>OZ005658.1:188690384-189114807 GCA_963930645.1 Salticus scenicus
TAGAAAAAAAATATTGAACAGCGGGAACGGAGGGGCTGGGGCGTTAAATATATCGTCGAGGATTAATACGTCTCGCCTATTATGTGTCTCGGCGGTGGTGGGAGCGGGAGGGCGGGAACCACTGCACTCTAGAATGTAGAAAAAGATCTTATGCAATATCTATTTCTATTAGTGCTGAATAATTAATACTACAAAATAGATCTTTACAAAGGAATATTTTAATTTAAAATCTATTGAAATACACTGAGAAAAAAAATATACTGCTTTCATCTAGAATAAATAAATGGTCATTTTCTAAATCCTTAAACTAGAAATATAGATTTTCGAGCTATGCGCATAAAGCACGCCAATAAACTGAATAGACGAAATGGTCGAGAATTTCTTATCTACACATTTCTAGATATTGAAACAATATTCTTAATATTCTGAATATTTTGTATTACGAGAAATTCTCGCTTGATTTTCTAGAATTGGGTCATAAACCAAGATTATAGCTGCTGAAACCCGCCTCTTGTATTCACATTTATTTGGAGATATTTTCAAATAGGTTTGTCCTTGATAGTATAGGCAAACGTTCAAGAATTCTAATACAGATCTCTAGAATTCGCTTTCGAAGGGGACTATAAAAATTTTTATTAGCAATTTAATGATAACATGGTACTATTTTTTCTAGAGCCACAATTTAGATTCTAGGTGTCAGTTATAGAATTTTTTATCAGAGTATTGGTGTCTTATACTCATAGCTCGGAAATCTATATTTCTAGTTTAGGAATTTAGAAAAGGACCACTTATTCATTCTAGATGAAAGCGGTATTTTTTTTCTCTCAGTGTAAATTTAATGTAAGAATAGATAAAATAAAAAATATTTTGCAAATTTTCTCACAAATAAGCAATGTGTTCTTTTTAATTAATTTCAATTTCTTTTTAATTCCTTTTTATTTATTTATTTTTTAATCTTTATTCATTAATTTATTCATTCTTTTTTTTTTTTTTTTTTTTTTTTGTATTCTGTGATGTTCATAAAGCAATTTTAAATGTTGAAGACTGGTAAGATTTTTCATTATAATTAACCATACTTATAAGTCCAGGGGTTAAAGACATTTGACTATACTAGGATTCTATGCCTGGGTGTTGCACCTTCCGCAGTGTTTTTTTTAAGCGGTTTTAACTCGTATTTAAGCGATTTTCAAAGAAAACTACTGAAAGGTCGATGAGCAAGACGTGTGTGAACTCGCACCACACTGGTGTTACAGCTATAAGATTGTTACAGTTGTATAAGATATTATAAGATATTAGCTATAAGATTTCACTTTTTTTTTTTTTTTTTTTTTTTTTTACGTTTTTAAATAAATTTTGATTTGCCCAAATGTTAATTTTTCGGAGCAATATATAATCCGGTTTCAATCAAAATAATATATGTAAAACATTAGAATAAACTTCAAAATAAAAGGAAATACGAGTATACCATTAAAATATTTTTATATACATTGAAATTATTTATATAACAATATCACACTAAACTAATTATAAAAAAAAAGTTTCCGAATAATTGATTTTCAATTTTCAGTTATCTGATTTTAATTAGAATTTCAACCATATATCATTCAGATATTTATTTATGACATCATATATAATATTTATATTGTCATCTTAATTCTTAAATTTACTCTTCATTGCAAATTATCCCTAAAAAACGTTGCAATATTCTCTATTAGTTTACTAATTTAATATACTTTATTTAAATTAATGGAAACTTAAAATAACTATCATGTTCCATCAAAATTGAACAGTGTTTACGATTTAGGTTTGTCTGTCTTACCACCTATGTGTCCGCGTTCTAATTCCCGTAAATATTAATAGAATTTCTTGAAACTGACATATGTTACTCAAGTTCACTAACGGATGTTCCCTATTGAAAACTGAGTATATACCACCACTGGTTTGTGTACAAGGACACATGAAAGTACTATAAAGTTATAACGTATTTCTTCGATGAGAGGAATCTCTACAAACCACATTTTAATCAGACTTTACTTTGCAAATATCTTAATGAAATTGAAATGACTTATTGATATGTACAAAATACTTCTTTCTATAGAATATAATATGATTAGCATAAAGATTTACAGGGCCACACAAAAATATACATTAAGGACTATTATTGGAAATTTGCTAGAATTGCATTTTTGTTTAGAATAAGCGTTTATAATACTTTCTAATAATTTTTAAAAGATTTATACATAAAGTCATGTTTATGGGAGCTCAGCCGAGATAGGTTTAATCAAAAGGATTCATTTAAACAGAAAATAATAGACTAGTGAAACTGAGTTACAGAACATTATGTAGGATTTACTTATCTTAAAAAATCCTACTCAGCAGTTTGCTCATATAGCAATTTTTATTCACATAGAATTAACCAATAAACAAATTATATTTTTACACTGCTACTTTCTTACATATCAAAGATCTTAGAATTGCTAATACATTTACTGTTTTTTTAATCAGTCGTGTAACTGTTAGCATCTCAAGATCATGATAATATATTGTCATAATATAGTTCCTTGAGTTTAGGATAATCTATTGTCAATGGTTTCATTAAAAAAAATATATATATATCCTACAATTATATATATATATATCAAAAAACTGAAGAATATAGCTCGATTTGTAAATATTAAATGGAAATATAAACCTTTATATGAAACCTTCAGTTGTACCACGTCAAAGATACCAAGTCCCCTTAATTTGAATTAAAATGTCCGATTAGACATATTAGAATAAATTTCTGAAGAGAACAAAATAGATTGTTAAATAAGTTTAAATTAATTATCTTTATTTAACACGACTGGTCGTAAATGGTACGTTTATTTATCAGACTGAACTTAATTTTAAAAAGTCTGGTAACAACCACATGACTTCCATTACCCACTATTACATGTTATATGCAGTTTTTCGAAATAATGTGATCAAAAAACATAAATTTGACCTAACAAAGTAGAAACCTAAAAGGTTTCCCTCTAAGAAAAAGTTGATACACATGTAAAAACATATAAAACAGTTTTACATAGCGCGTTTCAAAATTAAAGAAAAAAAAATGGTTGAGTTATTTTTTGAAACACTTCCGAGATTTAAAACTAACCTACCTAAACAGGATTACTGTTAATTTTCCTATAAGAACTATACAATAAATGCGAAAAGATATCTAAAATGGATTTATGTAACAGTTTTCTAGAAAATTGTTAAAGCCATTTTTGAGATACTGACATTTACCAAAACTTGGTATACTCAATTGTTGGCCGGAAAACAACAATTGTGTACAAAAGAATATCTAAAAAAAGGTTAATATGATGAGTTTGAAAAAAATCTGTACAGTCGTTTTTAAAGGAAAGCACTTGCGCGACCTGAAATTGAGCTATTTATACAAGACACCTATCAATTTTCCTGAACTAAGCAACTAATTTACTAAAGAACATCTAATAGAGTGTTTATATAGCAATTTTGAAGAATACCGCTACAGTCGTTTTTGAGATACAGACTTACGGTTCTCAATGTACCACTTCTGATTTTTCAATTTTCACCAAAAGTTGTAAAAATCATCTGTACACCAGATCTGTCTCAATTCTAAAGTTTCGTAATTCCACCTTTATTAATTTCGGAGATATGTTAGTCAGTAGATTCCTCACATACATACACACATACACACACACTGACTAATTAACAAAAACCACTTTTTTGGACACAGGAGACCTTAAAACATGTAAATCAGGTGAAAACTCGCTATCGAATTTTCAGACCGTTTATAATACTTCCATGACCTACGGTATTCGGGTAATAGAAGTAAAAAGAGATTGAAATTAATTTCAGAAATAACAGTTTCCAATTAGATGGTTTTCAGTTTCAATTATCTGATTTGAATTGCAATTTCAATTATATATCATTGCGATATTTGTTATCATGAAAAAAAAAAAAAAAAAATGTCAAGTATTTCTTTAATTTTATCTTTTAAGTAAATCTCTCTCTCTCTCTCTAATGATATTCATAGTGTCGTTTACGATTGATTTCTCACGGTAAATTATCTTTCAAAAATATTCAATGCGCTTAATTAATTTTCTAAAATTAATGAATGCTTGAAGTAACATCCAATCTCTCTCTTTAAACAGTAGTTGACAGACTCCATTTTTACTTTCTTGTATATATATATATATATATATATATATATATGAGAAGAAATTATTGGCTGCGCAAAAATTTCTTACTTTCGTTTTTCGATAGATTTACACGTTTTGTGATTTCTTGAACACAATTTCGCCATTATTAGAAAATATCTGTCTGTTCATGCATGTATATGTGTGTATGTGTGGGTGGGGGGTGGGGGTGGGGAATCAGGAATTTTTTTTGAACGTTGTGTTTCACAAACCAATGAATGAAATTTAACAAAACTGCGTATTTTGTTGAACTTTGACCTAAACTGTGCTGATTGCATTTAGGAATCAATCTCTCAACAGGTGGTGAACAACAACGCTCTCATCCTATTATTTATTTATTTTATTTATTTATTTTATTATTTATTTATTTATTTATTTATTTATTCACAAATTTTCATAGACAAGCAATATCTATGTAATATTTCTTCAATGTAAGTCTAGTTACAATTAATTTTTTTTAGACACGATACGATAGTGATTTAATAAAATACGCGAGGATAAAAAATAATACAGAAGCAATATTTAAGCCCGTAGACTCCGTTCAGTGATCTAATAAAAAATGACGACATCTGTCTGATAAGATCATTTTATAGAAAAATGTATTTTTAAAAGTTGCGTCTGTACAATCTTTGCAGGCGTCATTTTAAATCTAGTAATATTTTAATGACATGAACTTTTGTCACTATGAGAACAACATATGAACTTTTGTCATAAATTGATTAAAAAACGCAATCATAAAAAGTATAATCAAAATAGGTACTAAGTTTTATTAACACAAAATTATACCAAAATAAATAAATTAATTAATCAAAATGCATCGCCAACATGACGATAAAACTTTAAAAGTCGCCATGGGGTTCCTATACTAAAGCTGCCCTGCCTCTTGAAATATGAAAATTGGATCGCTAAACATGAACTTTATTTTTGAGCCTTTCATTGAATGATATTAGTTTTATTATCATCATTTTGTTTCTATTTTCATGTTTCCTTTAGTTTCAACCCACAATATTAATTCGTTTTAAATAACGAGGGGGCTCCGCTCACCAACCCCCGAAGGAGGCTTTGCCTCTTCCCCGACTCACTTAACTTATTAACACATGCAGAACTCTTCCCGCCTATTCGCTGCTTTCTTTCATTGAAAAGGAATATTAATAGTGCATATTACAAGACAAAAGCAGAAAATTATTATGGAAATCCTCATATTCAATATCAAATTGAAATACATAATGTTTATATATATTTTTTTTTAATATAAAGAAAATCATAACATCTAGACCATTTTGCATTACAGCTTTAGTATATGACCCTTTTTATTTCTTTTTTATAACCTTAAATCCGGAGCACGGTACCCCAGTCGATAGAGCGCCGAGCTCGTAATTGGAAGATTGTGTTGTTCGATTCTCGAGCCGACCAAAGACCGTCGTGTACACTAATGATGGCTGGTGCACGTAAAATATGTCGTGGCCACAATTTCCTCCGTGTTCCCATCAAAATTATACCTCTGGGGACCACCGAAGCTGGGAAGCTATGTTGGGGAGCTAAGTGTAGGACCAAAACTGTGGTGGCATATCTCCGGAACATCCGTAGGCGTGCGTCCCAGACCTTCGCCAATTATCCATAGCGCAGTAATGGTGCGACGTCAATCACAACCTACCTACAACCATGGATCATATTTTAGTTTTCCCGTGTAAGATGATTAATTTTCTAGAAGTAGATAAAAAAAGTTGATATTTATTTTCTTTATTTTTTACATCCATGGTTACTGGCAGCGGTACCCTAGTTGGTAAAGCGATGAGCACGTAATTGATATTTTGCCGATTCGATACTTGAGCCGGCCAAAGACCATCGTGTACACTAATGGTGGCTGGTGCACATAAAATCTGTCGTGGTCGCAAAGTCCTCAATGTTCCCATCCCCACTATATCTCTGGGGATCATCAAAGCGGAGAAGGATCCCTTCCGTGAAGGTTAAAAATTGTGATGGCATGTCTCCGGAACATCTCTAGGGGTGCGTCCCAGACCGTCGCCAATTACCCATAGCGCAGTATTGGTGCGACGTTAAATCCAATCAACCTACCTACCTACGTACAACCATGGATCATATTTTAATTTTCTCGTATAAAATTGACTTCATGCAGAAGAACAACGTCACTGGGAGAAACTTTTTTCAAAATGGCAAATAGAGTAGCTTCATAAACTTGTCGTTTTTAGTTAATAACTTCTTTAATTAAAATGATAAAAAATTTTAAGTGGCTGAAATGTCTTCCTTGGAGTAATCGGAGCACATTGATACATCTCATGACGCGAAGGACCCTGCCCTCCGTCAGAAGATGCTGCCGCAGACAAAAAGAATTTGACGCCAGCTTGTACGGTAACTTTTTTTTAATATATAGAGATATAGAGATAATTTGACTTCTGATGAATTAAAATTAGAAAATTGGTCTAAGATTGATGAGTTTCAAATTAAGGTAAATAAGAAAAGTAATAAAGTGCAATAATTTCGCACGGGTTTACTAGTAGGAGAATATTTCATATTAATGTACATAGTGATAATTGTTTTTAACTTTTCAATTTGAAATTTATATATACAGGGTGGTTGTAATTAAACTTTCCCTATAAACAGCATCCTACAGTGCAAACAGGCGAACAGAATGCAACGAAATTTGGTATATAGACTATACACGAAATGCGCTCACGGAATTTCCAAAAAATAAAATAAATAAATAAATAAAATAGTTCCAAAATGTCCATCAGAGGGCGCCTTTTTTGGAAAAAATTAAATTTAACACAATAAACGACCAAAACGAAATACAGAAGCAATATTAACAAGAGTTATGAGTAATAAAATGTAAAACCGGGGAAAGCTGTCAGTTGGAGGGAAAAAATGTCGAGATACCCTTCACGTGCGAAGCATCACAACTGATTAGTTACGATCTGCTGTTGAACACACTGTCTATCGGCTTGAAATTTTGCAGGTGAATGAGGATGGTCATTTGGAGCACCTTTCCCTACATCGTCCTAGGCACGATTAACAACTGCTCCTCTTATGCGATTTCGTCCTGATCTGTTCTTGTTTCTGCAAGCTGAACTGAGTTTTTTTCTCAAACAGCGTACTGCTATTTTTTTCTTGCCTTTACTTAATGTGATTCGATGACAAGGTGATCAGAAACTAGTCAATAAATGTTAATATATTGTTTCTGTATTCCGTTTTGGTCGTTCATTGTGTTAAATTTAATGTTTTTTCCGGAAAAAGCGCCCTCTGGTTGATATTTTGGAACTTTTTTTTTTCTAAATTCCGTGAGCGCATCTCGTGTATATTTATGTGTGTATGTCAAATTTCGTTGCATTCCATTCACCCGTTTGCGCTGTAGGATGCTGTTTACAGGGGAAGTTTAATTATAACCACCCTGTATATATATGTGATATATCGTAATAAAATTTTGCTTTAAAATTTAGCAATTAATAGATTCAAAACAATACCAACACAACAAAAATAGAACTGATTTTAACTTATAGGCAAGACTGACACAAAAATGTTGCGATACAGATTAAGAACGATAAGAGACAAAAACAATTTAAATTACTTACGCCGACACGAATGATAATAATAATAAAAAAAAAGACCATTAAACTTATTGACAGAGAAAATAACAAAAGGACCACAGAAATAATAATTGGATAAAAATGCTTAAAATTAGAAGTAAAAACACGTCAGGGGGCATGTACTTCATAAAGCTGTGAAAGCTGCATCGATTTCGTAAAACAATATAGCTAACCCTAGCAATTTATATTGTTCCAGCCCCGATCTAGGCGGTAAAATCAATTTGAATGAGAAATTACATAAATTATTAAATTAATTCTTCATGGAATCCATAGAGAAAACTAAAAAAAAAAGCAGAGTAGCCACATGTAAAACTTTTACACAAACTGGAGAATAGGAAGATGCCAACAAATTATTGAAATAAAAAATAAAAGCATTGCAAACATCGATTAATCGATAAAGAATTAACGTCTGAGCTGTTTTGTTAACGATTAAATTAATATATATTATATAACAGTCCATTTGGATTTTTTTTTTTTTTTTTTTTTTTTTTGTGTGTGTGTGTGCATGTAGGAGCAATATTTATACCCTCTTCCCCCGACAAGTGTAAAATTACAATATTAGCGTTTTTCGAAAGATCTCTTCAATACCTTTGAAACGAATGGTTGAACCATAGATATGTGACAATTTAAAACAAAGTTATTGCTTTTTTTTTTTTTTTTTTTTTTCATTTTTTAAGCATTTTCTTATATGTTGGCACAATATTTACTTTCTTTGAAATTTTAGTGTTATGCTTCACTGAGATGCAAATCGTTTGCAATCATCCTAGAAAACAGCTTTAATAAATAATAATTTTAATAAATAATTAATACAGTGCGAATTTTGTATAGGAAAATATAGAAGAATGTCTTGGGATGGCCATGGCATACTAGTTTTCTTTATTTTCATAAAAATAGTTTCTATTTTTATTACTATAAATGTGTTAGGGTAGGTGCTTCCGTGATTGACATGCTCCAGTAATTGACATCTTCCCCGAAATAATTAATAAATACGAAAAAAAAAAAATAAAAGCAAATGGTTTATACGTCAGAATTTTAACATTTTATCTCAAACATTGGAGCATAGGGTGCCTATTACTGGTAAAATGAAAAACTATCAGTGTCTAACATTGGCGCATACAGGGCCAATTACTGGTAAAATGAAAAACTGGCAGTATCAATTAGTGAAACATCGAGTGAGTGTAAAATAAAATTTCATAAAAAAAATAATAATTATCAATATATTTTAACATATATGTGGTTCTGAAAGTCTTTCACCCCATATATATTAACTTAAGATATCCAAAAATAGTTTCTGATGACTAAAACATTAAAAACGTCAGAAAAAAGTGTCAATCGCTGAAACACTTACTCTATATTGCGTTATTCCATATGTCGATAGAAAACTGTTTTATCTATAATATATTACATTATTTTATTATTTTTAAGAATTCATCCGAGTGTCTATTTTCATTAATGCAGGTTTATCAATCTTACAGCAACAAAATATAATTAAAGGGATAATTCCATAATATTGAATAAAAATAAGATTACATTTAATTCAAAATATTTAGAATTTTTTTGTAAATGAATGTGCTAATATTATTCTGAAAAATGTATCCTACACATTTTATTACTTCCGTTCGCAATACTTATTTCTTACCTTACAAATGTATAAAATTGTTTCAGTATTAATGTGTAATGAATTATTTTACCTTCTTGTTTTTTATTGTAATGCGAATTTGTTTTATACACGATTGAATTGAATCCTCTTTCCATGGATTTCAATGTATTAAAAGTTACCAATTATATTATTATTTATTGAAAATTTCAATTTTATGCCGTCGAATACATTCAGATATTTGCACATATGAGTCTGTGCAAAGTGCTTGGCTTTTGGTAAATTTTACCGGAGAACCAACAGATATTCCCATTGACTTCAGTTTTTGATAATGTCTAGAACAAATCAAAATTTTAAATGTAAATCTATTTTTCTTCCCCCTTTGTCCCCGTTCAGTTTTTTTTTTTTTTTTTTTTTTTTTTTTTTTTTTTTTAGGACGGAGTACTATTAGTCTCAATCTACGGATTTTTACTTTACCAGTTTTAAGACAGTTGGACATTTATCGATATCTAAAATATAATTGAATAATTTGAAAGCGATATTATAATTTGGAAAAAAAAAAAGAAAAAAAAGGAAAACTAAGTAGTCCTCCGTACTGAACTAAATTCTGCTTTTGCCAAAATTTCCTCAAAATCGTTTTTTCTGTTTCTTTCTTTTCTTAGAAAGAAAAAGAAGAAAAGAAAAGAAAATTAATAATAATCAGTATCGAAACGGACAGTATCGAATTTTTTTTTTTTTTTTTTTTAAACTTTAATATGGCATTATAAGACAAAATATCGTATAAATGTACGCAATGAGAATTATTGTTAGTTCCCCCCCCCCCCCACACACAAAAAAAAAAGGGGGAGAGAGAAATACTTATCAATTACGATTCTCCTGTTTTTTTTTTTTTTTTTTTTTTTTTTTTTTGCTTTTTTTTCCCCTATTTAATTTAATTTTTTCTCCATACTATGTCGCATAAACATTTTAAGATTTAAAAAAAAAAAAAAAAAAAATATTTGAATTTATTATTATTTTTTTCATTTTTTACAACATTTGTCTTTTTTTTTTTTTTTTTTTTCTTTTTATATTTTACATTTGCCGTGTGATCCTTTTTCATTAAGCATTCCCCACTTTAACTCTCGAACGTTCATCCTAATTTAATTTGTCTCATCTATCCACTGTTATTTTCTATTTGTCCTTCCCTCTGCGCCTTCCCCTATAATCTCCAGAAAATGGAGATCACGTATTTTTCCTTAAATCAACGAGCTTCGCTGATTAGCCAAGACTTATTTCCAACTCATGAGACGGTTTTAACTGTTTAGATGAAAACCAAGAATGACAAGTTTTCAAATTTCCGAAGTTGTACTGTCAAATTTTAAATTTTGCAAAAATATGTAGTTTATACTAGTAACTCTCATTGTGTTTAAAAAAAAATAATAAATAAAAACTAGTAAATTGTGGCCACCACAAAACTTTCTTCCATATTTTCCTGTACTGATTCACGCAAGACATATTACTTATTAAAATTATTTTCAGTGATGAATGCTGAGGATTTAGCAGAGAAGTATAATGTAAATTGTCGGAATAAAGTCAATTTCGGGCCACAATCTGAGATATTTTTTTTTTTTTTTAAGATTTTTTCCGTTAAAATTGAAAAAAAAAAAGACAATTTTGGTTTTAAATTGTCACAGATTTGTGGTTAAACCATTCTTTTTAAAGATATTGACCAGTTTTGTTTTGAAAGATAGATACCATATTAATAATTTACATACCCCGTGGGGGCTACTTCCACTCAGGTATGAAGGAGCGATGCCAAATAAACAAATTTTTTTCTGGTTGATTATTATTATTATTATTATTATTATTAATTTCATATTTACATTTATACGAAATGTAGTCCTATACTGCCACATTAAAAATATTAAAAAGTGGGGTAAAAGCACCATTACACAACGATTCATTCCAGATGTAATTAGCACCAGTTTAGCTCAAAGTCTAACTAAATACCAAATTTGGTTAAATTTTACTGCTATTTTAAAAATTAGGGGGAAATGGGATGACAATATCATCTCTTGAGCGATTTATCCCCACATATAATCAGCTCCAGTTTAGGCAAACGTCCAACTAAATGTCAAGTTTCGTTAAATTTCGTTTATTGGCTCATGAGATACAATGTTCACAAAATTTTGGATACACACACATAAACCGTCGGACAGACTGACTAACAAACATATTGAAAGACAGAGAGATATTTTCTAAAATTAATTAAATCATATTCGAAACATCTCAAAACGTATAAATCCCTCGAAAACCGAAGATCGAAAATTTTCATAAATGCAAAGCTATCTTCTTATATAGAGGGAGGTCCTAAACTATATGTCAAAAATGTAAAGGCTGGTAGAGGGAACCTAAATAAGCAGATTTCGTATAGGATTGTGTGTGCGGTAATGCCGCCTTGAGCCGGTAGAGAGCGCTGATGACTGCGGCGTATAAAAGTGCTTCGCTAGCTCAACTGGATTCATCCATTTCCTTGTGCAGCCCCATACATGAAATGCATGTCGGCCAGCTCCGGTGAAACGATGCATGCCGCTCGAGATCCGTGCGGGAAATGATAAATCCAGCTAGCGAAGCACTTTTATACGCCACAGTCATCAGCGCTCTCTACCGGCTCAAGGCGGCATTACCGCACACACATTCCTATATGAAATCTGCTTATTTAGGTCCCCCTCTATCTGCCTTACATTTTTGACATATAGTTTAGGACCGCCCTGTATACTAAAAAAAAGTAACAAATCATGGGTGGAAAAAGGAAGCCTAGTCGATACATTATTTGATAATAATATTAAAGATCAATTTATGTCCTATGTCTGTATCAAAATATTATTTTCAAATTTCTATAAAAGAATGAATGTCTGTAACTGAACATAAACACAATGAAAAATCTTACTCAGTTTTCATCAAAATATTCATCCGAAGATTTTTCTTAAAAATCAGCTTTTATAATATTTTATATCAAATGAGTCTCTTTCATATTATAACAGATGTTTTTGATGAATATTTATGCAAATATACTTTTGTTTATTAATAATTCAGTTAAATCAAGCGCTAGATTTTTAGACATGTATTCCTGATTTATTTTTCCTTTCAAGTTTGATTTAATAAATATTGGTTAACTATGTGTCTATTTCGTTATGTATATTATTAATTCCAATGAGGTAGCTAAACTTTATTCATTTAATTTGTTATTATTATTTTCTGGTAACGTATTAAAATTTCGCATAGCAACAGAAAAAAACATTGTTAAAAAAAAAAAAAAAAAAAAAAAAAAAAAAAAATTTTTTTTTTTTTTTTTTTTTTTAAGTTTTGTGGATGAATAAATTGTGAGAAATTATCTGGTTATTAAGTTTTGTTTTATTTTATTTTATTTTTCCTGCACACGAAAGAACTATATGCTATGTACTGTACTTAAATATTTTTTATAAGATTTTTCTCTGTAAATTAACTAATGAATTATGTACGTTTTATTTATTATTTGAATAATTGAACTAATCTCCCAAAACCATGCAAACCATACTTTTTCTCAATATATTGCTGCAGTTGTGTGGTAATATTTTTTTCTGTTAAATTACTCTGTTTTTTATTTTTTACTCGTTTGAATTGCACGCATGAGAACCATGAATAAATATTTCACTTTATTTATTTCAATACATTTTTGTAGCTCTGACGCAAGTATTGAGATTTCCACCCAGAAAACCAAGGCCTTTTACTATTATGAATATAACGTCAGTGATCAGAGTGTTTCTAAATTCTAAATTTAAAATATAATGTTATGACTTTTGTGATTCTTAATATCGAATAAATTTGCGATACCTAGATCTAGGCAAATCATAATCAAGCAAATTAATAAAAGTTTTATGTACAGCTTTTTATTTTATTTTATTTATTTATTTATTTTAGCCCATTGAAAATGTATTTTTTTTTTTTTTTTTTTTTTTCATTCTTCTTGATTGCCTAAGCCTTACATGTTAAAATCAAAGTAAATATTTTTAATAGATTCAGAAAAATTCATTAGTAACACAGCTCGGCATGAAAATTTCTCCCAACACCATTTTTGCAAATTCTTATGTAAAATGACCTCCTAATTCCGAATATGACACTCATTTTGCCCTATCACCCATCATTTTTCAGGAACGATCCCCTATTTTTATCACTTTTCGATGATTTTATGGCTATAAATTTGATTTTTAGGAGGACAGAGGATTATTTTAACAGCTAAATATCTTCTGAAGGGCTACAGAGTTGGAAAATTTTAAAACATGAACATTTGTGGCAAGGGGAAAAAATAAAGGGGGGATTTGCCACTGAAATTATGAACTACATTTCTTATATTTTTTTTAATCTATTATTAATGTTATTTATTAAATATTATAATTTTTTGTTGTTAGGTGTTAAATTAATCTTTTATCATTCTCCAAATCAAATTCGTGGTCATAAAATTACCGAATTTGATGTCCCTAGAAATGATGTCCCTAGAAAACGGTGGGTGACTAGGCAAAATGGGTGTCATAATCGGATTCACGAGGTCATTTTACATAATAATCAGCAAGAATGCAATCAGAGCTCGATTTTTTTTTTTTTTTTTTTTTTTTTCAGCACAGTGTAACTTAATATCATAGCTATATATTTTAGTTACTCCACATATATGTGTATTTATACAAACAGTTATTATTATCACTTTTTTTTTTCAGCGCAATGTAACTTAATATCATAGCCATATATCTTAGTTGCGCCCACACGTATGTGTGTTTATACAAACACAAACAGTTATTATTATCACTGTTTTTTTTTTTTTTTTTTTTTTTTTGCAGCGCAGTGTAACTTAATATCATAGCCATATATTTTAGTTACGCCCACACGCATGTGTATTTATACAAACAGTTATTATTATCACTGTTTTTTTTTTTTTTTTTGCAGCGCAGTGTAACTTAATATCATAGCCATATATTTTAGTTACGCCCACACGCATGTGTATTTATACAAGCAGTTATTATTATCACTGTTTTTTTTTTTTTTTTTTGCAGCGCAGTGTAACTTAATATCATAGCCATATATTTTAGTTACGCACACACGCATGTGTATTTATACAAACAGTTATTATTATCACTGTCTTTTTTTTTTTTTTTTGCAGCGCAGTGTAACTTAATATCATAGCCATATATTTTAGTTACGCCCACACGTATGTGTATTTATACAAACAGTTATTATCACTTTTTTTTTTTTCTTTTTTTTTTTTTTTTTTTTTTTTTTTTTTGCAGCGCAGTGTAACTTAATATCATAGCCATATATTTTAATTACACCCACACGTATGTGTATTTATACAAACAGTTATTATTATCACTTTTCTTTTTTTTTTTTTTTTTTGCAGTGCAGTGTAACTTAAAATCATAGCCATATATTTTAGTTACGCCCACACGTATGTGTACTTATCACTTTTTTTTTCAGCGCAGTGTAACTTAATATCATAGCCATATATTTTAGTTACGCCCACACGTATGTGTATTTATACAAACAGTTATTATTATCACTTTTTTTTTTCAGCGCAGTGTAACTTAATATCATAGCCATATATTTTAGTTACGCACATACGTATGTGTATTTATATAAACAGTTATTATTATCACTTATTTTTCCAGATTAATTAAAAGAAATATTTAATCACTTTTTATGTTTGTAAATTCAAATAATCTTACCTCTTGGTCTTCAGATTCCAAAAGTATGAGTCTTACTAAAACGATGTTGATTGCATTACCTATACTGGCATCATGGTAGAGGGATGAAACCTAAAAAATAAATATAAGGTATACGAAAACATTAAACTATACCAAAAATTCTACTTTTTAATGACTTAAACTTTCTAAAAATAAGACAAACATTACACAAGAAGAAGTCTTTATTTAAATACATATTCAATGAATTTTAAAAACTTAATTATAATCCATCAAAATTACAATTTTTTCATTGTAAAAAATCATAGTAAATGCAAATATAATAAAACATGTAAATAACAAAATACGTGTCAAAATTATCACTAAAGCTAAATATATCTTGAGAAATAAAATAAAATGAATAAAAAATGAATAAGAAGTGTTATAATTTCTATTGCCTTATTTCTTTGCATTATCGAATAGTTAAAACACCGAAGAAATATTTCTTTCAAGTAGTTCTAACAGTTATAGAAACAATTTCATCTGCGATTTTTACTTTCTTCTATATTCAATAGAAGAAAGTATTGGATTCGTAAAATTTTTCGACCTCGGGTTTTTGATGGATTTACACGTTTTGAGAGCTGTAGAACACGATTTGACCATTTTTAGAAAATGTCTGTCTGCCTGCCTGTCTGTCTGCGTGTGTGTGTATGAAAAAATTTTGTCGCAACTGTATCTCAGGAACTACTGCACAGAATTTCATTCAAATTAGTATGTAGTTGCACCTTGACATAAATTAGTGCCTATCAACTTTTGGTAAGAATTGTCTTACAGGTTGCGTTGCCATACCGCTTTTTCTAATTTTTTAACATGGTGATATAGGACAAAATTTTGTATAAATGTGCATAAAGAGAATTATTTTTTAGTAATCATTATGAAATTTACAAGAATTATTTATAATAGAGATAGTCAACTGGGAAAAATATTTGTATGTGTAGGAGCCTCACCACCCCCCTGGGGGTGAAGTCCCCCCTCGAGGGGAGTAAATTTTCATGATGGGTATCTTTCAAAAGAGCTCACCAATTCCTTTAAAACGAATGGTTGAACCATCGATCTGCGCTAATTTAAAATAAAGTTATCGATTTTCTTCATTTTTAACATTTTTTTTTTTTTTTAATGTAATATTAACAATAAAATTAACTTTTTTTGGATATTTAGTTTTATACTGCTTCTCTAATATGGAAATCGTCTGCATTATCATGAAAGATAGTTTTTTTTAAATAATAATTTTAATAAATTATTTTTACTGAATGAATTTGTATAGGAAAATATAGAAGAAAGTCATGTGGTGGCCACAACATACTAGTTTAAAATGTAAAAAGCCTACAAAAGAAAGATAACACCGAGCTTTTACTTAGAGAACTAACCATAAACAAGTGACAAAAACAACAACAACAATTTAAAATATCATTTAATAAGCAATTAAAACGATTTGTTTTTCTATTAAGCTCCAGACGTTCCCACCATTTATAAAGTTAATTAAGATTGACAATAGACAGCTATTTGACTATATATATAGAGAGAGAGCTATTTGACTATATATATATATATATTCAGTTGTTTGACTATAACTTAACTTTTTAATGTTTACAACGTATTTTCTTTCGAAAATCGTTAAGCTAATTTCAAAAATGGGTATTAGACACACAGCTCATCATAAATATGCAAAACAAACAAACAAAATAAGATTTTAAATTTTTGCTAAATTTTACATTTGGAAAATCTACTACCTTACATGATTGAATTAAAATAACAATTAATTTAACTAATGAATACCTTTTTCTGCAAATACTATAAACTGAAATAAAGCTAGTAACTTTTATTTCAGGTCAATATTATACCACGGTTCGTCATCAGGCGAAAACACTACGTTCGAGTGCATTATGAAAGTAGCAAAGCGCATTCGCGCCTACTAAGACATTTGAAGTGACTTCTGCATTTGACTTTTTCTGAAACATCATTTGTTAAGTTTCGGAGTAGTGCTGCTATCTGCCGAAAAGAAAATTAACAAAAATTCAAATATCAATTAAAACCAGAAAGTAAAAAATATACTGAAAAGAGAAGAAAAAAAAGTTTTAATATAGATTAAAATCAGGAGGAAAATATCTACCGAAAAGAGAAGGAACCAAAGTTTAAATATCGATTAAAACCAGAAGGGGATATACCTAATGAAAAGAGAATAAACAAAAGTTTAAATACAGATTAAAACCAGGAGAAAAAAAAAATATCTACCGAAAAGAAAAGGAACAAAAGTTTGAATGTCGATTAAAACTAGGAGGGAACATGTCTACTGAAAAGAGAAGGAACAAAAATTGAAATGTCGATTAAAACCAGCAGGGAAAATATCTACAAAAAAGAGAAGGAACAAATGTTTAAATATCGGTTAAAACGTGAAGGGAACATATCTACAGAAAAAAGAAGGAACAAAAACTTAGATATCGATTGCAACTAGGAGGGAAAATATCTACCGAAAAAGAGACAGAACAAAAATTTAAATATCGATTACACAACCAGAAGAGAAAATATTTACCGAAAAGAGACAGAACAAAAGTTTAAATATCGATTACAACCAGATTAGAAAATATCTATCGAAAAAAGACAGAACTAAAATTTAAATATCGATTACAACCAGAAGAAAATATCCGGAGTGACTCCACTCAACTTTCCGAACATTGCGTAATTAACAGTTTTGTAGATAAAGTAAAGAAAGAGGAGTTGTTAAACAAACAAAAGAGAGAAAACCATAATAGAATGTTTGAATATTTTTCTCCATATATTTCACGATGTTTTATTTAACGCTACTGAACTTTGAGCCCATAGATCATAATGATAAAGAATGTTTCGTTGTGTCCCTGTAAAAACCTATAAATGCTAGATTCACCAAAATGCTTATAGTTAGTGCAACAGTGATTTATAATATTCATATAAATTTTCAGCTCAATTGAATAAGGCGTTTAGATGCTATCGCACTTTTAAAAATTTGGTCCCATAGGCCATAATGATAAAGAATTTTTCTTTGTGTCCCTGTAAAAAAACTGTAAGTGCTAGATTCACCAAAATCTATACAGTTGATGCAACTGTGACCTATAACATGTTTGCAATTTTTTTTGCTCAGATTAATAAGGCGTTTAGACGTTATCACACTTTTAAAAAATTGGCCCCATAGGCCATAATGATAAAGAATTTTTCTTTGTGCCCCTGTAAAAATAGTATAAGTGCTAGATTCATCAAAATCAATAGGTTTCGTGCTACGGTGACTTGCAACATGCATACCAACTTACAGCTCATTCGAGCAAAACGTTTAAACGCTAGCGTGTTCACTCACAGACATACACACACACATACATCAACGTAAAAATATTGAAAACGGACTCAGGGGACCTTGAAACGTATAGAAACATCAAAATCTCAAATTCGGATTTTTGACATGATTACAATACTTTCCTCACTACAGTGTTCGGAAAGTAAAAATATCTACCGCAAAGAGACAGAACAAAAACTTAATATAGGTTACAACCAGATGAAGAAATACCTACTGAAAAGAGACAGAATAAAAATTTAAATATCGATTACAACCAGAAGAGAAAATATCTACCGAAAATAGAAGTAACAAAAGTTTACATATCGATTAAAACCATGAGGAAATATTGTTCTGTAAAAAGTATTAAATTATTCCTAACAGCACACTTCTTCCTAGTATACATCCTGAGTATGTCTGTGGAATATATTTTCAACCTCGGAATATCTTGGGGGTGTCTTGAGGAGAAAATCCGCTGTTAGGGAAGTCAAAAATTTGATTTTCTTTTGGTTTTCTAATGAACGTTAAAAGGTTAAACATAAAAAATGTTTTGTGTTTATAAGTGGAAACATCTGTGATTACAATTTTTAACAAATGATAGAAATCGCTCAAATCCGTGAAAGTTACATTAATTTCATTTACGAAATAGATAAATATTCTTGCATCAAGCACTACTTTTTAGAAAATAATCAGGCGTTATTGAATTGTTAAGCTGCTGATTCAGGTGCTTATTTTGTGGCTAAAAAGAAGGGGATTAAACAACTTAGAAAATGGATATTTTTAATTTCACATTGTTTAAATTATCATTGGGGCTAAATATGTTAATTGAAATAATTTTTAATTTATTAAATATTTTCATCAATATTTATTATTTTAATTTTCAAATAGTATAATATTATAACCTTAATATTGACATCTAGTTCATTCACATGTTGTTCATGATTTAATTTCATTGCAAAATACATTAAAAAAAAAAAAAAAAACTTTAAATAATATAATCTACATGAAAACGTAAGCACTAAATCGCAACTTATCTTTAAATAAAGAAAAGATTTATAATTCATGTTTATGCATCATCGAATACGATTTTCTTTCAAATAGATATAACAATTATCATAACAAGCTCTTTTACGACTTTTTACAATGTAATAAGCCTTCAAAAGAAGGTAACACCCAAGCCCCTTAATCACTTACAACTAACCATAAACAAGTGATAAAAATCTATAACAAACCTATAATTTCTTGTGAACAAACTTATAGTCTCATTTAATAAACAATCAAAACGATTTGTTCTTCGATTATGCTCCAGACGTTCCCACCATCAATAAAACTATTATTGCATTCTATTTGACCTTAGGTTAAACATATTAGAAAGGTTAAGGTTACGGTTTCTTTTGAAGTTCGGCTTTAACGGCTACTGTCTGTGATCGTCTGATAAAAGATCTTTGTGAAAAGAAGTGGGTCAAATTAAATATCGGTTTTTGATAACGAAAAAGGAAAAAAAAAAAGGATTAATAAATAAGATTAGATGTTTCACAAATGGCTATCGACAGCTGTTTTAAGACATTAACCAGATATTCTTGTCGTTAATTATATAACACAAAAAAATTGGTATGCATATATGCTATAGCTAAGCATTTTAATATACAGGTGTGTGGAAATCAGACGTATGATAAAGAAGACATCATGCAAAAAAAAAAAAAAAAAAAAAAAAGAAATGAATTTTATAATTCAACAAATCATATATAATTGGATATTGAATAAGTATATCCTTCAATGGATAATAAAAATTCGTGAAAGAGTGACAGTATTTATTATCTATATAAGGATAAAATATAGGAAATTTTGTGAGTATTAATTTTGCATAATTTAAAACACAAAACTGTATTTTACGCTTTTCTGTGAGTAAGACGATTAATGGATCATAACAACTCAAGAAAAACGTTCAAGTTGTTAATATTTCTATAATCAAACCACAGTTTAATCGTCTAAATTCCAAAATTACCTTTTTATTTTTTACCCCTTAAAAATGCATGTGATTATCAAATCTTAACGTTTTAGACAGGATGATAAAATGTTACACTCATCTATTCTCTGAACAATTTAGAAAAAAATAATATTTTTTCCTTACAAATTTATAGTGTATTCGTCCTGTTTTATGTATATGTATATATGTGTGTGTGTGTGTTTAGCATCTACCGAGTGCTTTACAGGATATAGATAACTTTTGAAAGAAAAAATATTTTTATTCAGAATTTTCAGGACTTGCACATGATAACAGAGAAAATTAAAAGATGAGTTTCTTAAAATATTTACTGCCTGAGGAGAAAACAAAATGAAGTCTGCTGGAAATTAGCGATGACCTGGTGTGTTGGTCAGTTGGAATCGAACTTATCAAACGTGCTATTGCTGTTTTCAGCTTTTCTGCGATTTTATAATACAGCCGAACCTCGTTAACGTAAATACAGTAGAGCGCCGATTATCCGAACTCCAATTAACCGAGCTTCCAATTACCGAACAGCTTATTTCACTATTTATTTTTCTTTATCCGAACAGCCAATTTCTCCCCCTAAAAAAATTTCCTAACCGAATTTCCAATTATCCTAATTCCTGATTCCCTTAACCTAATTCCGTTCCCAACATACGAAAACTAATTTGAAAGATTGTTGCATTATGGCAGAAAATCTTCAACATTAAAAAAGGCTTGGAATACAATTTTAAATAAAGAAAAAAAAATGATAGTGAATTAGACGAATCTAGTAAAGAAAATGAGGAATGTAAAACTATAAAGGAGATAGGAAGAATCGTATGTTATGAAGAAAATGAAATTAACGAATGGTTAAATAGTGACGTTCATGACCCTGGATAACAGATTTTAAATGATGATGTGATTGTGGATAAGATTCAAGGTGAAAAAGAAAATGAAGAAAACGAAAACCAAGAGAAAAAAATTGCTCATGTTATCAGTAGTTCACATTATCAGTAACTAATCTTCATTTTACTAGAGTTTCTTAAAATATTTACTGCCTGAGGAGAAAACAAAATGAAGTCTGCTGGAAATTAGCGATAGCCTGGTGTGTTGGTCAGTTGGAATCGAACTTATGAAACGTTACCTATGTCAGATGTCTTTCTTTAGCGATTTTGAGGTCGCTACACTGCATTTTCACCATTACCTTGATATAAAAAAATTTCCAAAACAAAATCAAAATTAAATATTATCGTACTTATGCAGATATTATTTAGTTAGACATTCAATGTTTCAGAACATTGTGACAATACATAATAATATCATTGAACTCCTATAGTGTCACCACCCTTCACGCAAAGTATTTTACTATGATTAAATGGACAAGAGATCTTGAAATTAATTATTATCATTATTATTTTACATTCTACCGTTTCATAAATCAAATATTGTCGTAAAATCTATCTTTTTTTTTAATCCTTAGAGTATATTTTTAAAAAAAGCAATTTTAGAGACGGAAAACCCTCTTTTAAGGGGAAAGTAATACCTAATAATGGTTAATTTCAAAATTATCTATGCGAATGCGAATTCTAAATTATTTTAAATCTCCATTTTTTTTTTTTTTTTTTTTTTTTACGGTGCGTTTATTCTATGTAACTGAATACATTTGTGTATTTAATTTTTTTCTATCTCAATTACAGAATCAGTTATTAAAAAAAAAAAAAAAAAAAAAAGTATAAAATTAGAATATTTTATTAATTTGTGTCTTATGATTGAATCTTGTAAGAGTTCGTAATAAATATAATTTCTTGATCAAAATAATAATAATAATAATAGTAACCAGTTTTGTACAAATACACTGGTTAACATTCATACAAATTTTTAAAAAGATTGGAGAAAAACAAATTTGCATGGAGTCTTATCAGTAACTTAACTAGTTATTCCAAAAATTTGGCACCCAAGAAAAATAAGTTTAAAGTTTAAAACTTTTAAAAAGCTTTTAAAAAATATTTGAAAAACTGTAGAACGATATTATTTTAACCCTTAAATGCCTGATTATTTTTTAAATCAATTTAAAATTTTTTTGTTCTTTCCTCTTTTTAATAAATCACGGGAAAAATACTTAAAAAAATTATACTTTATTTTTAACTATGGTTTACCGCTAAAAAGCAATTTGTTACCAATCAGCAAACATGGGGCATTAGAGCTTCAATATTATTCTAATAATACTTTAGAACAGGGGTGTAGTTTTCCGCGGCCCGCGATGAGACTAACGATATTTAACACGTTGAGCACCGCGCAAATTCTAAAAATCCATTAAAATTCCATAATGATTCCTCCTGTAATAAATAAAAATTAAGGAAATTTTTAATAAATTTTCAATCATTAAATGTAATATTTTTAGTTTTATATCCTATTTTATATCCGCCACCGATAGTTGACGCGGCTATATATCATATTTTACATTGTCAGCCACCGATGGCTGACAGGGCGCGCAACGTTTTAATTTTTTATTGGTACTGCTTTTATATCGGGGTAAAACTTTCACTGAAATGTTTGAAGTATAACATGTTCTGCACACTCCTAAAGTTTCAAGATGATTCCTTCAGTACTTAGAGATATATGACAAAATGTCTAGAATCTAGAATGGCTGACATGGCGCTCAACGTGTTAAAGTTTGACAACTTTGGTTAACAGATTAAAAATAAATAAATCCATTCTGACTTTTCGAAGTGAAAATACCTTTCAACGATTATGGTAGCTAAAGAATCACACTGTTGTCATGAAATATCGTCAGTTCCATTATTCATTCTTTTTATTATAGCTATTAATGAATAGTCTTTTTTTTTTTTTTTTTTTTTTTTCTTTTTTACGATTCTATTGCTAATTTATGAATGAAAATAATTTAAATTAATGTATTCCGCTCCAAATCTTCTCCCTACCCTGCCCCAAAAAAAGTATATATACATAATACATATATGATTCATGCACTCACAGACATACACATAATGTGTATATACGGTACGGCCCACCTAAATAAAATAGATTTCCAATGTGGCCCACCAATTGTTTTGGGTTGGACAGGCCTGCTTTAGAAAACAAAATTGGGTATGTGGCCGAAAGGCAACACTCGAAATTTAATGGTTAAAAGTATTATATAGTTTTATACTTTTTATAATAACTATCTGGATATTTTTAACTGCATATATTTTAACAATTTTCATGGTCCATTTTTTTTTTTTTTTTTTTTTTTACAGTTTTTTTGACAGTTTTTTTTTGTCGAAAGCAAAGGTGATAGAGAAATAATACTTGGGGTTGTTATTGAGCATAAATTTCAGTATATTGCAAAAATTTATGTCGGAAAAAATTTCAAAATGGTGACACTGCAGCAATTCTCGCGAGGCATGTTGTATTTGAGGTGATCTGCGGCACGCACTATAGTTGGTGCCAAATTTGAAACTGAAAAAAAGAAAAAAAAAAACATCTAAGTAATCTACATAAGTTTAGTTAGTGAACTACCTAGGGTATTTTAGAAATATGGATTTTTGTGTAATTGGCGAGTGTTAAATAAAGTAGTTCAATTTTCACACATACAAAAAAAAATAACTGTCATTTAATTTAAAAAATTGCTACAATTAATTAGTCAAAAATTCCCTACATGGTTCACATTTCAAAGTTCTGGTTAAATTTCCAAATAAAAGGATTGAAAATTGTTGGAGCTATGTCGCGTGCTGTTTTGAAAAATCATATTTCGAGAAAAACGCATTTGAAATTTTAAAATGTGATAGAGACAGGAATAAATAAAAAAAAATCTACTTTTTGAAATGTTTCTAACTATACCGAGACACTATATTATCGACATCTGTGGAAGTTTTTAAAAGTTACAATTCAAAAACTGAAAATTTCTCAGCGGATATCGAGTAGGCGCCGTTTCGGATCATCCAAGGCGTTGGAGAAAAAAACGCAAAATTCCATAGAATTCTTTTTTTTTTTTTTTTTTTTTTTTTTTTTTTTTTTCTTTTGAGGGATTAGACATTTTGCGTCATATTTTAGAAAGTTCTAAGCATCTTTTAAGCATCTTTTAAGCCAATTAAAAAGAAAAAAAAATTAATATTTTACAGTGGTATTACGCCTTGGAGAAAATTCATTGTAAGATCTTACCATGTTCATCACAGTGAGTATGTAAGTTTCAATATCTTCATCTGAATAATAATCCACCATCATTTTATCCGCGACGACTAAAGTCTCGACATTTCTCTCGGTGCTGACTGATCTCTTTCTTCTGCGTCTTTGAGGTCGCTCCACCACACTTTCACTAGTGTCCTGATCTCTGAATTTTTCCAAATCAAAATCTGAAACAAAAAGAAAAAGTATTGGTTGTAATTGACTCTTGAAAAATAATATCTCAATACAATCTGAATTTGTATTGACTGATTGCTTCTGGAATGTCTTATCTATTAACTTTAACAGAATAAATTATCATATTTGTTTTACTTTATTGATTATTATTGTTCATACTGCATATTACCACTTTCTTACAAGTTTAAATATATCCAGAAATTAAATAAGGAGAAAAGGTCTCCACCGTAGACAGTGTTACCGATTTGGGGACGCTTTTTATTCCTTATCCACCACTAAATCTTAATTGCAACGGTACTTTGACGATTAATCGTCAATTATATATATCAAATATCAGTGCTAAAAATTATTGGTGGTTGGTGAATAAAAAAGCCCCGAAGTTTGGCAACACTGTCCGTAGACAAAATTTTATCATTAGCAGGGCCAGACTACCGCACGGGCACACGGGGCACTGGCCCAGGGCCTCCAAATTTAGGGGGCCTCCAAAACTGCAAAGTAATAGTACGTAAATTCACCTCGCATGTTTAGTGAAATCAAAAATGCTGATTGAAACTTTTTCTTTCTATACTTTATCATTGAATTTATAAAAATTGCTAAATTTCTCTCTTTCTAATCTCATAAAAAAAAAAAGTTAGACTCAGGTATAGTATATGATATTTTGTAATTTGAATCTTGCTTTTGAATACCCGTAAGAATGTATCCCAGATAATCGCCGCTAAAGTCCCTGTAAAGTTTTGGCATTTTGAGGCAGTTTTACTTCGCACAACAGCTAATCAGAGTATGTTTATAAAACAAAAGCGTTAAAAATTGCTACAATCATGCAATTACGGATGTATTTTTTCATTCTTAATAATTAAGGACAAAAAAAAAAAAAAAAAAAAATGCCAATGATAAATAATTTACAATTTTTTAAAAACATCGAAAAATGCCTTCAAAATAAAGACTGTTCCCAGAAAATGGGGACATTTGGTTAGCCTAGCAATTGGCGAGGATTTGTTATTTAACTAGGGTGATCAGCCGTCTTCGAATCCAGAGAACCAGTCAAAGAATCTAGGGGAAATTCCTTGAGACAGTCCTCAAAAACTATCTTTGTCCCCCAAAAATTAGAACATATTTGGAGACTCACTGGTTATAAAGTTATTAATGTTTTATTATAATAATTTATTATATGTATAAGCTGACTAAATGTTCCCATTTTCTGGGGACAGCCTTTATTTTGAAGGAACTAAGTTTAAAAAAATTGTAGATTATAAATTATTAATCAACAATGCTTTCTTTTTTGTCCTTATTTATTAGAAATGAAAAAATTCATCCATAAATCATCCAATTTTTAACACCACTTTATCATAAAGGTACTCTAATTTGGTCAGCTTATATATGTATGATAAAAAAGCTCAAATAAATTCTTTCTGGTAATTTATATTTAAGAATTATTAAAACTTTACTATTTAAGGTGATTATTTAATTTATCCTTGAAATTCAGAGAAACTAGCATATTTGCCCTGAAATTGAAATCTGGTCACCCTATATTTAACTCCTTGAATTGCAAATCCACGCAATAGAAATAGTGTGTAGATATTGATTAATTATTAAAAAGTATTATTCAGAATTATTAGTAAAAGTTTAGTAATTCAGTGTTTTAAGTGGATTTCTGATTCAGCTCCATGATTTCTGATTTGCGCAGGATTAGTGTACTCAACCTATGACTGACTGTGATTTTAACTGTTTAGAGGTGTTTCATATTTACTGACCGATTACATGTGCATGCGGATGATCACGTTGGATTGGAATTTGTATAAGCAAAAAACGTGTTCAAATATTTCAACTTTCTCTTTTGTTAATTTTTAATTTAAGTTTTGCAATATAATCCATCAAATCTTTCTTGGAAAAGCAATGCTAAAACGTAAGCGATATCATCACTCTGGATCAACTAAAAGAAAATTAAAACGACTAAAAGAAGAGGAAAAAGAAAAACTTCAGAATACTTTTAGAAAATATCTTATCCCAACCCCAAGTAAGGAAATTGCTAAAGAAGGTTTGATTTCTGAAGTAGATTCTGATACTACAGGCCAAGATGAAAATGTAATTGAGTGTACACAAACAAAAAAGATGCTAGAAGGTGAAACAAATGAAAATAATGAGAGAGCTCAAGTTGAAACTGAAAACAGCTCACAAGTTTTGTCCTGTTGCAATGAAAAAATAAATGCAGAGGAAGATTATCATTCAACAAGCCAAATTGAAAGTAAAATAATAAACACCTCAGAAATATCAGATAATCAAAATGACAAAAATGAGGAAAAGGATGGTGTAATTACAGGGGAAGATTCAAATTTAGAAAGTTTAAATGAAAATGAAATAAATACTGTAATCGCAATGTTTGATTACTGTAGTGAGATTGACAAGAATGAGAATTTGAAAAAAGAAAAGGCAATTACAGAGGAAAGTTTTGATTCAACAAACCAGAATGAAAATACAAAAAGTAGTGAGAAATTTGACACTGATCCTGCAACTTGGAATGATAATAAAAGTGATAATTTTATTGACTATTTCATAAAAAATCCACCTAATCAAAATATTGAACTTTTATCACAAACTACAAAAATTATTGGGAATAAGAAGCGATCATTATCCAGAAACTCATTCTTTTTATATAAGAAAAATAGTGAAATCGTCAAAAGAGAATGGTTAGTATTATCACCCTCAACTTTGTCTGTATATTGTTGGGTGTGTAAATTGTTCAGTAAGGTTAAAACAGCCTTAACTTCTTCTGGTCTCAATGATTGGAAACATGTGAACGACAGGCTTTGTGAGCATGAAAATTCTTTGCCGCATAGAGAAGCTGTTATTTCCATGTCATTGAGATTAAACTCAAAACAGAGAATAGATTCAAAGTTAGTTTCTCAATTAAATAGTGAAACTAAGTATTGGCGGGATGTCCTAAGAAGAGTAGTTGCAACTATAAAATTTTTATCGAAGAGAGGTATGTCTTTTTTTGGAAATGATGAAACAATTGGATCTGTGAATAATGGAAATTTTTTAGGTTGTTTGGAATTAATATCCGAATTTGATCCATTTCTAGCAAATCATTTGAATAACTATGGCAATTGTGGAACAGGCAGGGCAAATTATATCTCTTCCACAACAATTAATGAATTCATTGGCATTATGGCACAAAAAGTGCAAAATGAAATCGTTAAAGAAGTGAAACTCGCCAAATATTATTCCATCATAACTGATTCTACACCCGATCTTTCTCACGTAGATCAGTTATGTTTAATTATTCGATATGTGGCTCCTGATAATTTGCCTGTGGAAAGATTTTTAACGTTCATTCCAACAGAGAATCACCGTGCGGAACATCTATTTGAATTAATTTCAGCTTGCCTGGATAATTTAAATTTAGATATTCAGGATTGCCGAGGCCAAAGTTACGACAATGCCAGCAACATGGCTGGCAGATATTCAGGCTTGCAAGCTCGTTTAAAAGCTGTAAATCCATATGCAAGCTATGTACCATGTGCTTCACATTCGTTAAACTTAGTGGGATCCAATGCAGCAGAAGCCAACTTAATCGTTTCAAAATTCTTTAGTTTGATTCAACAGATTTATAATTTTTTCTCAATTTCTACACACCGTTGGCAAATCATAAATAGTAAAATAAAAGAAAAGGAATCCTCTCTGTTGACATTGAAAAGCCGTTCAAACACAAGATGGTCAGCTGATGCTGAAGCAGTCAAAGCATTGCATAAAAACTATAAATATATATGTGAAACTTTAATTGAATTCGCATGCAGTGAAAATGAAACGTCTGCAACCAAAAATGAATCAAAAACCCTGCACGATGAATTAAGTAAACTGGAAACAGTTGTAAACCTTGTTGTATGGAATAAAATATTACAACGTCTAAATGCAGCTAACAAAACTGTTCAAGATCCATCCGTAAATTTATGTACCCTCCCAAAACTTTTTTCGTCTTTGATTAACTTTGTGCAGTTTGTGAGAGACAATTATGATAAATATGAAGAAGAAGCTCTAACTATGTTACCTAATGCCACATATACAATTTCAAGAAAAAGGTTTGTTCCAAGAAGTAAATGGTTAGATGATAAAAATACCCCAGAAGCAGAGTTGTCTCCTCGTGAAGCATTTATTACTTCATGTCATTATTCTCTTTGTGACAATTTAATTTCTAATCTGAGTAGAAGAAAAGAACCTTATACAGAAATAGTGCAAAAGTTTTCATGTCTTATAAATTTAAAAAGTAACTCGCTAAGCAATGAAGCAAAAGTTTTGCAAAAAAGCTATCCAAATGATTTATCTGATGATTTTTCAGATGAACTTTTACAGTTCATGACTTTTACTACTGAAGAAAATAAATGTGTTCCTGAGATATTCAATCAGTTGAAAGAACTAAACTTAAGCTCCACATTTCCCAATCTTGAAACTGCCTTACGAATTTTTTTAAGCATACCAATTTCAAACTGCAGTGGTGAACGATCATTTTCATTATTGAAACGCTTAAAATCCAAATCTCGTACAACAATGGACCAAGAAAAACTTTCAAATTTGGCATTATTATGTATGGAAAGTGATGTAACAGACAAATTAAACTATGAAGATATTATAACAAATTTTGCTGAAAAGAAAGTAAGAAAAATGTCAATTAAAATGTAGGTAACTGTAAAATTATCCGAATTGTTTTTTATATTAGAAACCATTTTATATTACTACTAACTCTAACTATGTAATTGAAATAACTGTTGATGAAATGTTATGAACTTAATATTTTTGAGCTATTTTAATTTAAAGAAATTTTAACTATTAACAATAAATCATAAAAACTGAAAAAGTACTTATGTTTTTACATTTACATAATAACTATAGTTTTTTTTTAAATTATTATTATTATTGTGATTATTTTTAGATAAAAAATAAATAAATAAAAAACGAATATCAGTATTCATTTATCTGCTGCTTAGATTTTTAGGTGCATATAAGTTGATTTTTTATCCCAACTATTAAAGTAATATTTCTTTATTTTAAACAAAATTTAGATTTTCTGTAACTACTAAAATATTTAATATTAAGCAAAATAGCATTTTAAACTATACTTCACAGTAAAGCAAAATTTGTGCTTTAATTCATAATGGAAAGGAAAGAAAAATCCTTTATTTACTACTTTTATTTTATAGGTAATTACTAAATATTCTCTCAAAATAGCTGTACTCATGTCAGTTATGAAATATATTGTTTTGTTTTTAACAAGTTGGTATTAGTTTTTTTTTTTTTTTTTTTTTTTTTTTCATTTGTCTTTAGAAAATCAGTTGTAAGATTACAATCTGAAATAAAAGCTTTTAATTTTAATCTTTTTTTTTTTTTTTTTTTGTGTGTGTGTGTTTTTAAAATTTTATTTTAGTCATGGTATTTTACATTATAATACATTCACATCCTTTCATATATGCAATTTTTACTGATAACTCGTATTTACAAGCATTCACACTTTTTACAATTTCATTTCAAACTGAGCAGGCTAAAAAGAATATATATATATATGTAATTTTGAGTATATGATTCTATTTTAAGCAGCATATGTATTTACAATAACAATAGCATGAGTAACTGCAGGAATTTTACTTTAAAATTGACTTCAATATAATAAAATATAGTGAAAAATTTAAAAGATAATATAATTGGCTGAGCATTAAGATTTAACTTATTCAATAGGCATAAAAAGGATGTATTTAATATTTAGCAAACAAATAAAGCTTTTTTTTTTTTTTTTTTTTTGTAGCTTATAAATTTACTCCAGATTTATATTTTTCTTTTTAATACCAATTGTTATCTTCCAAAAACATTTAGAAAAAAAATAATTTTTTTTTAGTTTTAGTACTATCATTTTTTCCTTTCTTTCTTTTTAATTTTTTTATTAGTAATTTTGACTACCCTGAAAATTCATTGGAAATCTAGTGTTAATATTTGAATCCTATTTCTGAAAGCATTAATTTCACCTGTTCAACTACATTAATTAATGGATTTGCTTTATTAAATAACATTTATATAGAGTAATCAATGTATTGGGTTGGCAAGAAAGTTCTTTCGGTTTTCAAAAGGAGATAGCATTGTGTTTGCTTTGTTATTTTTCTGTCAATGTTGTAATTCATGTGTGTAAGAATTTGTGATAAAGATTAACCGTAATAGGGAAAGAGGTTGTTAAGGTGGAATTAAGTAGTATACATCTTCATTTTCAAAATGAAGTTTTTGGTATTATCCCTTTTTAAAAACCGAAAGAAATTTCTTGCCGACCTAACAGTTAATCGGTTACTTTTAGCACTATTGTTAGAGATATAAAATGCTCGGTAATAATCTTATGGAGAATAATCTCATCAAAGAGAATATTATCCTAGACAGTATTTATATTTAAACATTTATATATGAATTAATATTTCTAAAATTCGACAAATATTAGGAATAAACATAAAAATAAATAATGTATACATATGCATTTTGTTTCATTCGAGATTTTTTTCTGCAAGATATAGTAGCTATCCAATAAGAATTAACAAGTTTGCTAATGTATTTTTTTTTTAAATTAACAGAATTTTGCAAGAACTTCTTAGCTCGATTTTTTAATGAATAAAAAGGGAGGATACATCTGAAACATTAGAAAAAACAAAAGGAATAACATTCAAGCTAATTCATTATTCAGCTGATATTTTGCATCCTGAATTTTAAAAAGTCAATCTTGGTTCATACAAACAAATAACTGAATCAGAATTCAGTTTGATTCACAGAGGTTCTAGAAAGTATGTGAATTGAGTAAATTCTGTCAGAATTAGCTGAATATTGAGCTCAAGAGGTCTTTTTGGGATATTTTATGTCCTGAAGTTAGCTGAAAATATAAGGTGTGTTAATTGACGAACAACATTGATAATATTTTTTTGCAAACTGGACATATCTTGAGTTCTGCGGTTAAGGGGGGGGGGGGGGCTCCAAATAGTATCTGTGCCCCGGGTCTCTGAAAAGCATAGTCGGGCTCTGATCATTAGTTATCATTTTATAATTTATTATCATATCCTTCATATTTTATCTTAGAAAATTGCAACAAAAAAAAATAAATGTAGCGCTAAAAAGTCTTAAAAAATAACGTTAGTGATTTTTTAGTGTGATTAGTATGATGTTTCAACCTGTTTAAAAAATAAAAGAAGTAAGAAAAAAAAAGAAAAGAAAATGTGCTGGACAAATGGAAACAGTAGAGTTCAAAAATGTCAAAATTGGGCTATGAATTCGATACTTCAATTTCACTAGAATATAAACTACATAACAATAGTATGCGTGGAAGACAGAATGTGTTCATTCCAATCATTCTATGCTGAGTTATATGCGCTCATATTTGTAAACAAATATTCAATCTGTTCTAACTTTAAACATTATTTTCTCGAAACTAATTTGTACAAAACTGAGTCAAGTTTAAAATGCTCTTTACGTCTTATTTATGTTAAATTATCATAAAACCTATATTATTATTATTATTATTATTTTAAATATAGATTTTAGTACAAAACTTAGTTACAATTTTTCATGTTTTGTTTATTAAAATTTAAAAACTTTGAAAAAAAAAAAAATATATATATATATATATATGTTGAGGGGGGGGGGGGGGACTGAAAAAAAAATTCAGGTAAATTTTGTTAAAATCGCTTAAGGTTATCTTAAAAAAAGAAAGAAAGAAAGAAATCTAAGTCTAAAATTAATGCTCAATGAGCATTTTGAAATTTAAGGATTAATTTTATTTAATATCTTAATTATAATATGAATGTTAATTTTAATATCTATTTTTCTCCTACAAAGAATACCATACAATAATACAAATAAATGTAATTTTTTTGTAGCAATAAATTTATAAATGTAGGTCTTTCTTTTGAAAGTTCATTGTCGCCGTATGAGCATAGGAACATCAAGGCCAAATCCAATCAATTTTCTGCATTTTTTTCAATAAACTTTTGAGAATTTTCTGGGGATAACAACTCAGAAATATACACATGACATTTCATCCTATGACATTCCGCTTATTTAGTACACTCAAACCTGTTTTTCTTTTTTTTTTTGTGTGTGTGTGTGTGTGTGTGTGAGGGGGATACGGACCGCATTAAAAAAATGCATCATTCTGAAGCGTCATAAGCAACTCTAAAATAGATATATTGTTTACACAACATTTAAAACAAACATTTTTTTTTTTTTTTTTAATGCGGATTATAGAAACTGCTTAAAGAAATGTCAGACTTAGAAAATAACTGAAAGTTTCACAATATAATTTGAAATTGGTTTTCTACATAAGATGAAAATTAATAACACACAGAAGCTTTTTTTTTTTTTTTAGCAAAAAGAAGCAATCTTTGTAAACAAACACCATAAATCAAAAATTACGCAAGAATTGTTTCGGGTTGAAAAAACATCATGATTCCTTATCAGATGAAAAAAGTAGGCACGATTGCAGGAACAACTAACTGACTTTTATGTAGACTTACTTTTATATTAACTTACTTCTATGCACTCCTGCTAACTATTTTTAACTGGATAAAGAGTAGTTCTATTATTTTGACCGAAAACAACCGTTTTTCAATTTACAGTGTTTGATAATTTTTCTTACAAGGAAACATTCAAAAGTTGTCATCTTCAAAAAGTATTGAAAAAAATATGTGTGATTCTACTCTTTATAAAACACCAGGAAATGAAAAAGTTATCGGCTGAAATTAATTACAGCGACCACGAAGAATGATCAAAATTAAGCATATTTGGCGATATAGCGCTGTTAGGCGATACGTTTGCTAGCACCGAGATTGCCGTATACGAACAGAACCGTATTTTGCTTTTCCGCCAAGTACTCAAAATCAATCGCCTAGCAGTGTAAAATCGCCAAATGTGCTTAATTTTGATAATTTTTTGTGGTCGCTATAATTAATTTCAGCCGATAATATTTTCATTTTCTGGTGTTTTATGAAGAGTAGAATCAAATATATTTTTTCAATACTTTTTGAAGATGACACCTTTTGAATGTTTCCTTTTTAGTAATATTTCATCTTTTTTGCGTTTTATTAGCTAAAAGATTATTAAAGGCTAAAAGATTATTAAAGGATTAATTCCAAATTTAATGGTTGTATAAGGCTTGTAAGATTGAATAAAAAAAAAAAAAAAGTAATTTTTATATTAGCGCGCTTTAAACAAAGATAACCGGGAGGCGTATCTCCGAAATGTTGGCGCGCGCAGAACAAATTCACAATTTTTTGCCAGAGAATGCGATTTTCGCCAAATCTGGAAGTGCAAAGAGAAACTTCACGCCGCTTAACCTGTATAAATAAACATCAAGCGTTTTTCTTTCTTTCTTTTTTCTTTTATTATTTTTTTTTTCTGATGACGATTAATGTAGGATTTAAATCGCAAAACGAAACATATCTTGAAATTAAGAAATAGTTTTCCGAATAGAGAAGTAGATAATAATAATGGTAATATATTAGCATTGAGATCCGATTTCATGTATAAGGCCAAAAAGTTTGTAAAAATTGTTCAAACAAATTACAAATTCTTAGTAAAATGCATGAAGAATGTTCATAAGTCCAAATCAGTAGTACGCCATTTTACATTTCAACTATTTTTATTATCATTTTGTATTTAAATTTTTAAAATGTACGACTTTATAAAATATTTCTCTTACGATGCAGTGCTTGAATTTTCATAAATTATCACCTTATATTTATCTATTATGTATTTTTAAAGAACATCTTAATCATAATAAAATAGATATTTCGTGTTAAATTTTATGGTTGAAATTCATAAAATTTTCTACGTATAATTTCCTCCTCGGACATGTCCATTTCTCATTCTTTACCCCCCCCCCAACCCCAACATACAAAGTTATAAAATAAAACGTTAAACATTTTATTAATGCTATTCTATTTGTTTTTCAGTAATCATAAACAATCTAACTTAATATGTTATACAAATCAAAGTAATAATGATGCGCATAACCATTCTCATCCTATATTTATTGTTACTAATTTCTTTTGAGAGCGAAATGTATTCATGTTAAAAGGAATGAGTATGATAGAATACTCAACACAGTCGCAGACTGAAATGCCGTACCTCATAGGCTACCCTCTATCCGATTCGATACATTTAACTTACCGTAATTAAATGACTCATTTTATGAGGATTGTTTTCGTACATTAATTTCCAACACAACTGATCCCCATATTGCAAGTTCGTGAAAGTATTGACCTAATTTGTCAAATGAGGGAAACACAATTTTTAATTGCTAAAGTTCCAAATTAAAATGTTCATATTTAAGGAAGTGTATTAAAAATATATTTTAAAATATTAGTCTGACATGTTTACGACAAAATATTGGCATAATGGACGTTTAAACGAATTTTTGCTCTATTTTGCCATGTTAAAAAGAAAACGTAAATTTTGAATAACATGCGAAGTTTACAACTTACATTGTTCCAAAGCAATATTGTCCTTATCAATAACATAAGTGATATTTAAAAACTGATGCACCCATTTTACAAACTCAATATCTATAATACACACAGACAAGACACATAAACCAACCACTAAAAACATAATTTTTGGATTCAGGAAACCTAAAAACATATAAATGTAACAAAAATTCAATTTCGAAAACTTGATCCGAAAACAATACTTTCGCGACCTTTTACGGATAAGATAAAGTAAATTAGAATAAGAGAATAATTTTAAATTAATTAAACTTTAATTGCATTTATTACATTGATTTTTATTTATAAAAAGAAATGCTTTCATTTAATTTGGGGTAGCCCTGTATATTTACTATATATTTTACAAACACAATATAGTGTACTAATTTAGCACAGAATTTAAAACACATAGCACGACATGAAATGACCTTTCAGCAATTCCATTGTATGAATACATCTGAATTCTTTTGTGGGGTTCTGTGTAAACTTCTAATAAAGAATATACATTCTACATTGTATACGAAACATTCTTTCATGCACATAAAATATAAGTTCAATTTATTTTATTTTGTTTCATCCAAAAATATTAAATTGTATTTACCAGAAAATTCACACATAGACTTAATGAATTTGAATTCTTTTCTTAGTCACTGTACACGAATTACTTAATATTTTATCCGAGTCCCAATATCTATTCTTGAGGTATGGTGATAACAAACACACAGACACATTCAGGCAACCGCTAAAAACCTAATTTTTTGTTTCAGGATATTTAAGCAAATGTAGCAAAAACTCAATTTCGAAAATCTGAATCAAAAATAAAACTTTTCTTACAATATATGGGTGAAATAAACTAAACAATGATCATAATAATGATAATCTGGTGTGTCGCTCACACGACTTTCTTTTTTACCCTGCATTTCAATATTATAATGACAGATTGCACATTAAATCTTAAGATCAATAGCGTAAGAATGTAAAGTTTAATGTACTTTTCAAATAATCTAAAATAGGTTTAGAAACAATTTTATTTGACGAAGAGAAAGTAAATAATAATAATAATAATAATAATAATAATAATACAGAATAAAATAAAATAAAATAAATGTATTTCAAGGATAATTTTAAAAGCTTTAAAATCATAATATTACAAATATACTTCTTCATTAATCTTGATAAAATAAATTTAAAGGGTTTTCTAATAAATTTTGGTATTAAATTATATTATCTAAAAATAACGATACAAAGACTCCATTGACACATTTTTAACAATTATGATTCAGGGAGCCTCAAAAAGTGTATATATAACAAAAATTCAATTTCGAAAATTTGACCCCAAAACAATACTTTCTCTACCATATATGTTGGTAAGAGAAAGTAAAATAAATCTATATAAATAAAGAGAAGTGTCTGTGTGAGTATCTGTCTGCGCTCTGGTGCTCACACTATTGATCGCAGAGCTTCCAAATTTGGCATATAGGTACCTGGGACCCTGCAGGTGTGCCCCTCATCGAGATTATTTCGAATTTCGAATTTGAATTTTTTTAATTCATGTTTTTTCGATTTTAAACATTGGCTTTTATTTTTCATTTTTCATGAATTTATTCTTCGATTGTAATCGTCTGCGTATCTTAGCAACGACTATTATGCAATTCATTTTTTATTTAATACATTCATTTGAGGCGATTTTCTTTTTTTTTTTTTTTTTTTTTTTTTTTAATTATTTTTATGTTTATTGAAAATCAAAATGGTAAAATACGATAGAAATAAATTGTTATGTTTATGTATAAATTTTATAGTATAACAGCTTTTTATTTTTCATTTTTTTAATTAATTCCTTTAAAAGAAAAATATTTATTATTATTATTATTATTATTATTATTATTTATAATATTTATTGGGTGAAAAAAAAATGGTAGTTTATAGTAGAAAGGATTAAACTGATTAAAATTCGTTTGTTTTTCATGTATTTAATTCCTTTTAAAAGAAAATCTAATTTTTTATTTTATTTTATTGCACTGGTCGTAATCAAATCGTAATATAGTGTAAATAACGGGGGCTATAAAACACATGTTTCAAATACTAAAATATATAATAGATGCTGAGATACAGTCATCTTTAAAATTGTAGTTCTTAAATAACAGAAAATCCACAAGTCGTCGATAAATACCCAGATAGAAGTACCCGGGAAAGACCAGTCTATAGACAGTGAGAAACTGGACCCGATGCAGTACGGACAGAAAAAAGAGCTGCCTTAGGCAACGGGTATCCGAAGAAGTAAGATCTAAAGCGATTTCAGTTTTTTTTTTTTTTTTTTTTTTTTAATTTTTTTATGTGTAATGTGATGTAAAAAATAAATACTGATCCAATTCTTTTGAAAATTAATTTAAATATAGTGACCAGCGAAGCGGGCGTAGCCTGCTATTAAATAAATAAATAAATGTGTTTCAAGAACAATTTTAAAAGCTTTAAAGTTAGAATATTACAATTTTATTTCTTCATTAATCTTGCTAAATTAAATTTAAAGGGTGGAGGATTTCTAATAAATTTTTTGCATTAAATATATTAAGAATTACGATACTAAAACTCCATTGACACATTTTTAATAGTTTATTCTCTTGGGGGGGAAAAAAGATTGCTCGAATCCTTAACGAATCGTGAATGAAGTGGAAAGAAGGGTTGCTTTGCGGCAGAGAGGGTTTTGGCGCGAGCTACAAATATTCGCCAGGTTCGCTTGTACGCGCCAACATTTCGGAGATACGCAACCGGGAGCATTGTCAACAATACCAATATTTTAAAAAGACTTGTGTTATTCGTGTATTTTTGTACTCCTAGTCCGAAGCAATCGTTTTACCACTTGTGGAAACTTCGCAAATTACAAAAATCTAAGTAATAAAACAGTCCTTTTTTATATACACCATAAAAAATTGCACATAGATCACACAAAAAGAGAGAAAGAAACATTTAAAAAGAGTATAAAAATTGAAGCATTAGAATGCCATTTGTCAGCTGATATGTGAATAAATGGAAGCATCATGTTTTTCTCCATGAACTCGCATGCATCAAATTTTCTGCAGTTGTACAGAGCCCCTAGTCCTGCCCTTCCCTCTCTTCGGTGTCTTTTAATTGAATATTTTTTGTGCATTTTCTTACCGCTGTCAGTTGAATTTTCTTTGCGTTTCACAATTGCGTTAGGGTTAAGATATAGCAATACCGTAAATAGCGGATATTACAGTCTGGTTGCGCTAACAGTTAGGCGATTTGCATAAAACTTTAACAGACGTCAATTTACGTGAAGATGCAGCTATATACAAATTTTTATGGTATTCTGTTCATTTTCTAGTACTTCCATGAAATATTTGTTATAAATAGCCATGCAAAGATAAACATAGAAACGGACATTTTCGAAATATAGTCAAATCATAGTCTCCTAAACTAGATGCCTGTCTCGTGGCTTGGAAACTTGGCAACAGTTCAAGCAGTATACAGCGCCACCTGGTACAGATTGCGCGACTTTTTTTATTCAACAGCCCCCCAAAAATTTTTAAAAGTGGGATTTGATATACATAAAAGATGAATAGAATCGAAAAATCATCGATTATATGTATCAAATATCACTTCTTAAAATGATTGGTGACAGTTGAATAAAAAAGTCGCGCAATCTGTACCAGGTGACGCTGTCTACCGCTTGAACTGTTGCTAAGTTTCTGAGCCACGCGACAGGTATCTAGTTTAGGAGGCAATGGTCAAATCGTGTTTATGCCATATCAAAATGTGTAAATCCAACAACAACTGGGAGTGAATTTTTTTTTTTTTTTTCATTTCGGTACTTCCTCATATGAATTTTAAAAAAAATAAATAAATAAAAAGAAGTAAATAAAATAAAATAACTTTAAACTCTTATCTTAAGAGCAAAAACTTCGATATTACATATTCTTCATATTTTATTAAGTTATTCTGCTTCACTCAGGTGAAAATAAAAACTGATTAAAATATCATAACCTACAAGGTTAAGTATAAAACAAGTAAAAAAAGATAAATAAAAAAAAATGATAAGAAATATATCACAGCCTTAAATGTCAAAATGAACTAAGCCTTGTGATTGACACTGTGTGACAAAACAACTCTACATACGTGACAAATGTATACAAGCTAAGTTTTCTTGTTAATATACCTTTTTCAACGCTTCAAAACCAGTAGCTTATGACGTATATGACTTGAAGTATGATAGATCGTGTATTTAATCATAAATAATTAATATATTTTTTCTAACCTCTAAAGATGTCTATTTATTTTTATTTATTTATTTTTTTTTTTTACTTTTATTCATTTAAAAAAGAATTCTTTTACTTTCTTCTACCTTCAATAGAGGAAAGTATTGAATTCGTAAAAGCTTTTTATTTCCGGTGTTCGATGGATTTACATGTTTTGAGAAGTTCTAAACAAAATTTGATCATTTTTAGAAACTCTTTGTTTGTCTGTTTGTATGTGTGAATGACAAATATTTTATGCCCATTGTACCTAAAGAACTAGAGCACAGAATTCATTTTATTATCATATTATCTCATATTATATATGGGGGAGATCCGTGTAACATGGACCCCCTAAGCAAGAATGCTCATAAAACTAAAATTATTAAAATAAAAAGATTTAATTTGTTGACTGCTCATTACAATTGTATAGTTGCATGGTACAAGCTTGGTAAAGCACTGTGAGAACTATTAATAATTGCAGGAAATTATTATTTTATTTATGTATCGGTGGTCTATATTACACATACTTTCGTGTATTATGGACCAAGTAGTCCATAGTGGTCCTTCCCGAAGTGGTCCAACCCAAACAGTTGACACACTTTCAATTATGAAACGAACTGTCCATCATGTTCCCTCATACACTTGTCCATCTCTTGGGAATAGTAGAAATGAACGAAAAAAAATAATAGTTAATGGACGAAGAAAAGGGAGGTCTAAAGGCTATATCCAATGGATAGTATGCGAAGGAAGTGATAGCCTCATTACCCCTGCTTCTTTGGCCTATTATAGAGCCTCAAGATTTTGAGTTTGCGACATATGTACGCCGATCATTAACAAAACATTTCTGTTTTTATCATGGACCACTGGTCCATATTACACAACAGAGCATGGTTCATATTACACGCATAAACAGTGCAACGTTGTTTCCAATCACACATCACTATGCAAATTGGCGCACATGAAAGACATCTCTAAATTGGTCAGAAAATAAGTACATTTGCTACTATTAACGTGAAAATTATATTACAATTACCTTACACAAGAAAGTAATTATTTCATTTTAACAGAATTGTTACATGAATGATCATATAAAACGAAAACTCAATTTCATAATCGTCCAAATACAGATTCGCATGTACAAGTCGCTTCCTACTTTGTATAACAATAATATTCACTAAAGGCAATGAGATGGTTTCCCCATCTAGTATTGAACATATAAATTTCTTTATGGTCCGTATTAGACGACGGTCCATATTACACGGTGCTCTCCTATATATATTTTTTATTATTATTCATTTATTTAGATGCACCTTGACATAAACTGGTGCCTATAAACTTTTGGTGCATAACACTTAACAAGTGCCGCTAATAATTTTTAACATGGCAGTTTAGGCCAAAAATTCGTATGGATAGAACAATGAGGATTGTTTCAAACTAGTGATTATGAAATTCAAATAAATTACTTATAATAGTTATAGTCAGTTAGGATAAAATTTTTGGATATGTTGGGGCCTCACATCCCCCTTGATGGGTATAATTCCTCTCCCGGGATTGTAAAATTTCAATAAGAAGATATTTTAAAAGAACTCGGCAATATCTTTAAGATCAATGGTTGTACTATTTATCTGTGAAAATTTTAAACAAAGTATTTTTCATAAGGGGTTTTTCACATGCTATGTACTTAATTTTTGGAGATCCGTTTATTTCAACCACGTTGCAAAACTTCTTTTTGTGAAAAAAAACTTTAACGATTTGTAACTCTAACAAACTTTTTTTTATTTACTTAGGTTTGTGAGTTCATAAAGGGTTTTTCACAAAAAAGAACTTTTGCATCGTGTGTAAAATAATAGGATGTTGCAAACATAGATATAGTAATAAGACATAGATTGCTCAGGGAAAGGGAAAAGTCACTCTAATGGCTGCTTTTCCCCGAGTAAATCACACACAAGAATAAACACGGATAATTTAGTAAATAAAATTTGTGAGTAATTTATTTACTAAAGGTGAATGAAAAACTCCAGATACAGTTTCAAATTCATTTTTCTTTCTTTCTGTTTTTTTTTTTTTGTTTTTCTTTAATACTCTCTAGTGGCTGATTTTAGAACTTTTTTTCGGCATCAAAAATTTTTGCTCGATAACATGGGGATGATAGATCTATATAAATTACTATATCTATGGTTACAAATAGCATCTCCATATGACAGATTTAGAATATCAAGTATGAACTTCCTTTCTTTTGCGTTATTGTGATAATAGACACACAGACAAATAGAGAGACACATAAACAAACCGCTAAAACCTCATTTCTGAATATAGGGAACCTCAAAATGTGTAAAGTTATCAAAAGCTCAGTTTTGAAAATTCCAACCATAAACAAAACTTTCTCTTTCTACGTTAGTAATAGAAAATGAAAAATAGTGGGGGGGGGATTTTTTTACAAAATCAGTTTTTTTATACAATAGGGTGATATTGTTCTGGTATGGTTTATACATGTATAGATTAAAGTGTCATACAGTATTTAAATGAAGCTAATGGGCTCTTCCCACTTGACGTCAGAGGTCACATGATAGAGGAAAAACAAATAGCAGACGAATTCTTGTTTATCTAGAGCGATTGCTGAAATAACATATTTTCTATTCTTATTTTTGATCAATCGTATTTAATCTGTGTTATTTTTTATACATCATCATTTTTAATCCATTTTATATCCTTATTCATCATCTTTTGTTTGATGTATACATTTACAATCATCATTTAGTTTATACCTGTAATTGATGTTCATGAAGACATGTTTAAATACTCTGATTTTTGGTACTTAAATCAGTGAGAGTGCAATATCGTACTGCATAAATCCATTTAGACCAACCAGTAACTAAGTTAATTAACTTGTTGTAACACCTTTATGCAATTAAATCAAATGAAAACATTTTAAAGTTTCAAATTATAATCCATAAACATTCCACAAGAACAAGCTGTTATTTATTGCTAGATCAGTTAATGTAACAGTTACACTACAATATACAAAAATCGATTCTTATAGGTAAAAATAAATAAACACATAAAAAGTTTGTTTTTTTAATTATTAAATTTACAAATACAATTATTCTACTGTTTACAAATGCACAATATTACTTTTATTTTATTTTATATTAAATATTAAATTTTTTTTTCTTAAGAACAATATTTAATTGAAATCGATTCTCAGAATTCGATTATTCGTTTTCCTCTATCACATGATTGAGCAGACGAAACTAAGAAGAGCCCATAGAAACCAATATGTGGCGTTTAATGAAATATATCAGAATTAGAGAAAATATCTATCAAAATATTCTTTTTCTATTTAACTAATTGAAGCAAAATGAAACAGCAAATTTAATTAATGGTTCAAAAACAGAAATATGAAGTTTTCTGCTGGTAAATGATTCATTTTCTTATACTGAGGAAAAAAAACAGAATGTTAAATATTAGCAATCAATTCTTTATTGTCATAAGTCTAAATAAATTATTGCAGCTGTCAAACAATATGATGTATTTGACAGTGATTAGAAATTGCAGTTTTCTGTGGTATTGCAAGACAGTATAGAAATCCCTACTAGAGAAAATTTCTTTTACCACAAAACGACATTACTTATTACAAGTTTCTTCTTACATTAACGCTTTAGCGCCCAAGTGTCCTCATTTGAGGACAGCTAGTAAAATGGCACGTATATTTTTTGTGGTTTCCTGTAATGATTTCTTCTTTTTAGTGACAGTTTATAGCGTCACTCTAAATGATCCCTGAAAGTTTTATGTGCCTACTATTAATCATTATTTCATAATTTGGATAGTCATCTTATGATTTTTCATTCGTCGCACATATATTTGCTTTTTTCGCAGGTATACTTACTTAAATCAAGAATAATAATATATATTATATATTGAATAATAATATTAATATATATTGAATAATAATATATATTATAATACTTTATTTTCGAGATCTTTGTCAACAGATAATAAGAAATTGATCTGTTATCTCAAAGTTTTTCTATCTCGAAGTTTTCTCGTTAGAACACTAAACGTCAATAAATGAGGATAGGTTTTAAATTTAAAACTATCAAAACAATTGTTTAAGTTAATATATTTTACTGTCAGTGTTTCTATATTAATTTAGAAGTGAAATAATCAGCTAATAATATTTTGCAAAATTAATTCGTGCGTTAACGGGTTAAATCGTCATTTGAATTAAATTCTTCATTCAAACTGTGTAATACAGCTGAATTTAGTTAATTTATTCTAAGTAAAATTTCCTTCCAATTCTCTATGTAAAGCAATTTAAATTAAATAAATCAGCGATAGTTTTAAAAATAAGCAAAATTATGATTAATCTTGAATTATTCGAGCAGATGGTGTACGTAAACATTTGTGTTAGGTAACGCCTTGCATTTTGTTTTTGTTTATTCTTAATTGACACAAATAACATTAACAGTATTCTTCTATTAATCCGTTAGCACCCAATGTCCTCATTTGAGGACATCTAATAAAATGGCACGTATATTTTTTGTGATTTCTTGGAATTATTTCTGCTTTTTAGTGACAGTTTATAGCGTCACTCTAAATAATCCCTGAAAGTTTTATGTGCCTACTATTAATCATTATTTCCTAATTTGGATAGTCATTTTATGATTTTTCATTCGTCACACATGTCTTTGCTTTTTGCGCAGGTATACTAACTTAAATCAAGTTGAATGATAATATAAATTATAATACTTTACTTTCGAGATCTTTTTCAACATATAATAGGAAATTAATCTATTATCTCAAAGTTTTTCCATCTCGAAATTTTCTCGCTAGAACACTAAGCGTCAATAAATGGGGCTAGGCTTTAAATTTAAAACTATCAGAAGAATTGTTTAAGTTAATATGTTTTACTGTCATTTGTCAATATTAATTTAGAAATGAAGTAATCAGCTAACATTTTGCAAAATTAATTCAAGCGTTAACGGGTTAAATCGCCATTTAAATTAAATTCTTCATTCAAACTGTGTAATACAGACAAAATTTAGTTAATTTATTCTGTGTAAAATTTCCTTCCAATTTTCTAAGTAAAGCAATTTAAATTAAATAAATTAGCGATGGTTTTAAAAAATAAGAAAAATTATGATTAATCTTGAATTATTCAAGCAGATGATGTATGTTAGCATTTGTATTAGGTAACGCCTTGTATTTTTTTTTTTTTAATTATTATTCGTAAGTGACACAAATAATATTTACACTATTATTCTATTAATGTAGTAAAAGGTGTTAAAAGCCTTTTTTTTTTTTTTTTTTTTTTTTTTTGTAAATTACTATCTTAGAATTTTGAAACTTTGCATAGATATGCACTGAAATATGAAAAAAGAGCAAAATTTCATTCGGTACACATTGATTAGTAAGACTTTCCAACTGTACGTACTCATTTAAACGTTTACCTTCAATACTCTTCGCTTAAATTATCACATAACGGACAAGCAGAAAGACAGACGTATCGACTAATTGAATTCATAATCACTCTTAAATATGGTTGGAAAATGTTAAAAATGCTTAACTCAAACGTGCAGCTCTTAAATTCCATTTGTCTGAATATTTTAATATAGTCTTGTAAATCTGAAGGTTAAGCAAATTATATTCTATACAAAAGATTATTTAGCATATTAACAATAAATGTCCAATTTCAAATTATTTTTGCAGTAAAAAGTAATTTAAATGTGATTTATAAAAATATATCTTCTAAAACGCAACACGTTGGTATTTTTTGGGTGCTGTATACAAACCAGTTGCACAGGACCTATTAATTCCATTTTAAATAGGGGGTGGTATTCCATAATGAACATGAATAACATATGTCCTTTTTAAGAAATTTTGCAAATATTTGCAGACGCTGGAAGTGGGCACACAGATAGACAGATGGACCGTCGGACAGACAGATACACTAATTCAAATTATATTCAGACTTAAAAATTGTTATTAAGTGTTAAAAACGCTTGATGCAAACAAAAATGTAATTTCATCAAATTTTCAATAATAGCCCATGTTGTTGTTGTTGTCGTGTGCCACTCGGAAATTCCGAGCCCCGGTAGTGGAACTAACCGGATTTTTAAGGCATGAGGGGTGCGTCTTCCGTTATTAGGAGCGCCTCATAGCGAGGAAGTACGACTTTAGCTCCAGAGGCTGGTGAAAGATGGCAGCACTAGCCAGACAACAGGAACTCGAATTTTGATCCGGATCAGAGCGAGTAAAACCCATGTTCCGGTACCCCCAGAGGTATAATTTTTGATGGGAACTTGGAGGACTTTGCGACCACGACGGAATTTAACGTGCACCAGTCGCCATTAGCGTACACGACGGTCTTCGGCCAGCTCGAGGACCGAACACGCAATCTTTCGATCACGAACTCGCTGCTCTTACCGACCAGGCTACCACGGAATAATAGCCCTTCATGTAACTAAATATTTTTGTGTGGCCCTGTAAATCGTAATTCTAATCATACTATACACATAGAAGATTTCTTTTGTGCATATGATACATATGTTTCAACTTCATTAAGTTATTGTGCAAAATTAAGTTATTAAAATATGGTTGATAAAAATACCTCTCATAGAACACAATGCTTTGGAATATCTTCGGATGTCCCTGTACACAAGCCAGTAGAGGTATTTACTCCACTTTTGATAGGGAACATCCGATAGTGATTTTGAATAAGATGTATCAGTTTCAAAAAATTCCATGAATATTTACGGGAGTTAGAGAGGGAACAGACAGACAGACAAACCGAAGTCATTAACACTTTTCAACCTTGTTGGAAAGTGTTAAAAATTAAGTATATTAAAACATCCCTAAAACTCTTTAAATCTAATAAAAGTTTAAGTAAATATTTTTTTATTTAATAAAATCAAAATATTCCCTGGTTTCCCATAGAAAACTTTGAACATTCCCATACAACATGATTTTTATTTCTTGCATTGGAGTTTTCAATATCACAGTTTAACAATATATTTTTAACATATTTGGGTATTGCAATGTGGATTCGTTGATAAGTTAAAATATATATGTTTGAATACTAAAATTTCTTGAAATTTTTTAGAATTCAAAGATAAAATTATTTTGCAAAATTAACAAAGGGTAATTGAACCAGTGACTGACACATTTAGAGCAATTTCTGATGTTTTTAATGTTCTAGTCATCAGAAAATATTTTTAGAAATCTTAAGTTAGTACATATGGTATGAAAGACATTCAGAACCACATGTATGTTAAAATATATACATTTGATAACATTTTTTTTAATGAATTTTTATTTGACACCCACTCAATGTTCCAGTAATTGACACTGCTAGTTTTTCATTCGATCAGTAATTGGCCCTATGTTCCAGTGTTTGACACTGCTAGTTATTCATTTTACCAGTTATTAGCACCCTATGCTCCAGTGTTTGGCATAAGATGTTAAAATTCTTATATGTAAAACATATGATTTAATTTTTTTTTATTATTAATTACTTCGGGGTAAATGTCAATTACTGGAGCATGCCAATCACTGGAGCACCTACCCTACCAATTAATCCAGACGTAACACACAAATATTATGTAGAATATTTTGTTACCTATAATGATGGAAAGTCTAAAAATAGTTTTGCGGGGAATATTTTAAAAATAAAAAACAAAATAAAACTCTTCTTTTTCCTAATGGCGCGGCACTTGCGACTAAGCAAGCATTGGCCGGGGTCGTCGAAATGGTGGCCATTTGTTAAGAAGCACCCAATAAATGGCCATAGCTTACCCTAACAGGAACAACACATCTATAGATATGCATTGTCTGCGATGCCAGCCCAGACCGTACAGTGTAGAAGTCAGGGGCGCTAACTATCATACCATATTGGCAGCACGACATAAAACTTTTAATTTATTTTTTCCCAAATTCTTATGTACATACTGTCATTCACTACGGTATGTTTGTGAATCTCAACCAAATAAAAAATGCGCCTCTAAGGTAAATACAAGCTTTTTTATGTGTCTCTCCGTGGCTCAGTTGGTAAGAGCGCCATGTTAGTAATCCGGTGGTAACGCGTTCGATACCCTGAAGGTCCGGAGTGTTAATTTTTGCAGGCAATTAGTAGAAAAGATGTCAATTTATAAAAGAAAATTTATCGTTGACTACACAGTATTCTAAGAATTTTTGAAGAGTTTTTTTAAGAAGCCTTTTCCTTATATCTCTTTTTAAAAGCAAAAAAGAGTTTTTTGTGGACTACAAGCGCCCCCTATTGGGCGGAATATTCACTAAAATGTCAATGAAACAATTAACAATACAAAATAAAAATGATTAGGAAAAACACATAAACATTAACCAAATCAGTAAAATGTTAAGTTATAATATAAAAAAATAATTATAAACTAAAATAATAATAAAAAAGTGCCTCAAACGAATAATTAAATTGCAGATATTGGCCCTTAATCAGAAAATGAAATCACATATCTTATAGGCAATCATGTGGCGCTGCCATCTGTTGTGAATTTTAAGAAATAATTTCTCTTTTTTTAGCACAGTTCAAATTTCCCCAATTTTGGTTAATAAACAAAAAAGTTCCTTTTTTTTTTTTTTTTTTTTTTTGCAAATTAAATTTTATTCTAACTTTGGAAAGATTTATATGATACGCTATAATAAGAATTCGGGTTTTAAAAGTTTTTTTAAATAGATTATTTTAAATTTAAACAGTGTTCCAGAAATTGTAAAATAATTAATGATATTATGTTTCAATGCATGAATAATAATATTTTCATAGCACTAAGGCATTAATTTGCAAAAAAAAAAATTTCGAATGTCCATATTTCTACACTATTTCTTAAAAAATGTTTCAGAAATTTGTACACCGAAAAAAAAAAAAAAAAAAAATTCTTCGACAGAATCTAGAAAATAAATTGTGGTTTTAGTAAAAATAACTCCATGCCATCTTTATAAATTCTAGTTTCCTCTGCTAGCGAAATCTAGAAATGTCTATTACAATTTTAGAACGTTTTCATATAGGGTAAGCGCACCAGTGATTGATACACTTTTAGAGCAATCTCTGATGTTTTTAATGTTCTAGTCATCAGAAAATATATTTAGAAATCTTAAATTAAAACATATGGCATGAAATACATCGAGAACCACATATATGTTGAAATATGTACATTTGATAATTTTTTTTTTTTTTTTTTTTTTTTTGACACCCACTGTATGTTCCAGTAATTGACACTGCCAGTTTTTCATTTTATCAGTAATTGGTACCCTATGTTCCAGTGTTTGATACTGCTAGAATTCATTTTACCAGTTATTAGCACCCTATGCTGCAGTGTTTGACATAAAATGTTAAAATTCTTATATGTAAAATATATGATTTTATTGTTATTATTTATTAATTATTTCGGGATAGATGTCAATTACTGGAGCATGCCAATCACTGGAGCACCTACCCTATTATCGTAGTCAAGATCATTTAAAAAATCCTTTGCGAACACAAGAGACGAGATTTATTAGCTATAATTCCAGTTTATGAATCAATTCTAGAATCAAGCGAGAATCTCTCTCAATACAAAGATTAATGATATAATTTATTGTTTCACCATCTAGAAAAATATAGACTAGAAATTCTCTATAATTTCGTCAATTAAGTTTATTTGCTTACCTTTTAACCATTACTCATAAATCTACATTTCTACTTCAGGAAATGGCTACTTAACCCATTACTCGCTGGTGTTGCGTTCACGCAACACCAGAAATAATTGCGTTTAACAGTAAACTAAAAAAAAAAATAATTTATATTAAGTATTGTTTTTAAATAAGGAAAGGATAGATGTTTATTTTATTACAAAAAAAAAAAATTATCTGAAAAATAATTTTGTATTTAAAAATAAATTTCAAACTTGTAGCACTAATCAATCCAAAACTTTTCAAAATCATCATATTTGAATAAGCTTACATAATTTAAAAAAAAAAAAATGTTTCACAATAAAATAATTACTTTTGGATCTGTAGTGTTTGCTGTTTTACACTCCCGCAAGGAAGTTTCCGTAAACATTTATTTGTCTTCATTAAATACTCTTATTTTACTGAAGTTGTACAAATACAACACCCTGCACTTAGTGAGATAAGACTAATTTTAATAATTCTATTTTAAATTATTGTTATATATGATCAAAATAATGAGTATTACTGTTTTTATTTAGAGAAAAATCATTATTTCTAGTTTAGGTGGTTAATGGGTTAAGGTGACAATGGACAATAAAAAACTTTTTTTATTAATTATGAGTCAATTGTTCTGAAATTTTGTGCACTGATACAGTGTTGTTTATAGGAGAAAAATGTTAAATTAAAAATAATTTCCAGAATATAATTAAATAAAATATTAATTAAAATCTGTTAATTAATCATTATATTTAAAAATGCTCCAGGTGCATTAATTTTTGCCTCAGATACCTACTTTTTTTTAAACTAGCTTTATACATTTATAACAAAAGTTGCTAACCATTTCTTATTTATGACCATAGCCATTAGAAAAAAATGATATTTTCGATAAACATAGGTGATTTTTTGTGAATTGTCATCAAAAATATTTTTTAATTTAATAGTTTTTAAGTTTTTTAGAATAAAAATAATGAAAATTTTAGCAAGTTATATGCTAAAATATATAACTAACAATTGTGCAAAATTTTAGGGTAATTCATAAAAAAAAAAAAAAAAAAAAAAAAAATGACGCCTGGAACGTTTTGAACTAAACTAAATATGAAAAAAAAAAAAAAAAAAAAAGTCATTCTGAGAAAGAGCATTAAAAGTTTTAATTTCACATGAGCTCTAAATTTTACAAGAAAAATGCACATTTTTTTTTTTTTTTTTATTATTATTATTTATTATTTTTTTTTTTTTTAAGCTGATAAAGTTTTGGAATCGTTTTTTGAAAGGAAAAAAAATCGTTTTGGGGCATATTTTTCTAAATCTGAAGGTCCATTGTCGCCTTAATTGTTCTAGACGAAAGCGGTAATTTTTTTTTCTTAGTTTATAATGTGCGCCAACATTTATTTGTAGGATTTAAAATGATTGAGAACCACTGATCTAAATTTTAATACAAACATAAATCAACTATTTGTATTTGCTTTAAAACTAAGAAAATAGCATTAAAACTGCAAATATTTCAACGTAAATTATCCAGTTTCAAGAATAAATTTATAGAAAGAAAAAATTAAAATCGATGAAAAATACAGGATACTCGAGGTTTAAATAAAATAAAAAAAATAACAAAATATTGTATTTCAACTTTACATATTAAAAATAAAAGTCTGCAACGTAATTGATACCAAAATGTCGGCAATTACATACATGCAAACACACATTTAGCAAGCTAACGAGTTCTCATGCTAATTAGTCACTTTAACACGTCAACTTACTAATTTGCAACACATACGTCTTTATTCAAAACGAAGAACTGTAAATTTAATAAGAAACGATTAGCACTTTTAACATTTCCCTTAAGATTTTTTTTTTTTTTTTTTTTTTTTTTTTTTTTACGTTTAAAGCTTTCGATATCACATTGCGTTGGTAATTGAATGACTAACCTTAATAAGAAAATGGTTAATTTTCTTATATCTTCAAATTCAATGTCATATAATCAATTTAGTAAGTATCTTAAGATGTTATATATTAACAAAAAAAAAAAAAAAAAAAGAAAAGAAAACGCTAGAAAAAGAAAATAAAAGAAATAAAAAAGTAAAAACTTGTATGTTGTAACCATCACAAGACTTCTATATTTCCTATGCAATTCCCGCTGAACAAATTATCCTATTAAAATTATTTACTTAAAATATTTTCATGATGAATGCAAATCATTTTCATCTCAGAGAAGTATAAAACTAAATTTTAAAAGAAAATCAATTTTGTGCGCTATAGACAATATCTTGGAAGTTTCTTTTTTCGAAGTTTCATATTTGTTAAAATAATATTAATAATAAATAAATAAATTGATTTTTTTTTTCAAATTATCACATCTACATAGTTTAACAATTCATTTTAAATTAATGAATTTACTCATATTGTAAATTTATACCCGGGGAGGAGGGGGGGGAGGAGTGCATTTCAATTTCAATATGATTGATTAAAAATAATTGTTACTGTCTACATCTATACAAAAATTTGCGCTATATTTCCATAATAAAATTTTTGATAAAACGGGATGGATTTCCTCCAAAAGCATTTTGACCTGTTTTGACATAATTTAAAAATAATCGTCGTTGTTTACATTTATAGAAAATGTTGTCTTATCTGCCATATTAAAAATTATGAAAAAATAAAAGTAAATAAACAAATAATAAAAGTGGGGCAACAGCGCCACTTTTTGAGCGGTAGATTTCATGATTTAATAAGACACCAATTTATGTTAAGGAGCAACTAAATACAAATTTTTGTGCTTGAGCTAGAGCTGCCACAAAAACTTTTGGCATGCTCACGGACATACAGTCAGGCAGACAAGCGGACATTCCTAAAAAATGTTTAAATCGTGTTCTGGACCGCTTCATAGTACATACATCGAAAGTCGACAATTTTTACGAAACCAACACTTTCTTCTATAGAAGAAGATAATAAATAAAAATAAAAATAATAAGTTTATTTGTTTATTTATTTATTTATATTTTATTTATTTTATTTACACACACACACGCACACACACACACACACACACACACACATATATATACATATATACAGGGTGATCAGTTTAAAAGAGTACCCGTTGGTTTTTCTTATTACCCTTAAATATGACGGATGTGGCAACTATTCTAACACTGAAGTATAATTGTTTGAACCTTGTTTAAGTGTGGGAGACAATTTCCAACATTTTTGGACTGTTACAACTTTATTTGTGAAGTAAAACAGAAATGGAGACGCACAATTTTTTTTATATTGTAATAATTTTATTTATGAAAAACAAAATTTAATTAAAATTTTTTACATTATCATTCCTACATTATATTTACATTATCATTATCATTTTTACATTATCATTTCATAGGGTTTTCCAGAGAAGTCCTTCAAACATCGATGAATTAAAACTGATCAAAACTGAAGAAATCTCGTCAACAACACCAACAATGCTACGAAGTATGTCAAAAAACTTGGTTCGACGTGTTCATGTTTGCATTCAAAATGGTGGCGAACATTTTCAACATTTTCTGTGAGGAATGTTTATGTAACAAAATTGAATTAAGTTTTGCTTTTCAAAACTTAAAATATTACAGGATTAAAAAAAATTGTGCGTCTCCATTTCTGTTTTACCTCAAAAATAAAGTTGTAACAGTCTAAAAGTGTTAGAAATTGTCTCACAAATTTAAACAAGGTTCAAACAATCATACTTCAATGTTAGAATAGTTGCCACATCCGTCAGATTTAAGGGTTTTCAGTAAAACTCACGTTTACGCTTTTAAACTGATCATATATATATATATATATATATCAAGAAAATATTAGATATTATGTTTTACGAATAAACAAAAATGTGACCGATTAACTTGAATTAGATTCATTCAGAACAGGACAGTATATGAAATTATGCAAAGACAAAAGGGTCCAAAACGCTGTAAACTAGTATGTTGTGGCCACTGCAAGACTTTCTTCTATATTTTCCTATACATATTCACGCAGTAGAAATTGTTTATTAAATTATTATCCATTAGAAATTAATTTTACAAACAAATGAAAATTTCTGAAAGTAAACAAACTTTGTGACATAAATTTAAATAATAAACTCATAAAAATTTTAAAAACTATATACCGAAACATTTTCTTATTTTTGAGCCAAAAATTTATAAATAATTAAGTAGATGTTTTTCTTTTTATGTCAAAAAAAAAGAAAAAAAAATAAAAAATCAACGCGCAAACTCTTTTTTTTTTTTTTTTTTATTAAAAATAATATTGAGAAAAATTCTGCTAAAGAAAATGAACAGCTTCAGTATAAAATCCTTTGGCAAAATTTTAAAATTTGGCGCCGAAGTAGCTCGGACGTTTCTCGCCAAGACCTTTACTTACGCAATTGCGATAGCCATTTTAATTCATCGCCAAAATGACAAAAAAAAAAAAAAAAAAAAAACCTCCAAAAGGATTCTATGGTACAGTTACACCAAAGAAATTTTAAGAAAGGAATATAGTTAGTGATGCTAGAGAATGAAACACAATTACTGCATGCTTTTATATGGAAGAATACATTAAAATAAGTCCTGTCGTACTAATGCGGCCCACCAGCGGCCGAGCGGTTCTGCGCTCAAAGCTGGTAGATGGGAGGTGCCGGGTTCGATCCCAGGTCGCGCTCATCGACCTAGCCGTTCGGAGTTTTCCGTGGTTTCCTCCGAAACTCGCGTAAATACGGGCTAGGACACCTTAGAAAGACCCCCACGGAGGGCATTCCCCCTCTAGGCCTAGGACACATCAGGAGTCAATCGGCCTTAAATCCTACAACCAACCAACCAACCTGTCGTACTAAATTAAATTTTGTTTACAAAGAATGTAAACTTTTTTTTTTTTTTTTTTTTTTAAGTTTATACATGCAATTGTTATTTTTTAATTTAAAGAACTAAATATAGCAAATATAAGCAGTTTATAAAAATAATTACTTAAAAGTCCAAAAAAATAAATTTAAAAAATCTTACCTGTGAATGATCATTGCTCGCGATAAAAAATGTTTCATAACCTAACTTTTAAAGACAAATCTAAATTTTAAAAAGAACTTTCAAATATGAGGAAAGATATAGTCTGCATAAGAGCGAATAATTTACATCAAAAGACAAAACAACAACGAATAAAAAGTCGAGTTTTTCTTTTTTTTTTTCAAATACAGTCATTTTAACGTATCTTAATACCTAGATATAATTTTTAATCGGTTACAGAAGCATTTTATGGTTATATGTCTGTAAATCTAAATACATTTTTGAAAGGTTCGATGAATATAATTTTAAGTTTAGTATAGACATAAACCTGAGCCAAGTATCATCGAACACCATCCAGCCGTTTTCTGGTGATTCCTGATCGAATAAAAAATGTTCTACATGCCTCCACTCCTCCCATCACCACACAGAAAATATTCTGAAATCATTTTGGGGTATGTCTGAAACGTAAAGATAATGCATTTTTTTTTTTTTTTTTTCTATGCGTTTTACTGACAAAAGCCTTATGGCGCATGCGCACATGTTTTTTAGTCATACCTCTAAATTTAATCAAAATTTTTAAATTTTCGATACATATAATTTTTAGTTGATTAAAGACCTAACTTCCTGCAGAGTGTCGTTGAATTCCGTCCAGCCTTTCTCGCATGATACCAGGACAAAAGTAGCGTTACAGACATACAGACACAATGACACACACTCATATAAAACATTTTTTTTTTTTTTTTTTTTTTTTAAGTCATTTTTGTCTTCCTTGGTGTATGAAACGGGAAAATATCGCAAAATTTCTTGATTCTGGCAAATTTACAGACAAAAATCTGATTTTATTAATATAGATTTATTTTTCCCTGACTATACAAATCTGCCAAGTTTCATGTTTTTATATTAAATAGATTTTGTCATACAAAACATTAAAGGGAAACAAACATAATATAGCGAAAAGAACTTTATTTTAGAATAGAGAAATTTGTACAGATTACAGTTGTGATAAATTGCCATACCAATCTAATATTAACTGTAATGTTTTAACTATTATTTTGTGGAATTAATTACTATTATTTTTATTAATGATTTTTTGACATCTTCGTTTCTCATTTAAAAAAAAAAAAAAGCGTTTTCAAAATTATCTTTTCTTTTTTTTTTCAATTCATACTATTAGTTTAAACTTTCCCTATATCTTGTACAAATCTCGCAATCTATTTTTAACCAACTTCCCGACTAGCTAGAAATTTGAAACTTTCAGGATTGCTCAAAACACGGTGACAACACAATACTTCGAAGTCCGTTTTTCGAATTTTTTATTAGTTTCTTATAATTAATTAAGATATAAAAATAATAACTTCCTAATAGCGTTATTATAGCCATTACAATATTAGCTATAATTTAATTGTTGCCAAAAAATAAAAAAAATTACGAGTTCATTTTCTTTCGACATAAAAATAAATACATTTACTTAAACGTGAACATTAAAAAATTATTAAAAGTTAAATTATGCATCTCACAAAAAATTGACGTCATTATCACTTAAAAAATTTTATGCACATTGATAAGAGCTCTATGATTCATCAAAAAATTTAAAACATTGTATATAAAAAGTTTTTTTTTCTTTTTTTAATCTTATAATTATTTTTATTTCATTTTTCACGCGCGCTTTTTGTTTCCTAATTCAAAATTATTTAAAAAAAAAACTTTTTCGATAGCGTTTGTAAGTAGGAATTGACTTTTAAAAAAACCTTCTTTTATATTACTTGTTCATTTTAAACATTATAACTATTGCAATGACAATAAATCACTAACATAAATTAAATTTCTCTTTACTAAAATCATCAGGATCATTTTTCTTCGACAGGAAGAAGTTTTCAGCAGATCCAGCGTATTACTATCTGACATTTAGCATCATTTATACTGAGCGCGATTAAATACAATCTTTTTATACTTCAGATTCTAATCTTATTTCCGGCAGGAAATTTCTTCGGATGTCAAACAAATAAAAAAGAAGAAAGCCTTGAAGATTGAGCTACAAGTTAGGAGTAAAAAAAAAACGCTTAGAGACTCCGTTCCTAAACGGTTTTGGGTGTTTCAGATTTCACTCCTAATTCATCATTCTGCAGACATCGTAAAGGCAGTTCAAACTTTCTCGGGCAATAAAAATATACTGAACTTTAACCTATGAAAGTGATTCTATAAATTTCGAAAAACTCTCACAGAAAAAGCGAGTTTTTCTCATTATTTAATCATGAAGATATTGTATTTACTATGAACAAAAAACTATAATGTGTTATAAAATATAAAGTGGAAAATATATTTTATTTAATACTTTCTCTATATATAGTTCACACAGATAATGTAAGTTTAAAACAATGTAAAGGCGCTCAAGATTTATTCAGTATTTAAAAAACACCGAACTTTAACCTATGAAAGTTTTTCGAAAAATTCCCACAGAAAAAGGGCGTTTTTCTCATTATTTAATCATGAAGATATTATATTTACTATGAACAAAAAACTATAATGTGCTATAAAATATAAAGTAGAAAATATATTTTATTTAATACTTTTTCTGTATGTAGTTCACAAGATAGTGTAAGTTTTAAAACAATGTAAAGGCGCTCAAGATTTATTCAGTAATTAAAAAACACCGAACTTTAACCTATGAAAGTGATTCTATAAATTTCGAAAAATTCTCACAGAAAAGGGAGTTTTTCTCATTATTTAATCATGTTGCATTTACTATGAACAAAAAACTATAATGTGTTATAAAATATAAAGTAGAAAATATGTTTTATTTAATACTTTTTCTATATATAGTTCACAAGATAGTGAAAGTTTTAAAACAATGTAAAGGCGCTCAAGATTTATTCAGTATTTAAAAAACACCGAACTTTAACCTATGCAAGTGATTCTATAAATTTCGAAAAATTCTCATAGAAAAAAAGGAGTTTTTCTCATTATTTAATCATGTTGTATTTACTATGAACAAAAAACTATATCGTGTTATAAAATATAAAGTAGAAACTATATTTATTTTAATACTTTTTCTGTATGTAGTTCACAAGATAGTGTAAGTTTTAAAACAATGTAAAGGCGCTCAAGATTTATTCAGTAATTAAAAAACACCGAACTTTAACCTATGAAAGTGATTCTATAAATTTCGAAAAATTCTCACAGAAAAGGGAGTTTTTCTCATTATTTAATCATGTTGTATTTACTATGAACAAAAAACTGTAATGTGTTATAAAATATGAAGTAGAAAATATGTTTTATTTAATACTTTTTCTATATATAGTTCACAAGATAGTGTAAGTTTTAAAACAATGTAAAGGCGCTCAAGATTTATTCAGTATTTAAAAAACACCGAACTTTAACCTATGCAAGTGATTCTATAAATTTCGAAAAATTCTCATAGAAAAAAAGGAGTTTTTCTCATTATTTAATCATGTTGTATTTACTATGAACAAAAAACTATATCGTGTTATAAAATATAAAGTAGAAACTATATTTAATTTAATACTTTTTCTGTATGTAGTTCACAAGATAGTGTAAGTTTTAAAACAATGTAAAGGCGCTCAAGATTTATTCAGTAATTAAAAAACACCGAACTTTAACCTATGAAAGTGATTCTATAAATTTCGAAAAATTCTCACAGAAAAGGGAGTTTTTCTCATTATTTAATCATGTTGTATTTACTATGAAAAAAGAACTATAATGTGTTATAAAATATAAAGTAGAAAATATGTTTTATTTAATACTTTTTCTATATATAGTTCACAAGATAGTGAAAGTTTTAAAACAATGTAAAGGCGCTCAAGATTTATTCAGTATTTAAAAAACACCGAACTTTAACCTATGCAAGTGATTCTATAAATTTCGAAAAATTCTCATAGAAAAAAAGGAGTTTTTCTCATTATTTAATCATGTTGTATTTACTATGAACAAAAAACTATATCGTGTTATAAAATATAAAGTAGAAACTATATTTATTTTAATACTTTTTCTGTATGTAGTTCACAAGATAGTGTAAGTTTTAAAACAATGTAAAGGCGCTCAAGATTTATTCAGTAATTAAAAAACACCGAACTTTAACCTATGAAAGTGATTCTATAAATTTCGAAAAATTCTCACAGAAAAGGGAGTTTTTCTCATTATTTAATCATGTTGTATTTACTATGAACAAAAAACTGTAATGTGTTATAAAATATGAAGTAGAAAATATGTTTTATTTAATACTTTTTCTATATATAGTTCACAAGATAGTGTAAGTTTTAAAACAATGTAAAGGCGCTCAAGATTTATTCAGTATTTAAAAAACACCGAACTTTAACCTATGCAAGTGATTCTATAAATTTCGAAAAATTCTCATAGAAAAAAAGGAGTTTTTCTCATTATTTAATCATGTTGTATTTACTATGAACAAAAAACTATATCGTGTTATAAAATATAAAGTAGAAACTATATTTAATTTAATACTTTTTCTGTATGTAGTTCACAAGATAGTGTAAGTTTTAAAACAACGTAAAGGCGCTCAAGATTTATTCAGTAATTAAAAAACACCGAACTTTAACCTATGAAAGTGATTCTATAAATTTCGAAAAATTCTCACAGAAAAGGGAGTTTTTCTCATTATTTAATCATGTTGTATTTACTATGAACAAAGAACTATAATGTGTTATAAAATATAAAGTAGAAAATATGTTTTATTTAATACTTTTTCTATATATAGTTCACAAGATAGTGTAAGTTTTAAAACAATGTAAAGGCGCTCAAGATTTATTCAGTATTTAAAAAACACCGAACTTTAACCTATGCAAGTGATTCTATAAATTTCGAAAAATTCTCATAGAAAAAAAGGAGTTTTTCTCATTATTTAATCATGTTGTATTTACTATGAACAAAAAACTATACCGTGTTATAAAATATAAAGTAGAAACTATATTTAATTTAATGCTTTTTCTGTATGTAGTTCACAAGATAGTGTAAGTTTTAAAACAATGTAAAGGCGCTCAAGATTTATTCAGTAATTAAAAAACACCGAACTTCAACCTATGAAAGTGATTCTATAAATTTCGAAAAATTCTCACAGAAAAGGGAGTTTTTCTCATTATTTAATCATGTTGTATTTACTATGAACAAAAAACTGTAATGTGTTATAAAATATAAAGTAGAAAATATGTTTTATTTAATACTTTTTCTATATATAGTTCACAAGATAGTGTAAGTTTTAAAACAATGTAAAGGAGCTCAAGATTTATTCAGTGTTTAAAGACACCGAACTTTAACCTATGAAAGTGATTCTATAAATTTTAGAAATATTTCCGCAGAAAAAAAAGAAATTTTTAACTTTCTTTTATCACACAGTTGTTTTATTTGGTTCAGAAAAAATTATAATACCGTTATGAAAGACAAAGTAGAGAAAAAAAACTTTTCCTTCGAGAATGGTTCATCAGACAGTAGAAACGACAAATTGAAAAAAGGGGTTTCAAGAGTTCACATGTATTAAAAATACTGAGAATGTATAAAACGTGATTCTATAAATTTTAGAAATATTTCCGATGAAAACAGAAATTTTTAACGATCTTTTATCACACAGTTATTTTATTTGGTTCAGAAAAAATTATAATACCGTTATGAAAGACAAAGTAGAGAAAAAAAACTTTTCCTTCGAGAATGGTTCATCAGACAGTAGAAACGACAAATTGAAAAAAAGGGTTTCAGGAGTTTACGTGTATTAAAAGTACTGAGAATGTATAAAATTAATAATAAATTTGGAACATTTCTCACCAATTAATCCATAAATTTGGAACATTTCTCACAAAAAAATATATAAATAAATAAATAATTAAATGAAATAATAACAATAATAATAATCAGAAGCCTATATTTGTTTCCTAAGTAATAGATATAAAATTCTGCAGAAAACAATTTAATTTATTACGATAGTTTTTATTATTATTATTATTATTACTAGCTAGATATTTAAAACTTTCCCAGTAGCTCAGAACCCGGTGACAACACAATACTTCGAAGTCAGATTTTCGAATTTTCGAATAGTTTTCTTTTTATTGAATAAAATATGAAAACAATAAGCTCTTAATAGCAATAAAATAGCCATTAAAATATTAGCTATAATTTAATTGTTGAAAAAAAAATGCGAGTTCATTTTCTTTCGACATAAGAATAAATAATTTAATTCATCGTGAACGTTAGACAATTATAAAAAGTTAAGTGCTGATGTAGCTCACGATGCTAATGTACGTTGTTGTAAAAGAAGTAATATCTTATTTTAAAACCAACTTTTTTTTTTTTTTTACTATTATTATTATTTCACTGAACTTATTCAGCGTGGTTAAACGTTGCTTAAATATTATTTTTTATCCTCGCGTACTTTATTAATAATTCATCAGAAAATTTAAAAACATGGTATATAAAAAGTTTTTTTATATATTATAATTATTATTAATTACATCAATATCTTATCGTTTCGACAAAATTTAATCGCAACTGGACCACGTTAGAGAAATATTATATAGATTATTGGGGAGGGGGAGAAGGTTTAGTTTTCCACGGCATGCGGTAACTGTATTGAATTCCTTAGCAACGGATTCTATATATATAATTGTTAAATTTTTTTAGTTAGAGCTAATATAGAGAAATGGTTTTTGGTGTATTTTAAAATTTTTCTGTTATTTTGTCGATGAATTAAATTATCTATCGCAATTGCGCATGTCAAGATTTTTGCAAGAAACATCCGAGCTACTTCAGTGCCGAATTTAAAATTTCGCCAAGAGGTTCAAATTGCTTGCTCCATTGCTTTAGAACTTTTTTTTTTTTTAATACTTTTTTTTATTTAATGCGGGAGGGAAAAAAGGGGGGAAAAATTTAATTGGTCTGAATATACAAAATATCTCCAGGTAAAACAATATCCGTTTTTCGTTCTGTTTAATATTTAGAAAAACGTAGCTAAAGTAGTTTTTCATATATCATTGACATTTCTATAAATTAAATTAAATTATCTGTAAGTTAAATTAAATTAAATTATCTAGTACCATTATATTTCATTTTCCACGCACACTTTTTATTTTTTAAATTAAATATTATCTTAAATCAATATTATCTAAATGAACAAAAAAAAAAATCAAGGTGTAACACAATAAATGAAATATCGCTGTGTGAAAAAAATAGTCCTGTCATATTATTGAAAAAAACTAAGTTTGATTATAATTTGATCATTAAGGTATTTTATTTTAAGTTTATAAAAATTATGATGTGTTATCTTAGTCAATGTACAGTGAAATTAGTGTAATTAATTTCTAAATAATTTATTATTTTTTCCTCAGGGAATGGTTTGTAATATTGCATAAGATAAAACTGAAGTTAAAGGCGCTTAAGCTTTCTCAAACGATAAAAATACACTGAATTTTAATTTATGAAAGATACTATATAAATTTTGAAAAACTCCCCAAGTAAAAAGAGAATTTTTATCATTTTTTTCTGATGTAATGATATTTTATTTGCTATAGAGAAATAATATAATTACAAAAAGCAAATGAAAAAAATATAATCTAGAAAATTTTTAAATGGGCTTTTTCATTTTATCTTCTGGGGATTGTTTACAACATTGTATAATTGTAAAATAAATTAAAAGCAGTTGAAGTTTTCTTGAGTATTAAAAATATACTTAATTTCAACCTTCGAAAGTAATTCTATAAATTTCGAGAACTTCTCACAAAAAAGGGAAATTTTTATTATTATTTAATTATAAAAATTAAAAATATGGTGATATTAGGAAAGACAAAGTATAAAAATATTATAATAGGAGTAGAATATTTTGGTAATATAAATATATATTTTTTTTCTTTCCTCTAATAATAGTTCACAAGATTTTACAAAGTAAAGTACAAGGGCTTTCAAGCTTTCTCCCGTATAAGAAAATATACTGAACTTTAACCTTCGAAAACCATTCAATAAATTTCGAAAAAAAAAATATATATTAAAGTGAAATTATACCATTATTTATGCAATTAGATAGTTTAATTTCTATCAATATATGTATATATATATGTAACACCTTTTCAAACATTGCAGTATATGAAACCAAGTATAACAGGAAGAACTAGATGGAACATGAATAAAGATTTCTGAAAACATTAAGCTTCCTTTAATTAAAACATACAACATCAATACCTTTTCAAGGGCATAGATTGAATGCTGCATGCAAATTAGGTGTTATTTCTGTCTTACTGTATGCAATTTGCTAAAGATTTACAGTAAGCTATGCCCAGTAACACCCAAAGGTCGTGTAACTAATGTCAGATTGAAAGAGAAAAAAGGAAAAAGAAAAAAGAAAAAAGAATGACCAAAAGACAAAGATACTTTTAAATTCCGCAATCACCAATATTACTTAAAAATAAAATTAATCCTGAGAAGAAATAATAAAACTAAAATTATTACTTACTATACAACAGCACAAATTCTCGATCACGCCTCAAACACAGCAGAATAGCCACGAGGCCAAACAGATTTAAATTCATAATTAGGTGAATAGTCGTAGTTAACTGCTATGCTACTGAGTAGTAATAAAATTTAAAATAAAATGTTTCTGCTAATTTTAGTAACAACTTAACCATATAAATTAAAACTATATTTGATTATATTTTAATATATTTTTATTTTTGATTAAATTTTAATTTAATACATGCAAAATTATATATATCTCTCTCATAGAAAACAATACTATTGTAAAAGTCCCCCCCGCCTAGCAAAATCTCTTACCTTTCTTATGCAGTCAAAAAAAGGATTGATATCAAATTTCGCCGCCGCTATTGAATCCCGGTAACTCAATGTCTAACTTAATGAAGATCTGCCAATAGCACTGCATGTATCTTTCTAATAAATCCTAATCTCTTTCAACATTCTTTGTTAGCTATGTTAGTATTTTGGCTGTATTATACAGTTATAATTTAAAGTATTTTTACGGCGGGATTGCGTAATAATATTTTAATCTTTACTAACTAAATTTTTATTAATTAAAACTTCTATAGTGTAACCACGTTTCCTAAGCCTAGCAGTGAGGACGAGTCGAAAATCTTGGAGGGTTTCCAAGTTGACCAACAGGTTTGAATTTAGTAAGCATCCAGTCATTCGGTATGCCCTTATCGCTTATTTTCTCTCAACGAAAAGCTTGTCTCCCCTATTTTACTAGTGGACTCGTTGAATCCGCACTTGCGCAGAGGCTTCCATGGTCGCAAGAAATGTAGTTAAAGAGTACGTAGGGGACGCACCCCGCCATAAAGATACTTTAAATTATAACTTTATAATGCAGCCAAAAAGCTAACACAGATAACAAAGAATGTTGAAAGAAATTAGGACATAACGAAATATAATATACATAAAATGTTAATATATAACGTAATAAAGCGTAGCATACAACACAGACATATTATCAATGCCAATTTAATCCAAAAGATTTATATAAATATAACCATCAACTGTAAAAATAAAAATGAATTACAGACCAAAATACTTCTGCTATATTGAGAATAGAAGACCACTCACGCAACAATGAAATGTAATAAGACCAACAGCATCAATAATAAAAAATATTCACTAATTTGAAACTTTATTACATAAAGTGAATATTAACAAATTTGTAGCCTGTTTAAGTCAAAAACCCACAATGTATTTCCCGTTTTGCGACAAAAACCAACATTTAAGTTGCCTGCATACCTTCAAAATGCAATTTTAGGCCAAAATTCTGATTTTCTATTTTTGGGTTAGTATTAAAGCCTGACATTTTAGCTTTCTAAATCAGTTTGAATTTTGATTCTATCTTGCTTAGAACCTGAGTTACAGACATTTTAATATTAATCACTCGCCAGTTTTTGAAACCGGAAGTGACCGGAAATGACCCGGAAATCTTTGTTTACAAAAATGTTTTACTCAATATAAGCATCAAAATTTGTTACTGAATATAAAATGAATTTAAAAAATAAAATAAAAAAATTTGAAGTAAATCAGGAACTTATTAAAATTACTTTTTATTTAATAGGTAAAATCTGGCTTTTAAAAATGTTTTTTAAATGAGATGTTTGACATTTTGCTTTATTCCAAAACATCATAACTTCAAAAGTTATAATTGAAACGTTATGAAACTTTGACAAAATACTCTAGAGGAATTGTTTTAGGGATTGAACTACGATAAGGAATCCAGCTAAATTATGTTTTGATTTTTTGTCGATAGAAATTATGAACTGTCATGTAAATTCATCATTTTTTCAGCACGTAAAAATGTTATCATCTCTAAAATATTAAATAAAATGGTTATAGTTTTGACAGTATTTCAATCCCTTAAGGACCTTTCAATAATCTAAATAAAATTTATAGAACGAAAATACCTTTATTTAAATTTGACTTATGATGTTTTGTAAAAGTGCTTTTTTTTCGCAAATTTTATGCATATTTTGAGCCTAAATTTCAAAATATTTTTAAATTTGCATATTTTTTTCATGTTATTCACTGTTTCTTACTTTATTCTATCATATAATGCACATAAATAAGCTATTTTTCAATTATTAAAAAAAAATCACCTCCGACAGTAGGCAGGCACCTTAAAATAATAATAATAATAATAAATAAATAATGACCAAATAAATAAACAAAATCCAAAGAGATAAAGCTACAGAAAGCTGAAAAGTTACTTAACATCATTACTCATGCTTAAATGCATTACATTCATATAATAAGTTGAGTTGTTGAATTAATTATATTTTTTCTTTTGTATCCTTTCTTTCTTTCCATTATATGTAAAATCACATACAGTGTTTTAGTTAAATTAACCAAAAATATTTTTTAAGATTGTAAAAAAGAGCACAGAAATTAAATTAGAGTAGAGTGTTAAAAATTCAATCTAATAGTATTTACTCGTTAGAAAAGACCATTTTTCCATTTACAAAACAATAGCAATTTGCGGTCTTTTCCTTTTTTTTTTTTTTTTTTTTTAATCCGAAAGTTAGATAGATAGTTTTTATTGTTAGCATTTCTCAGATATATTTTAGGATAATTTCTCTCTCTGAAAAATATCAGTTGTCGTTTTTCTCTGCTTATTTTATTCTCATCAGAATACAATTCCAAAATCTCATATTAAGCGCAGATGAAAATCATAAAATCTGCCGTTCTCTAAATTAATTTTAATTTTTCCTTTTTCAGAAAGACTAAGCGTATATTTTCGGTATAGATAATTTTAATCGTTCCCATGGAACATTTAACCGGCAAGTTGGCTTCTGTCACTCGCTAACATCTTTTGAAATAAAAACACATAAATGTTCGCAACGCCTAAAAAAAAAAAAAAAGTAGTTGAAATCTTTGGTTTTAATTGTAGCGAAATGTAAACTGGGAGCAAATTCTTATTGCCAATTCTCATTCTTTTGCTATCTGCTGGTATGAGAAATTAAATTTGTTTGCTTCCGCATTTTGCTATTCTTCGCTTGCATGTGCATTTTTAAAAGTACTATTATACAAATATTTTGAAAATTTATAATGAATTGTATGTGGCATACTATTATACATATATTTTGAAAGATTATAAACAATGAATGACTTTCCTTTCGAAAGCTTAACCCTTTGCCAGCCCTATTTAACTTCACTCTTCTGGTCAGTGTTGCCAAACTTATTGACTTTTTTATTCAATATACGACATTAAATTTTAACTGTAACTGTTGCCTAATCACTTCGAAGGTTATTCGTCCAATGTGTATATTAAATATCACTCCCCAAAATTATTGCTGATAATTGAATAAAAAAGGCCCTAAATTTCGCAACACTCTTTAGAATGCTTTAGAGTGTTAGGGCAAGCAGTGTTAAAGTATAAAATTTTCAATAAAATTAAACTTCAACAAGAAAATATTTGCTTGACTCTGTTTTTATCACAGTTCCAGGGTATCGCACGGCCAATCTTCACTTCAACATTATACTTTTCTGTTATTTTTATTTTATTTTATTTATCTATTTTATTTTATTTATTTATTTTTTTAGTACAGAGGACTATTAGTCTCAATCTACGGAAAAAACGTTGTTGCCAGTTTTACGATGGTTGGATATTTATCGAAATCAAAAATTTATTGAAAATATAATTGAACAATTGGAAAGCGATGTTATAATAATGAAATAAATAAATAAATAAATAAACTAGTAGTCCTCCGTATTTAAATTAAATTCTGCTTTTACCAGAATTTCATCAAAATCCCTTTTTTTTTTTCTTTTGGAAAGAAAAGGAAAAGAAAAGAAAAGAAAATTAATAATAATCAATATGGAAACGGACAGTATCGAAAAGACGAAACCCTTTTTTAGACAAAAATGCTTAATTTATTTTAATTTTTAATTGTTACCAAAAAAAATTACGAGTTGAATTTTTTTTTTTTTTTTTTTTTTTTCCCAAAAAATAAATTCAGGTAGAAAGAGAAATTTCTAAATTACAATCTAGAAAAGAAAAAAGAAAATATTTTTTTTTTTTTTTTCTTTTACTTTGAAATATTAGGATTTATTTTTGAAGGATTAAATAGTTTACATGACAATTTTAACTCTGGATAGTAAACACTAGGTTTTGATATTTCAAAGAATGCTTTTATACTATGTAAGACATATGATCACATAAAGCATGATTTATTTTTTATTTTTTTATTTTTTTATTTATTTTTTTCTTTTTATAGTGCAGTTATTGTTGAAAATGTGTTTTTAAACATTTTTAAATGTCTCCTTTTCTAACTTAATAATCTTTTTGAAAAATTACCAACAATTTTGGAAACTAATTTTAATTTCATAGAAACATTTTTGTTTTATTTTACTTTCCTAAAAAAATAATAATAAAATAAATAAATAAATACAAATAAAATTAGCTGTCAACAAACTTGAAACAGGAGAGTTAAAAAGTGAATGAATACAAGAAACGTGAGTTGAAAATTAAAAAAGAGAGGATCTTGACTCTGAACGGTTGAATGAATCGCTTTTTTATGCTAATTCATCACGCTGTATGCCACGAGGGTGTGGAGCGTCTTGTGTGTCTGTTTTAGTGACATCGGAGCGTTTCAAAGACACTGAATCCACAGGAAATATTCTCATCCAATAAAAAGTCATTGCCAACAGTTTAAAATCAAATTAATGAATGAAGTCTTTTGTAAGGTTGATTTACTCTATAATTAGATGGTCAGGTAATACAATCCTCGGATATTATATGCAGATATTTTAAGAGTGTTCTACTACAGGAAGTCACGAGATCAAAAACTACCAATCTGCTGTGTTTGAGATATACGCTGCATAGTACTAATAATTAATTGTGTGATACAGTTTTATTTATGATGAATAGTCACGAGATTAAAAACTACCAATCTGCTGTGTTTGAGATATACGCTGCATAATAATAATAATTAATTGTGTGATACAGTTTTATTTATTATGAAGATGTTTGCTCTTTATAACTGTTTAGATTTGTGAGTATTCAGTTACATATTATTTACATGAAATATATATATATATATATATATATATATATATATATAAGGATCCAAAGAGAGTTCTTGCCGATCGTTTAAAATTAAATTAATGAATGAAGCATTCTATAAAATTGTTTACTCTATAATTAAATAATCAGAAAATACAAATAGTAATGCAATCATCAGATATTATATGCAGATATGTTAAGAATGTTCTTCTACAGGAAGTCACGAGATCAAAAACTACCAATCTGCTGTGTTTGAGATATACGCTGCATAATACTAATAATTAGTTGTGTAATAGAGTTTTATTTATTATGAAGATGTTTGATCTTTATAACTGTTTAGTTTTGTCAGTATTTAGTTACATATTATTTACATGAAATATATATATATATATATAAAAGGATCCAAAGAGAGTTGTTTGCCGATCGTTTAAAATTAAATTAATGAATGAAGCATTTTATAAAATTGTTTACTCTATAATTAGATAATCAGAAAATACAATTAGTAATGCTATCATCAGATATTATATGGAGATATGTTAAGAATGCTCTACTACAGGAAGTCGAAGTCACGAGATCAAAAACTACCAATCTGCTGTGTTTGAGATATACACTGCATAATACTAATAATTAATTGTGTGATACAGTTTTATTTAATATGAAGATGTTTGCTCTTTATAACTGTTTAGTTTTGTCAGTATTTAGTTACATATTATTTACATGAAATATATATATATATATATATATATATATATATATATAAAAGGATCCAAAGAGAGTTGTTGCCGATAGTTTAAAATTAAATTAATGAATGAAGCATTTTATAAAAGTGTTTACTCCATAATTAGATAATCAGAAAATACAATTAGTAATGCAATCATCAGATATTATATGCAGATATGTTAAGAATGCTCTACTACAGGAAGTCATGAGATCAAAAACTACCAATATGCTGTGTTTGAGATATACGCTGCATAATACTAATAATTAATTGTGTGATAGAGTTTTATTTATTGTGAAGATGTTTGCTCTTTATAACTGTTTAGTTTTGTCAGTATTTAGTTACATATTATTTACATGAAATATATATATATATATATATATATGTACTATAGGTAACTATTGTAACGAATTTATGAGTTTAAAGATAAGAAAAACATAAAAGGAGAATTGCAAACCAATGCGCAGAATTGCTGCAAAAGGAAATGCAAAACTTAAATATAGGAATAGATTATTAATGAATAAAATAAATTATCAATGAATAAAATGAAATAAAACCCCAAAAAACACGGAGGTCTTCATCAGGGAGGCCCCTCAGTGTAGGGGTGAAAGAGAAGTTTCTGAAAGGACAGTAGCAATTGGCTAATAACTATCCTTAGCCCTCATCTTCTCACCAAACAGAAAACCACCATTAACTGAAAAGAAATCTGACATATATATAATTTAAAAAATCCAAAAACAATTATAAAATTACCAAAATTACAAAAGTAGTACAATTACAACAAATTAATAAATAAAATCGGGAAAAACTGCCATTAAGAATATTGTTTTGTGTGCCAGCAGTTTAAAATCAAACTAATAAATAATTTTTTTTAGAACTGGCTTACAGTATATGAGCAGATAATACAAACGTTGGTATTAAATACAAATATTTTATTAGATATTTTACTGTGGGAAACCACAAGTTTAAAAAACTATCAACCTATTTTTTTATGAAACACTTACTGCATTAGCGTAATAATTAATTAAGTTAAGATGATGATGTTTAGTTTTTTTTTTTTTTTTTTTTTTTTTTTTTTAATATATATATATATATATATATATATATATATATATGTTAATGTATTTATTACAATTAACTGATTCAATTTTTGGAGCATATAATTACATAGAATTTGCACGAAATAGTTTAAAACGAAAATGAATATTTGAATACGGAAAATGGAAAATGGAAAATAAATACTATTCCTAAAGAAAAAAAAATAAAATAGAAATTTCCAAAAGTTTATGTTTAAAAAAATTAAATGAAATTTTTCATGACTTGCGCAATTTAAGAATGTGTGATCAAGTAATACAATCCTCTGATATTATATGCAGATATTTTAATGTTTTTTTACTACAGGAAATCACGCGATAAAAAAGAACCAATATGTTATTTTTCAGATAGACACTGCATAATTATAATAATTATTTATGTGATTTAGCTTATTAATTAACAAAGTATTTGCTTTGTCCACTGATTTAATTTTTACCGTATTTAGTTACACATAATTTGCATGAAATATTCTAAAACAAAATAAATATTTGAATACAGAAAAAATATATACATTCTCATATGGTTTAGTTGAAGAACGTTCGACATGAAAAGCTATTAATCTGCTATGCATGCTACGGAATGTTAAAATTTTTTTTTAAATCTTGTTTTTTTTTTTTCTTTTTTTTTTTTTTTTAATTCTATTACCCGACTACCATAAGTAATGGAAGCAATTTTTCGATCCAAAACTTTGATATCGAATTTTCACCTGATTTATGTGTTTTAAGGTCTCCTGAGTCTAAAAAAGTAGTTTTGGGCAATTGGTTAGTATGTTTGTATGTGTGTGTGGAATCTTGCGACCATCATATCTCCGAAACTAATGAAGATAGAACTATGAAACTTCAGAATTGAGACACATCGGGTGTACAAATGACTTTTCGTACTTTTGAGGAAAATTGGAAAACCGGAAGAGGGTCATCGAGAACCAGAAATGGGACAGTAAGTCCGTATCTCAAAAACGGCTCTAAAGATTTTTTTTTTTTTTTTCAAATTTGCTATAGAAACACTCTATTAGACGTCCTTTCGTATGAATTGGTTAGTTCAGAAAAATTGTTAAGCTATAAATAGCTCAATTTCAGGTCTCACAAGTGCGTTGCTTTAAAAACAGCTAAACAGGTTTTCTTTTTTTTTTTCTTTTTTTAACTCGCCATATTAACTCCCTTTTAAATATATTTTGTTTGTTATTATTGTTTTCCGGTCATCAATTAAGTATGTAAAGTTTTAATAAAATTTTGTATCTCAGAAATGCCTCTAACGATTTTCTTGAAAATTGTTACATAATCCCATTTTAGATGTATTACGTGGCTATTACAAGAAAATTAACAGTCATCCTGTTTATGTAAGTCAGTTTTACAGAGCTGCCAACCTAATCCGGCAAATTGTTAGTACCGCCCATTTTTCTACTCCACTTAATTTTTTGAATATTTCTTTTCTTAATTCATCGTAAATATATTTGAAGAGAATTACAGTAAAAATTAAGTGGTGTAGAAAAATGGGCGGTGCTAATAATTTGTCGGATTAGGTTGACAGCTCCGAAGCAGGTCGTTTCGACGCCGACGGTTCGACGCCAACGGTTCGACGCCAACGTTTCGACGCTGGGGCAGTTCGACGCCGTACGTTTCGACGCGGGGTCAGTTCGACGCCATATTTATTTTTCGTATTTTTATTTACTTTTAGAATGAATATGCAATATGCCTGATATAATATATATATTTTATATATTATATATATGAAGCGTGATTCAAATAAATAAGTAATATGACTGATTTTTATTTATTGAATTAGCAATTGTTTGCATGCATATTTGAAATAAATATATGTGTATATGTGTGAAAGTGTTCTAGATTTCTTTTTTTTTTTGTGTGTGTGTGTGTGTCCCAGAATAGTAAGAAGCCCCCTCGCAAATGTCAAGGCCCTAGGACACGAGGGAGGTTGTTTTTTTGCATTTATTTATTTCACAAAACAGCATCAAAAAGGCAAAATACAGAAATTGTAAATAAACATATGGTTACAAAGAAGTTATATTGCAGACAAATATAATTACAGATAAATAAGATTACACATAAATAAGATTACAACACTGAACTGTTATTATACTAATCCATTGCAAAATTATGCGCCACACCTTTAAGGTATTCCATTATTTCTCGATTTTCAAAATCTTCAACTATTACTTTAATTCTCATATCAGCTTGGAGATACTTATTCCGCTTGTGCGGCGGTTCATCTCCACGTACAAATTGTTCATAACATTGATCAATTGTTTTTTGAACACGTCTTAGACCATCTATGAATTTCTATAATCTGAGGTGTGAAACACACAATTCGGCCTGTAGTATAAAAAGTAGAAAAAAAAGTAAGTAGTAAAACGGCCTGTAGTAAAAAAAAAGTCTGGCGTCGAACTGACCCGCGTCGAAACGTTGGCGTCGAACCGTTGGCGTCGAAACGTTGGCGTCGAACTGACCTGTACCGGACAGCTCTGGTTTTAAATCTCAGAAACTGGTGTTTCAAAAAACGGCTCTACTACTTCTTTTTTATAGATAACTCGATATGTAGAGTCAATTTTATATGTCTTTACATGTGTACCAGCTTTCTCTTACCGGAAAATTTTTAACTGTCTACTTTGTTAGATTAATTTTATGCCTTCTGATCACATTATCTCCCAAAAGCGTGTACGTGTACTAGTGGGTAATGGAAGTCATGTGGTTGTTTCACACCAGATTTTTTTTTCTCTCAAGCCTGAATAACTTATAATTAGATGATCAAGTAACACAATTTTCTGATATTTTGTGTAGCAAATCTCCTACTTCAGGATGTCACTAGATCAAAATTTGTCAATCTGCTGTTTTTGAAATATATGCTGCATAATACTAATAATTAACTATACAGTTTAGATTTATTAATATTTAAAGTATTTATTATTACAGATATATTTTTTTTTTCGATAATTTAGTCACTCACATTTGCATGAAATATTTTAAAAGAATAATGAGCTTAAAAAAAAAAAAAAAAAAAAAAAAAAATCTGGTATGAAACAACTACACGACTTCCATTACCCACTATTACACGTACAGTCGGTAACAAAAGTGTCCGAACACTAGCAAAAATTCCTATGTAAAAAAAAATACATTTCATACGGTTTTGTTAAATAAATCCTTGTCGAATCTTGTTCTTAGTCAGTGTAAGAACATGATTCGATAAAGATTTATTTAACAAAACCGTAAGAAGTGTGCTTTTTTTACATAGGAATTTTTGCTAGTGTTCGGACACTTTAGTCACCGACTGTATTATATGTTTATTTATTTATTTTATTTTATTTTTTATTTTTTGAAGATATATGCATTTTTTATTTATTTTTTTTTTTTGGAATTTTTCCAGTAAGATAAACTTGATACACGTGTAAAGACATATAAAACAGAGGTTACGTAGCGAGTAAAAAAAAAAAAAAGACGGATTTATTTTTTAAAACACCAATTTCCGAAATCTAAAACTGAACTACCTGACCGTTAATTTTCCTTTAATAACTATCTAATACGTGAGAAAGGGTATCTAAATGGATTTATGCAACAATTGATTCTTATTTACTTTAAGGAAATGGGCTTTCCATATTTCCCTTCGTAAGTATTTCAAATTAACTGCTTAGTCCATATTACCCGGGAAAAAAAAACTTTTTTTTTTTCCCTTAACTAAAATTTTGCATGTAAACTCTATTTTTTGCAATTTATACCATCAAAACACGTTAACAACACTTGAAATTAAACAAAAGTCGAATCTACAATGATCCAAAATATTTTTATTTGTTATGGTGAATTCAAATATAAATTGTGTTCCATATTCATCTACTTTCCTTTATTTATAAAATAATCTGGTGTGTCACTCACACGACTTTCTCTTACCTTAAAATTTAATACTATAAAAACAGGTTGTAGATTAAGAGGTAAGATAACGAGTACTTTTATGTAAACCTGTGTTAAACAATTCAAATTAGGCTTCATAAGAGTTTCATATGATAATTAGTTCTGTGTGAGGGGCCCCCGTTTCATTAATGCACCTACATTTATATAGAATTTAATTCGGCTATTAAAAAATAATTTTGTTTTTTAAAAATAATTTATTAAAATGATTATTTAAAAATATTATCTTTTATGATAATGCAGACGATTTCCATATTAGAGAAGTAGTATAACACTAAATACCAAAACAAAGTCCATTTTATTCTCAATATTAAAAAAAAAAAAAAAAAAAAAAAAAAATTGAAGGGTTTTTTTTTTTTTTTTGTTAAAAGTAAAAAAAAAATCGATAACTTTGTTTTAAATTATCGCAGATCGATGGTTCAACCATTCGTTTTAAAGGTATTGGCAAGCTCTTTTGAAAGATACCCATCATGAAAATTTACTCCCCTCGAAGGGAGACTTCCCCCCCCCCCCAGGGGGGGGGGGAGTCGAGGCTCCTACATACACAAAACAATTTTTTCCAGTTGACTATCTCTATTACAAAAAATATATATTCATTTCATTTGGTTTAGTGCAGTCTATAGACGTTAAACTGTACTTACCTGCAATTTCCCCCATAGACGTAATGTATTAGAATTCTCTTGATTGTCCCTGTACACGAACCATTTGCTTGATCTTAACGAAAAGCTTACTGTATCATCCCTATATGATACACATTTAGAATACCAAGTTTGGAATGTCTGCTACTATTTGTTCTTGAGATATGCTGATAACAGACAGACACACACACACAGACAGACACACAGACATACAGATATACACACAGACATATAGACATACACACAGACATACACACAGACCATTTGCTAAAAACATGATTTTCGTATTCAGGGGACCTCAAAACGTGTAAATATAACAAAATCTCACTTTCGAAAATTTCACCCAAAAACTATACTTTCTCTCTCTACCTTATGGGTAAGAGAAAGCAAAAGAGAAAGCAAAAAATGTTATTCTATATTTCCTGAATTTATAAAAATAACTGAATCATATATCAAGAGGTCACAGTATAATCAAACATTCTTTAATTTGTTATTTCTGGTGATAAGAGTTTTTAGAAAATATTTTTATGCTAATCCATCTGATATGCATGCCGAGACAATAAAGTACGTCAGCATTCAATTTCTGTTTTGTTTACATCGGAAATGTAAAAGGTGTCATTGAACTGCAGGAAATGATGTCATTGAATAAAAAATAATTGTTAGAAATGACTTTAAAAAATGACTTAATGAAAGATTACAAATAACAATCAGAGTAATCTTTTTACAGCGATTCAAAAGCTAAAAAAAGCAAAATATTTTGTTTATTTTAACATAATTAACGTAGCTATGCTAATTTGTACCTTTTGCTACCGGAAATTTTTAAGAGCAACCAAATGGTTTTAAAGAAAATGGAATTGAAGTTTTTTGTGTAAGGTCTCTAGGTACAACCTTTCAGTTTCCTATCATACTTTATCATGTTAGTCTATGAGTTAGTCTATGAGATAGTCTATGGTAGTCTATTGGTATCTTAGTTTGTTAGTCCATAGCGTCCTAAATTAGATGCATGTCGCGTTGCTCGAAAACGTAGCAAGAGTTGAAGCGGTAGACAGCGCCACTTGGTACAGATTGCGCGACTTTTTTATTCAACAGCCACCAAAAGTTTTAAAATTGAGATATGATATACATATAAGGCGTTTAGAATCGAAGAAACGTCGATTGTATATCATGTATCACTTCTTAAAATTATTGGTAACAGTTGAATAAAAAAGTCGCGCGATCTGTACCAGGTGGCAATGTCTACCACTTCAACTGTTGCCAAGTTTTCAAGCAATGCGACAGGCATCTAGTTTAGGAGGCTATGGTTAGTATGTGTACAGGACACATCAAGAACAGATGTTCATAGAGAGGTCGAACTAATTCCTAAACATAAAGTATGAAACAGTGTGGGCAAAAAAAAAAAAAAAAAAAAGCCACACTGCAGAAGAACTGGCTTATACCTTTTATTATTTCTAATAACTTCAAAAGTAATGATTGAAAAAAACAAAACCTGTCATGTTTGTATAATACCAAAGAGATAAAATTATACCTATGTACATTTTCGATTCAATAATTCACTTTATTTTACTCTACGAAATACTTAATAAAATCTACATAAAACTTTCTTTTTAAACGTAATATAATAAACATGTACTTTGTATTCTATTTTTATTTATTATATGAAATAAACGCGTTATATTTTAATGTATGAAATAAAACTATTCATTTGTTAGATTTAAACAGTTACTTAATGAAAATACGTATTCTGCACTGGATAATTCTACCTATATATGGAATTACTTCTTTAATGCGCAATGGCATAGTATTATAATTTTTTTTTTTTAACATAAATATCAGAAATGCCACTGTGCCAAATATCATAAATATTTTTTTCTAATTCTTGGAAAGTTATAGGCGACAAATTTCGAATCCCCATCCCCCCCCCCCCCCTTTCTATAGACATTTTCGAGCAAATTGAGTTTAGCACTGTTTAAAGATCTGGTAAAGAAGAAATTCTACAATATTCTTTGTGTGGGATTTAACTTAAATTGAAAAATGTTCTGATTACTTCAGAAATATAGGTGTTCCTGGGAATAGATTGACAAATTTTAAAAATTTGAATCAAATATGCATACCACAGACGTCGTATAGCAAGGTGCATTGTCATCTTATATGCTGATTGTGGAAAAGTCTCAAATACCTCCTAAATAGTCGGTCAGGCACAACTATTATAATGGCCGCGTTTTATTTCGAGTTAATTGATCCCTTGTGCACGAAAGTTTTCCCGACTCCTTGAAAAATTATGCACCTCCGTACCATAATGCAAGAAGAATAAGTCACTGTTTTAAGAGTGCAGTTTTCATTAAGTCTGTCACATTTTGCCTTCCGACTTGCTTGTTTCTGTCAGCTCAAAATAAGTTAAACTTGACTCAACAGAGAAAACCATTTCAACCCAATAATTAACTGATATATTTTTAAAAATTTTTAGCCCATTAAAGTCTTGTTTTCTTTTTTTTTTTTTTTTTTTTTTTTTTCGTTAACAATGGATTTTTTCAGATTTTCTGGTATTTAAACCTGCTTTGTTTACTCATCGCTGCATTGTATTTAAAGAAATTGTGTTGCTAAACACTGTTGCTGAATTCCTTCTATGTCCTAAACGTAATACATATTATTTTTTAAAGCATTGGCTTTTTAACTTTCGATTATGTCGCTTGGATGAGCAACGTGGCGCCTAGAGCAAAATTTCCAGTTTAAACAGCCAAAAAACTTTATATCTTGCTAAATACCATCTCACCGATATTTCATTAATATTTGCTTACTTTGTCGTCTCGCGTATTAATATATATATATTTTTTTTTTTTCATTGTAAAATTAATAGTTTTTGTGGTATCATTACTTGCCTTATCCTTGCCCTTATTGAGATACTTTCGAAAATTACAATTTTTTTTTACAACTGTTTTTTTTTTTTTTTTTTTTTTTTTTTTTTTTTTTAACAATTGGGACAATTCTAAAATGTACGTGGAGAATCTCTTATATTATATTGTAATAAAATATGTTAGAAAATTTGCTTTTTGAACGATAAAATTGGCGGTTTCAAAAAGAGAAACGGAAAACATCCAAGTGCGGCTCTTTTTCTCTCTCTCTCTCTCTTTCTACCTTTTTTTTTTTCCTGTCCCACAGCGTACATGCAAGAATTCTATTGATTTGGAACATTGTAATTCAAAAACTTTGTACTTTATTTGAAATTTGTGATTTTCTTAACATGAGAGAAAATTACAAAATTTCACTTAAACTTTTGCTTAAAGGAATATTTTTAAAGCAACGATGTAAGACAAGATTTAAAATAACAGTTATGATTTATGATGCTTGAATAAACATAATTAACTATGAAAATTTAATTTTGAAAACTTCGAAAGTTATTTGAAATTTACAAATTTTATACATGGTAGAATATAGCAAAATTACGCACAAACGTCCATTTTGAGATTCATTTTTATGGTAAATATGTCCGGCTACATTTAAAATATGACTTTGGACACTGGCATGAACATCACTGACTGGGAATTTTCTAATTTTAAAAAAATCATAAGCTATTCGAACTTTACGATTTTTTTTTAACATGGCAGAATAGGTAAAAATTTGTAAGTTATTCGAAATTTAAGATTTCCGTATAGCATAATAGATATTTCATATAAACTTGCATCATGGACATCATTCCTTTGGAAATACATAATCTACCGATAAATGTTTGGACACTTTCGAATTTAGACGTTTTGTCAAATATTTAGAAAAGTTCTTTAGGAACCATCTTGAAACTTTGGTAGTGTATGAAACATAACAAAAGTTGTGTTCTGAAGAGAAAAAATGGACCAGTAAAAAATTAAACAAAAAAGAAAATGTTTTGGATCACCCTGTATAAAGTAATGCTTTAAATGCGTTTTGGCTGCAGTATGTGATTATGAAGGCTTTTCTTATTATCTTTTTAAAATTTTATCACATATATTCATGAAGATATAACGGTTTCATTAAAAAATTGCAAAAAAAAAAATTCTTTTTAATTATAATGCGTAGGGTATTAAACTCAGTACAAAGACATTTTTAGAAAATTTTACATATTACGTTAGACACAGCATATTGCCATTAGAATGCAATAATGTTTAATATCTTACGAAATATGAACACTTTTACTAAATTATTTTTAACTACGCATGCGCAAGCTTAAAAAAAAAATTATTTGCATGATTGAATAGTCAAAAGTATTGAGCAACTTAAATGAAAGCCCCAAACAAATATCTGGTAAATTAAATAAGTTATGAAAGATAGAATGAGCAAAATTTCAGTTCTCTTAAAATAAAAGCTAAACTTTAGTCATTTTTATTTTTATTCAGTCGATGTCCATTGATTATTAGAGTGTAAATAAATACTGTAAATAAATACTCTGATTGTAAATAAATACTGATAAAAAGCCCCTATCTTTTTTTTTTTTTTTTTTTTTTTTTTTGAGAAGAACTGAAACACTGCTCATTCTATCTCTCATAATTTACACGATATTTGATTGAGATTTTAATACAAGTTGCTTAATACTTTTGGCTAATAAATTATGCAAATTAAATCTTTTTAAAGCAAGCGCATGCGCAGTTAAAAATTACTTAGTAGAAATGCTCATATTTCACAAAATATTCAACACATTTGCATTCTGATTGCAATATGTTGTGTTTAATGAAGTATCTTAAATTTCCTAAAAATGACTTTGCACTGGGTCTAATACCCTACGTGTTATAATTAAAAAAGTAGATTTTTTTTTTAATTATTATATTTCCATGAATATATGGAGTAGCCTCACAAATATATAGATAATAAGAGAAATCCTTATAATCACATGCTATAGTCAAAACGCATTTAAAGCATTACTTTTTTACAGGATGATCCAAAATACTTTAATTTTTGTTTAATTTTTTACTGGTCCCCTTTCCCTTTTTAGGACACAACTTTTGCTGAAATATATGTGGTATGATATGTTCTTTTTTTTTACAAAAGTTTCAAGATTGGTAGATAGTGTAGTATGCAATTGTATGCAAAATCAAATATGAAACTAACTCTAATAAAATAATTAACAAATTAGGAAAATGTAAATACAATACTAAACAAAAGATCTTGTGTTCAATCAATATTTAAACTCAGAAAACTTCTTTATGCACCATAAAATTAATGAAAGCACTACTGGTTTCTAAAAGACGTGTATTTTCTTCATCATATGCAAAATATACCTTGGAGGCAAAAACAAAACAGAAATTCGGGCAAAACCCAAATTCCGCGAGGGGGGGGGGGGGGGGGGGGAGCAGCACATCTGGCCAAAAGAAAGCAGCATGTAAAAACAATCAGAGAGGAACACAACCAAAAGACAGGTTAAAAGGGAAACAAACACAAAAAATAGAGGGAAGGAATTTTAAAATAATTTTTATTTTTATATTATTTAAATACATTATATTTAAATTAATTTTATTTTATTTATTTACTTAATTTTAATTTTTATATTTATTTATTTACTTTATTTTTTATTTATTTGTTTTTCTTTCTTTCTTTTTTTTTTTTTTTTTTTTTTTTTTTTAACAAAATGAAATAAATTATTGAATCGAATTAAACAAATTTTTCAAATCTGTAGACAGCAAAAGGGAATCAGATTTTTCATTGACAATGTTATCCTGAAAATGTGTTTGGCATAAAAGAAAAATTTAGCTTGCTGAAAGTTAAAATTATGGTCAGATTCCCAACTGGGCTTCGCGATAGAAAATTTAGATATTTTTTGTTTAACAACATACCGAGAATGTTTACGTAAATGGCATTCAAGATTTCTTTTAGTTTGACTGATGTAAGACAAATGGCAACTATTACAAGGGACATTATAGATACCCAACTTATGAAGCTCTGGAACAGTGGATTTAGTTGAAGGGAATTAAATTTATTAACAGGTTTAAAAACAACATAAAAATTAAAACGTTTTAAAACTTTGGCTAGTTTAAAACATAAGGGAGGATAAAAGGCAAGACAACAAGTTATCGGGTTTAATTTTAGCTTTAATGAAAAGAGTAGAATTGCAAGTAGGTCTATATAACTTTTAAAGAGCTTTATCAATAATAGAGGGGCTAAAAACTCTTTTGATGCCAACAGACTTTAAGTAATTAAATTCTTCTTTAACAAAAGAAGTGGCAGAACAAATTTTAAGGGCACGATACACTTAAGTACAGCCAATTTTTAGTTTAGCCGAGTGATTTGAGAGAGGGCGAGGGTTGAAAACAGAGAAAAATGTTCTATGCACAGAAGTTTTAAAAGAAGAATCGCACCTAGTAACTAAAACATCAAGGAAGAGAAATTGATTACAATTTTCTAACTCGAAGGTAAACTCAATATGGGGATCAAAAGAATTTGCAATTTAAAGAATGGCAGAAATGTCAAAAGGATTTTTGATAAGAATGAAAGTGCTATCTACGTATCGCAACAGTCATTTTAAATTTAACATCTTCAATAATTTTTTCTGAAATTAATGCATATAGGTATCAGCAAGAATAGGGAATAATAAACAGGGATAATAAGGATAATAGGAGATGATAAACGATGGGTAGTATAATAGGTTGGATATTTAAACCCGTTAACGCCCGAATTAATTTTGCAAAACATTATTAGCTGATTATTTCACTTCTAAATTAATATAGACAACTGACAGTAAAATATATTAACTTAAACAATTCTTCTCATAGTTTTAAATTTAAAGCCTATCCTTATTTATGGACATTTAGTGTCCTAGCGAGATAAAAAACTTCGAGATAGAAAAACTTTCAGATAACAGATTAATTTCCTATTATATGTTGACAAAGATCTCGAAAGTACAGTGTTATATAATATATATTATTATTCAACTTGATTTAAGTTAGTATACTTGCGCAAAAAACAAAGATATGTGCAACGAATGAAAAATCATAAAATGACTATCCAAATTATGAAATAATAATTAATAGTAGGCACATAAAACTTTCAGGGATCATTTAGAGTGACGCTATAAACTGTCACTAAAAAGCAGAAATCATTCCAAGAAACCACAAAAAATATATGTGCCATTTTATTATCTGTCCTCAAATGAGGACACTGGGTACTAACGGGTTAATCTATCACCGTGTCAAGGTATCATTCAAATTCATTTCTGTTAACATGAATATAGTAGAAATTTTCCGTAGCAAATGTATGTGGGGGAAAAACTGAGCAAAGTCCACCTATACCAACTATTTTAATATGGAAATACTCTTTTAGCACAATACTAGCAATACAAATCGTATGATTATATCTTTATGATAAAAAATTGAATATTATAAAATTGAAGTCTTTTTAATAAATTTTCGAGACATCTAAAAAATGACAGTCAATATCTTCTGGACAACAGTTGTATTAATACACTGCCATAATTAATGAAGAACAACGATCCGAAAGAATCCATTATTCAAGAAACTTGTTACTTTATCTCACCCATAGGGTCGAGAAAGTATTGTTTTAGGGTCAAATTTTCGAACGTGAGTTTGTGTTATATTTACATGTTCTGAGGTCCCCTGAATACGAAAATCATGTTTTTAGTGAATGGCCTGTGTGTCTGTCTGTGTGTCTGTTATCAGCATATCTCAAGGACAAATAGTAGCAGAAATTCCAAACTCGGTATTCTAAATGTGTATCATATAGGGATGCTACAGTAAGCTTTTCGTTTAGATGAAGCAAATGGTTCATGTACAGGGACACTCAAAAGTTTCAAATACATTATGTCGATTGTGGAAATTGCAGGTAAGTAGAGTTTAACACCTATAGACTGCACTAAACCAAATGAAACGAATAAATATTTTTTATAATAGAGGTAGTCAACTGGGAAAAAAATTTTGTGTATGTAGAAGCCTCGCCTGCCCACCCCCTGGGAGGGAAGTCCCCCCTCGAGGGGAGTAAATTTTCATGATGGGTATCTTTCAAAAGAGCTCACTAATACCTTTAAAACGAATTGTTGAACCATCGATCTGCGATAATTTAAAATAAAGTTATCGATTTTTTTCATTTTTAACCATTTTTTTTTTATGTAACATTGAGAATAAATTCAACTTTTTTTTGTATATTTAGTGTTATACTACTTCTCTAATATGGAAATCGCCTGCATTATCATAAAAGATAATTTGTTTAAATAATAATTTTAATAAATTATTTTTAAAAAAATATTTTTTAATAACCGAATTAAATTCGTTATAAATGTAGGTGCAATAATGAAACAGGGGGTTGAGGGGGCGGCAGCCCCCCTCACACAGAACAAATTATCATATAAAACTCTTCCGAAGCCTAATTTGAATTGTTTGACACAGGTTTACAGCAGTACTCGTTATCTTACCTCTTAATCTCCAACCTATATTTATAGTATTAAATTTCAGGGTAAGAGAAAGTCGTGTGAGTGACACACCAGATTGTTTTTTGAATAAAATGATGTGTCATTTCATAATCCTTTTGGTCTTACTTGAAACACATTCATAAAATTTATGCAATTGTCTTTTTAAGATATCTTCAATGGACGTCAGCGTAAAACTTCATGTAAAAAAAAAAAATCTTGCGTAATTTGAAAAATTCTAAAATTTTTATGTACTTCAAAGATGCTTCACAAGGTCTTTAAAACGACCTTCGCAATAAAACTTAATAATAGATAATGGAAATATATTTAAATCCAATTATTTCTCTTTAGTAACGCTTTCTTTATATTATACACAGAAAAAATAAACGTATAATAATGGTTTAGTAATAAGTCTGTCGTCCTTTAGTTCCAGCAATATTTTTCAATAAATCTTGTAAAGTTACGTTTAAAAGCCATAAAATTATTTCGAGGTCAAAACCATTTTGGACAAATAGTATTCTATTGGGGTTACTTTCTGAAGTTCTGGCATTAATATTTTGTTTCGTTATGCAACAAAGTGTTAGTTATCAGTGCCAAATTTGATGGAATTTATTAAACTTACGTTTCTTTTTTTTTTTTTTTTCTTTTTTTTTTAACATAAGGTATTTTTTGGCATGTTTGACATAATCAATTCCAATTAAAGAAGTTTGAAAAATTCATAAATAGCAATTATTACAAATTTAGTAGATTTATAAGTAAAGTTTATCTTTACTTTCTTTTGTATTCAGTACAATAAAATATTGGATTCGTAAAAATTTTCGATTTCCGTTTTTCGCTGAATTTATACGTTTGGAGAGATCCGACACATGATTTGACTATTTTTAGAAAATGTCTGTCTGTATGTCTATCTTTATATGTGGGACAAAAATTTTGTGGCGACTCTATTTCAGGAATTATTGTACAGAATTGAATATAAATTTATATACAGATGAACCCTCTGACACAAACTAATGTTTATCAACATTTGGTGCTAATCGCTCCACATGTGGTGATGCTATACAATGATTTTTGCAATTTCAGGGAAGGCTATATCTCAGGAACTAAAGCACAGAATGGCACATAAATTTACATTTAAATACACTTTGATATAAATTAGTTTATATTAACTTTTGGAACAAATCGCTCAAGTGGTGGCTATTGCTACACAGCAATTTCCGCAGTTTAATGGGAGCCTATATTTCATGTTCTATTGCGTATAATCGAATCAAACTTGAGCTATAAAAAAGCTATTATGAGACATTATGCTGACTAAAGTGGGTGCATAGCAGCGCTGCTAGACTGCAATTCTCCCCGATAACGGGAAGCAGGACACCTGCATAGTAAAAATTCATTTCTAGCTGGACATTTAGTGTAATAACTTTCTGAAATGAAAATCGTCTGCATTTATATTGGATAAAATAAAATAAAAAATAATTTGTACTGCATGAATTTATATAGGAAAATATCGAAGAAAGTTTTGTTATGATATACTAGCAACATACTAGTTTCTTATTTTAAAGCATTGATCATGTTCTTAGAAATTCTTGCATTAAAATTTTTTAATTGATCCTATCCACTATATATATATATATATATATATATATATTTAAAATTATGAATATTTATGGGTTCTTAAAAAATAATTAGCATTTCTTACAGCTTGATTTAAATACAGTCGGTAACAAAAGTGTCCGAACACTAGCAAAACTTTTTATGTAAAAAAAGTGCACTTCATACGGTTTTATTAAATAAATCCTTGTCGAATCCTGTTCTTAGTCAGTGTAAGATCATGATTTGATAAGGATTTATTTAACAAAACCGTATGAGGTGTGCTTTTTTTACACAGAAATTTTTGCTAGTGTTCGGACACTTTTGTTACCGACTGTATATATACAGTCGGTAACAAAAGTCTCCAAACACTAGCAAAAATTCCTATATAAAAAAAAGTACACTTAATACAGTTTTGTTAAATAAATCCTTGTCGAATCCTGTTCTTAGTCAGTCTAAAAACAGGATTCGATAAGGATTTATTTTAAAAAACTGTATTAAGTGTACTTTTCTTACATAGGAATTTTTGCTAGTGTTCGGAGACTTTTGTTACCGACTGTATATGTATTTAAATCAAGATGCAAGAAATGCTAATTATTTTTTAAGAATCCATAAATATTCATAATTTTAAATTTTAATATAAAACACTTTAGCTCATTTGTAACTTTTAAAACAAATTCTGCGAAAATTGGTACAGTCGGTAACAAAAGTCTCCGAACACTAACAAAAATTCCTATATAAAAAAAAGTACACTTAATACAATTTTGTTAAATAAATCCTTGTCTAATCCTGAGTCAGTCTAAAAACAGGATTCGACAAGGATTTATTTAACAAAACTGTATTAAGTGTACTTTTTTTACATAGGAATTTTCGCTAGTGTTCGGAGTCTTTTGTTACCGACTGTACTCATTCAGTTATCTGTACCTGATGTGAAAATGTGGGCAGGGAATTAAAAATATACCTTTAAGCGGACTTTATAGTGGCCGTTCCGTTCCGCTCTTTGCAAGCACTGAGCTAGAATGTACACTGTAAAAAAAAAAAAAAAAAAATATTACCAGCTGCAATCTGTGATTTATTTTATCCAATCACAGAGAATTTCTTGCAAGAAATTCTCTGTGATTGGAGTGATAACTTCGTATTGAATAAGTAATTGAATTGAACTGAACTTAATTGGAAGTTGTCACTCCTTGCATTATAGCTCAGTTCATGCGGTCAGCGGAACGGAACGGCCACTATAATACGGCCTTTAGGAGAGCCCTTTATAGCGTGAAAAGATATTTTTCAATAAATTTTGCATTGGTTAATTATCGCAAACAGTATTTAAACGATTAATGGTTTTTATTCCAAACATTTCTTATTAAGGTTAATCAATTTGTAAATACTGTTAACCTAAGTGCAACCTTTGATTCTTTCTGTTTTACCATGTTTTTATTAACTCGCTTTCTTGTTTGTTTGTTTGTCCAGTACAAATCTTGTAATCGATTTTTAACTAACTTCTCAACTAGCTAGACATTTGAAACTTTTATAATAGCTAAGAACACGACGAAAGTGCATTTTTTTTAATACTTTTGTCAATTTTTTCGGGTCCCCGCTGCCTTCGGTAGCTTTTATTAAATTCAACAGAAAATTTTAAAACATGGTATATAAAAAGTTCTTTTTATCTTATAATTATTTTTTACTAGCCGCTTTCGGCAACCAGCTGGATCGCGATCCTTGAAAAATCCGAATTTACGAAACTCCCGCTCGGTAGTGCCTGCGGTGTCTTTTCCTGTTTCAGGTCTTACAACAACTTATTGACATATAGTGAAAATAGCTTTATTGAAAAAATTAATCGCAGTAAATTCCCGCTCAGTAGCACCTGCGGCGCCCTTTCCCAGTTTCAATATCTGAAACAGCCTGTTCGCTCACCATTTTATGATCTTTCAAATTTCTGATTTTAGCAAAGTCCCGCTCGGTGGCGACTGCGGCGCCTTATCCCCGTTTTAGAACTTACAACACCTACCTCGCTCATTAGAATTTAAAATATTGAAATTTTAAAATATTACAGCGTCCGTACACGAAATTAAAAATAATTTAATCATAATTAGAATTTGAAATACGCGTATTAGAATAAAATTTAATTTGCAATTAAAATGTAATTTTTTTTGTTTATTCTCCGAAATCGATGAAATTGGAACTACAACTTTGTCTTGTGATGAAAACTCTGTATAGTAAGTTTTGTGTGCGACAAAGGAAAATTGAAGAATTTTGAAATTTGAAAATTTTAATCGCAGTCCAAAAACACGTGACCTCAACCAGAAAAAGATCTTTCTCTTTCGCTCTACTTTCGAAATATCGTCTGTGAACTTAAAAGAGAGTTACCATGGTAACCAAAATACCAACTGTTGTTCGAACGCAAACGCAAGAATTTCTGAAACACGGATTCAGAATGTCATCAAAAACTGCAGTCATGCAGAAAATTAAAAAATTTATAACGGTATCAGTTTTTGAAAAAAATCTCTCAATCTTCTGAAATATGATTCGTCTAATCGAGGTCTATGTACAAAGAAAAAAAAAAAAAAAGGAATGATATATCTCTAAAAGATTTTGAGTTATAAAATGTTTTGTAAAAAATCGATGTTTCGTAAAATGTAAACTTATGGATCGCTAATCCATATTTTGTTAAAATGTTTATATGATTCGAAAGAGGATTAAATGACCTTTCCAAATATATCAACTGTTAAGAAATGGGACATTTACTCTTTCGTGCAGGGCGATTCAAAAAAGACAATCGAGAAAAAGAGAAATTTTGGACCCTTTTTAAAACTTTTTTTTTAAATATAAAAAATCCGTATTTTTTCAAAAAAAAAAAATATTGTACCGTAAGAGTCAGTAATAAATGCTCTTTCTCGTGGTGCAGGTGTATTTTCAATATCTCTAACAGTTGAGCAGCGATCGCTTTACAAAAGCCCGCGAAATTTTCTCTCTCTGCTTTTTATTTTGAGGAACGCTGTTCAGGGGGAAAATTACGGTCGCCTGGCTTTTTGATTCGTTTTTTGATTAGACGTAGCTTGACGTTTTAATTAATATCTCCGGATCTAATTAAAATTTTTTAATTCTTTTTGCACTATGCACTCGGGAAGGCTTCTGAGCACCCGCATGTCAAATTTTGTACTTCTGCGTTCAGTAGGGACTGAACGCATAGATGCACAGACAGACAGACATCTTGTTTTATTATTATAGATTTTAAAGATTTGTAATCATTATTTTAAAAATAATTCTTCATAAATAGTTTTTTACAAAAAATATTATTCATAAAAGTAGTGGTAATAAGTGTTCCAGAAAAGCCGGAGATCTCAGCAGCTGTGACTATTAATTTTTCGCAATGAAATCTATTGAAAATCGATTTATTTTGGCTGGTATAAAAAAGATATTATAAAATAAGTAGCACTATATAATTCTAAAAAATGTGCACGCCTATAACAGCGACAACTGCTTGAAGCAGGTGAACGGTTGGTTGGTTGGTTGGATTTTACGTCGCACTAGTGCTGCGCAGATGGGCAATTGGCGACGGTCTGGGACACACCCACAGAGGTGGTCCGGAGACATGTCATCACAATTTTGATCCTCCACGGAAGGCATGGCTCTCCCGCTTCGGTGACCCCCAGAGGTATAATTTTTGATGGAAACATAGAGGACATTGCAGCCACGACAGATTTTACGTACACCAGCCACCATTAGTGTACACGACGGTCTTTGGCACGGCTCGAGTACCGAACCCGCAAACTTCGAATTACGAGGCCGGCGCTCTACCAACTGGGCTATCGCGGTCCGCAGTTGGACGGAGAAGCAACCAGCGGTAAAGGATTAAAGTTAGAGAAAATGAAATAATCAGCTAAACATAACATTTACATTGTGGGATAGTTTAAAAAAGCTTAAAGCCCGAAAACTATATGTAATGGCTTAGTCAATGTACTAACAGTGTTTTTAGTTTTATTAAAATATTTCCGGTATGTAAAATAAATATTATATATGACACTTGTCTCCTCAAATGACCACCAATCAAATGAACACATTTTCCTTAAGCGTTGAGCTGCTTACTTTGTACATGAACATTTATTTTGTTCCACTTTATGGTTAACTGTATTTAAAAAAAAAAAAAAAAAAAAAAAAAAAATCAGTGTGAATACTGGGGTACTGTATTTAGAACTAATTCCCATTTTATAAAGTTGAATGAAATATACAGTCAGAAAAGCGTCACATACACTTTAAAGCAACAAGTGTGGAAAAAAACGTATGCCACAGATTACATGTTTTTAACATGAATAAGTTTTTTTGTACTGGGATACTTTATGAAATTCTCGGTATTGAATAAAATATTGCTAGATTTAAAGGAAAAAAAAAATGTATAACAACCGTTATTTATCCTTTGCTTTGCAAACTCCGCCCATATTAAGGTTTCTATTTCCAGGCCTCAGTATCGTTCTTTCGAAATATAGCCCGCACTATTCCGTTACGTTTTTATTTATAAAATAACATATATAGAACAAATTTCAGAAAAATCCAAAGGTATTTAAAAAAAACTTAGGTTATACAATGCTACTTCATCTCTAATTTCACCAACCTTAATGTCGATGTCATTACACACAAGCCCATATACTGCACGTAGAGCACAAAAAAAAAAAACAAAAAAAAAAAGGCTTTTTCTGTATACTACAGAAATGTTAATATATACACACAAACACGTGTTTCTTTCTTTTTCTTTTCTTTTTTTAAGTTTTAACAATAAAATGTTAAATATTCAACAAATCATTTATATATATTCTTAAAAAAGAAAAATACCAACTTACCAGCATTTCCACAAGTACCTTCAGATATTTGACTGAAACTTTTAATGGCAGATCTCTTGTACAAAACGTGGGTTTGTCCTTTAGAGGAATTAGATATATCTCCATAATATGGCTCGATGAAATATTCTTCTGTATCCTTCCTAATCAAACCTGTCTGCGTAAGAAAAAAAATATTTCATTAGTAATTATGGGAAATAAAAATAAAATTTGCTAAATGTACAAATTAAATGTGCAAAAATATAAAATTCTTTTATAATGCATAACTGGAGAGTTAACTAAAAAAAATGTGTTTAAATTGGTCCATATTCTGTATGCAGTTTTTACATATGCAATTGTGCAGCATTTTCTGAGTGTAGTATGAAAGTGTATTTTTGTTTTATGTTCTGGCTTTGTATGCGTCAGAAAATACAAGATTACAAAGTAGGATCACTTAATTAGAAGCGGACTGTTCATCAGAGGTGTCAAACAAACCTGTTACATTGCAGAAAAATTCTGGCAGAAAAGTTTTAGAAAAATACCCTTATATTCTGGAAAAAATACGTTGCCAAATATTTTCCTCAATAGAACAATTCAGGAAATATTCCTACACAACACATTTGCAAGTTTCAACGAATGATGGAGTTAAAAGTTGCGTGAATAATTTAAAATAAACATTTGAATATAATAGCAGAATTTAATTCTTTACAAATATAGGTACTTTTTCTAAACGAGTTTATTTTTCATTTTATTTTTACTTGTATTATTATTTATTTATTTATTTATTTGTTTGTTTATTTATTTATTTATTTTTTGTTTATTTTTGTTTATTTTAATTTTTAATTATTTATTTATTTATTTATTTATTTATTTATTTTTATTTATTTTTTTTTTTTGAAGGGGGGGGGGTGGCTTTTTTCCTGATACAGAATTATATGTTAAATAAAACTTCTCCTAGACTTATTTTGAAATTGTTTTTAAATTTTGATCGTACACAGTATTTGCTTTTTTTTAATCCCTTATTAGTACGGAAGACTATTAGTCTCAATCTACGGATAAAACGTTATCACCAGTTTTACGATGGTTGGATATTTATCAAAACCGAAAATATAATTGAATAATTTGAAAGCGATGTTATAATTAAAAAAAAAAATCTAATAGTCCTCCATACTAAACTAAATTCTGCTTTTGCCAGAACTTCATCAAAATAGCTTTTTTTTTTTTTTTTTTTTTTTTTTAAGAAAAAAAAAAGAAAATTAATAATAATCAGTATCGAAACGGACAGTACTGAAAAAATTGAAGAAGCCTTTTTTTAGACAAAAATACTACATAATTTATTTTAATTTTTAATTGTTGCCAAAAAAGTTTACGAGTTAATTTTAATTTTAATTTCATTATTATTATTAATATTATTTTAAGAATAATTTGTAAAGATATTTGAATTTGAAATAAAATATTTAAATTGGTGGTTATTGGGAATTCTCTTTTAAAACAGAAAGGAAACGATTAAAATTTTATTAGTATTTTTTTTTTTTTTTTAATCTTTTTTATTGCATTTGAAAAACGTTTTTAAAATATGCATACAAACATAAAATTTGAACAAGGTATTCGTTATAAAATTATTTATTCTTCATTTTGTCTTTATACTATAAAAATACAAGATGGAATGTATTTGATATCTGTCGTCCTTGACGGAGGAAGGAAAAAAAAAAAAAAACGATTGTCAAATTAACTGTCGTGCATGTGCCACACCAGATTAATTTTACGTTCAATAAAACGATTATCCGTCAAAAATAAAACATCGTGTTTTATTTTTCAAATAATAAAATATAATGCAGCACTGAAAAAAAAAAAAAAAAAAAAAAAAAGTTAGAAGTACAGGAAAAGCTGGGTTGCCGTCAAATATACAGTTTTAAACCGTAAAATTGTATCACTGACATATCTTTTGCACAGGAATCCTGTAAATCAAACAGGTTTTTTTTTTTTGTTGTTGTTAAAAGTGCAGTTTTGTCCTGTATATTTGACGGAAAAATACTGGTACCCCAGCTGCCAGATTTTTCCTGTACTTTTAACAGTTTTTTTTTTTTTTTTTTTTTTTTTTTTTTACGGTGAGAATAATACATAATAATACATAACAAAACAAGTGTTTTATTGTTAAAGTAGCAGACCTTACTCACTTCGCTGATCACTATACTTTATTTTTATTTTTATTTATTTTTTTATTTTTTAAGTGAATAATTGAAACGTGTAAATAAATATATTTCATTTGGCGACTATTTTCTGCAAATTTAAACCATGGTAAAATACTGTGATATACAATCGTTAATGAAATTTAAATGGTATTTATTTATATGAGTTTCATTATACAGATTACAAACACGGACCCACTTTTGTGTAAATAAAAACTTCTTCTGTTAAAAAATAAGATAAATAAAATAAAAAGTTGTAATCATTTTATTTTATTTTATCTTATTTTATTGGCATGAGCTTGAAATTACATCACAAAGGAAAATGTCAGGGGAAAAAACGTAAAAATCACATGAAACATGAATTTAATTTTTAAATCTAATTGGAATATTGAAAGTCTAAAACAATGTTGCAAAAGTACATGCATTACTTTATCTAGAACAAAAAAACAGAACTGTGCTTGCCATACCTTTTTTTGTATATCGTACAGGTACACAGACTAACATACATACACTTTCTTTGATTAACGTAGAAACATAATTATTTAAAAATAAAATACAATGAACACGCTCTTATTAATATAGGAAATAACTTCCATTCCATTGCAACGCTGAACAAAAACCAGTTTCATTCATCTGGTTTAAACTCTGTAAAACTGTTTTCCCTTTATGTAAATGTGCTAGCAGCGAAACAGAATCATATTGCTTGCTTATGAACTTTCTGTAACATAAACTTTCTTTCTTCTACTATTGTATTATCTCATAAAACTTTTACACTTATGCATTTTGTACTGTCATTTATTTTATAATGTCATTGTCAAAAAAAAATTTCTTCGTTGAAACATTAGTAATGTGAATTAACAATTTTTAACAATACTAATAACAAGATCGAAAAATCATGAAATACACATTGATTATTAACATTTTCCAACTGTACGTACTCGTTGTGAGAATTTAATCCGTTAACGCCCGAATTAATTTTGCAAAATATTATTAACTGATTATTTCACTTCTAAATTAATACAGACATCTGACAGTAAAATATATTAACTTAAACAATTCTTCTGATAGTTATAAATTTAAAGCCTATCCTCATTTATTGACGTTTAGTGTTCTAGCGAGAAAACTTCGAGATAGAAAAACTTTGAGACAACAGATCAATTTCTTATTATATGTTAACAAAGGTCTCGAAATTAAAGTATTATAATATATATTATTATTCAACTTGATTTGAGTTAGTATACCTGCGAAAAAAGCAAATATATGTGCCACGAATGAAAAATCATAAAATGAATATCCAAATTATTAAATAATAATTAATAGTAGGCATGTAAAACTTTCAGGGAGCATTTAAAGTGACGCTATAAGCCGTCACGAAAAAGTAGAAATCATTCTAAGAGACCACAAAAAATATACGTGCCCTTTTGTTAGCTGTCCTCAAATGAGGACACTGGGCGCTAACGGGTTAAACTTCAATGTTATTTGCCTACGTTACCCCACAACAGGCAAATTGAAGGGCAGAAGACTAACTGAATTCATAATCACTCTTAAACGTTGTTGGAAAGTGTTGAAAATACTGAAAACAAACGGAAATGCAGCCTTTAATGTATCTGAATATTTTAGTGAAGCCCGTAAATCTGGACACTAAATATACTATACTCTATATAAAATATTATTTTAGTACATTAACAAATGCCAATTTCTTTATGATTTTTGCAGTAGAAAGTTATTTAATTGTAATTTATAAAAATAATTATCCTAAAATGCAGTGCATTGGACTTTTAATTTATTTAGACTAAGAGGACTTTAAATAAAAGAATACAAGAACATATACGAAATATCAAAGAAGGAAATAGTTCTACTCTAGTCGACATCATTTATGCCAACACAAACGCTAACCCTATATGGGACCAAAGCCAAAAGTATTACAGCACCATCTACTATCCAACAACTTTACATTTCCGAAGCTATTAATATAATAAAATGCAAAAATGCAATAAATTCCAAAGATGCTGCAATTTTGCCAATAATTTGGCACAATATTATAAAATAGTTAATAGTTTATTACTGCTAATTCATGATGGTTTTTCTCCTACAATAGCCTCGTGTGATATTTCAATAGTTCCAGCTTCTCTTATTTGTCTTAGCTCCTTGATCCAACCTTTACCGGACTTCAAATTGACTTTGCTGATATTCACATTATTAAAAGACTTAACTGTTGACTGTGAAAACAAAAAAATATTTAAAAACTGCTCATTGGAAACGAATAATAAAATTCCCTGATGATGCTTTACTGTTAAAGCGAAAAGCTTCGGATATTTTTTTCTTTTTTTTTTTTTTTTTTTTTTAACATCTTGTAAATAAAATTTAATTTTACGTGTGTTTAAAGTGTTTTTAATATAATTAACAAATGGCACGTGTTTAATTTAACTCTTTTTTTAGAGATTTTTTATTTATTTTTGTTTTATTTATTATTTATTATTTATTTATTTTTTATTGGGGGGGGGGGGGTGTACACAAGCCAATTGCACAGAATCTATGAATAACATTTTTGGTATCAAACATTCCATAGTGAACTTTAATAACATATATCATTTTTTATAAATTCTGAAAATATTAATGGACGCTGGAGACTGCAAACGGATAGATGGACAGACGGACAGTTCGTCTATCTGTCCCTAACAGATACACTAATTCAAAGCCGGAAAGGCAGATACATTATTTCAAAGTCAGTGTATCGGACAGTTGGACAAACAGATAACTAATTCAAATCATATTCACATTTAAAATTGTTAGAATATGTTAAAAATACTTAATGTAAATAAAATTGCAATTCCATAAAATTTTCCAATAATCACATTTAATGTAACTGAATATTTTAGCGTGGACCTGTAAATCTTATTACTAATCATGCTATATTCTATAGAAAATATTCTTTTGTGCATATAAATAACTTATTTCAATTTTATTAAGATTTCTAGAAAAGAAAGTTATTCAAATATGGTTTATAGAAATACCTTTCATGGAACGCAATGCTTTGGAATACTTTTGGGTGTCCCTGTACACACACCAGTAGAGGTATTCCCTCCATTTTCAATAGGGTACATCCGATACTGAACTTGAATAACATGTATCAGTTTCAAGAAATTTCATGAATATTTACGGGAATTAGAGCGCGGACAGACAGACGGGAAAACAGATGTCATTGACACTTTTCAATTTTATTGGAAAGTGTTAAAAAAAGACTCGCAATTAAAAAAAAAAAAAAAAAAAAAAAAAAAAAAAAAAAGTGTTATTTTACTTTAGCCGTTTACAACGGCTGCTCCAAAACTAATTTTTCTTTTCTTATTAAAACTGTAATTCTGTTTTTCCTTTATGTAAATGTGTCGGCAGCGAAACGTACATTTATGTATTAGGGTAACCATATGTCCTCGAAATTCGAGGGCACTCCCTATTTTGAAATCGCTTTTCTAAGTTACAAGAAATAGTAGTAGGTAAACTATTCGTCATAATTTTTACCTTTTGGATTCACATTCAGTTGAAATTTAAAATAACTGCGTAATTTAGTAATTATATGTTTAAGCTATTATTATAAAAGTACTTTAATATGGCCATCAGAATTATATATAATTATGCATATTAATGTACACTAAGCGACAAAAAAAAAAGCCGCACTGCAGAAAAAATGACTTATACCTTTTTTATTTGTAATAACTTTAAAATTAATGTTTGAAACAAATAAAACTGTCTTGTTTGCATAATACCAAAGGTATGAAATGATACCTATGTATATTTTCGATTTAATAATTCGCTTTATTGCACTTTACGAAGTACTTTTTTAAAATCTGCATAAAACTTTCTTTTTGAACATAATGCAATAACTATACACTTTGCATTCTATTATGATTTATTATATGAAATAAACAAGTTATATTTTAATATATGAAATAAAACTATTTATTTGTTAGATCTAAGCAATTTTTTGTTAAAAATATGTATTCTGCATTGGGTTAATTCCACCTTTATATGGAATTACTGCATTAATGCGCAATGGCATAGTTTTATACAGTGTTTTAATATAAATCTCAGAAATTTCAATGTGCCAAATATCACAAATAAATTTTTCTAGTTCTGGCAGAGTTATAGGCTGCAAATTTCGAATCTTCTCCCCTCTCGCCCGCCTTTTTATAGACGAAACATTTTCGAGCGGATCGTGATTTTGACCATTTCCATGTCTGGTAAAGAAAATATTCTACTATATCCTTTGTGGTATTTAACTTAAAGTGAAAAAAAGTATGATTACTTACAGAATTATAGGTTCTCATGGGAATGTATAAGAAATTTTGACAATTTGAAGTGAATAAACTTACCACGGACGCCGTGTAGTAAGGTGCCTTATTATCTTCAAATACTGTTTACGGAAATGTCTAAGATACCTCCAAAATAGTCGGTCAGGCACCACTTTTATGCAGATTGTGTTTTATTTCGAGTTAATTGATCCCTTCAGCATAAAAATTTCCCCGAGTGTTTGAAAATTTATGCACCTCCGTACCATAACGTACGGAGAATGTGTTACTGTTTTAAAAGTGCGATTTTCATTAAGTCGGTCATATTTTCGTCTTCATTCTAGCTTTTTTCAACTGCACGAAATAAAGAAAACTTGACTCATCAGAGAAAACCAGTTCAGCCAAATAATTAACTGATAATGTTTTTAAATTTTGGCCAACTAAAGTATTGTTTTTTCTAATTCTTTTCCTTAATAATGGCTTTTTTCACAGATCTTCCGTTCTTTAACCCGCTTTGTTTAATTATTCCCGCATTGTTTTTGAAGAAAGTAATTTACTATACACTTTTTTAAAATCTTTTTTAAGTTCTGAACATGATACAACTCGATTTTTTAAACATTCGCATTTTAACTTGCGGTTATCTTGCTTGGATGAGCAACATGACCGCCTAAAGCCAAATTTCCAGTTTAAACGGCCAAAAAAAATTTATATTATTTTGCTAAAATTCATTTTACAAATATTTCGTTCGCATTTAATTATTTTGCCATCTCACGTATTAAAATATTTTTTGATTTTCATTTAAAAATTAATACTTTTTGTGGCATCGTTAACTGCCTTATTCTTACCATTTTTGAAATAAATAATAAAATTACAATTTTCCTGACAATTGCATTTTGTTTTTAACACTAGACTCAAAGCTAAAGTGTATGTGGAGGACAACATAGTAAAATATGTTCGAAAATTTGCTTTTTAAACGATAAAATTGGCGGTTGTAGAAGGCGAAAAGGAAAACATTCAAGTGCGGCTATTTTTTTGTCGCTTAGTGTATATTATATGTTACTATTAGTCGTTTTTATTTTATTCTTAATATATACTCATTGTACAATATTTATAGTTATCATTTTTACTTTCTTCTATATTCAATAGCAGAAAGTATTGGATTCGTAAAAATTTCCTACCTCGGGTTTTTGATGGATTTACACGTTTTGAGAGCTGTAGAACACGATTTGACCATTTTTAGAAAATGTCTGTCTGTCTGTCTGTCAATCTGTGTGTGTGTGACAAAATTTTGTGGCAACTGTATCTCAGGAACTACTGCACAGAATTGCATACAAATTGGTAGATAGTTGCACCTTGACATAAATTAGTGCCTATCAACTTTTGGTAAAAATTGTCTTACAGGTTGCGTTGCCATCCCGCTTTTTCTAAATTTTTAACATGGTGATATAGGACAAAATTTTGTATAAATGTGCATAAAGAGAATTATTTTTTAGTAATCATTATAAAATTTACAAGGATTATTTATAATAGAGATAGTCAACTAGGAAAAAATGTTTGTATGTATAGGAGCCAAGAGTTCGCCAATACCTTTAAAACGAATGGTTGAACCATCGATCTGTTATAATTTAAAATAAAGTTTTCAATTTTTTTCATTTTTAACATTTTTTTTTTTTTTTAAATGTAATATTGAGAATAAAATGGACTTTTTTTGGATATTTAGTATTATACTACTTCTCTAATAGGGAAATCGTCTGCATTATCATGGAAGATAATTTTTTTAAATAATAATTTTAATAAATTATTTTTACTGAGTGAATTTGTATAGGAAAATATAGAAGAAAGTCATGTGGTGGCCACAACATACTAGTTTTAAATAATATATAATTTAAGATAATTCTCCTATTCCTAGTTTTGACTCAGAGTATTCCTGTTTACGCATTTTAAACTTATAGATTCTGTAACAGACTATTTCTTATTATGCAAAGTTCGAGGTAATCAATATTAAATGATAAAGATTTTTTATTTTTTATTTTTTTGTTCGAAACAAATCAGACACTACTCCTAATAAATATTTTTACTAACCTTTGTTAATAATATTTATTTTTATTCCTTACTGTTGTCTATGTTCGATACTTACTTGATTCCGCTTCGCAAAAAATGTTTATTATTTTGAAATACAATGAAATCTCTTTAAGAGGGCCACCCACCATGCCATAGCATCATTTCTAAGTTTTAAAAAAAGTCTCCACTAATCTAAGTGTATCACTTAAGTTTCTACGTAGAAAACATTTACTTTTTTTATTTTAACTTTTATTTTATTTTTTTTTTTTTTTTTACTTTCTTCTATATATATAAGAAGTATTGAAATCACAAAATTTTCGAACTTTGGTTTTTTACGCATTTACATGTTTTGAGATGTCTTGAACGCGATTTGACTATTTTTAGAAAACGTTTGCTGTGAGTGTGTATCACAAATTTTGTGGATGCTGTATCTGTCGAAGCAATGAACGAAATTTAACCAAACTTGGTTAGTTGTTGACCTAAACTTCTGTTGATTGTAATTGTTGATCAATCGCTCAACAGGTGGCACTGCCATTTCATTTTTTCATAATTTTCAATATGGCATAATTCGACAAAATTTCGTGAAAAATTTCGAACAGACAGTAGTATTTTTATAATAACAGGAGACTTGGCGTTGGAATATTAAAACCCGAATAAACTACAACGTTAGAAACGCCATGCACTGAAGACGGTACGCTTAAAGCTACCGAAACAGCTGTATGCATCGCAAATATTTTTCTTTTGGCGTTTCTGACGTAGTAGTTTATTCGGGTTTTAAGACAGTAGTATTCGACACAATTTTGAACAGAATGAGAGTTGTTTTTAACTGTTGGTTGTAAAATTAATATGAACTATTGATAATAGTGGTAGTAAACTATTAAAAAAATTCGTATGCATGTAGGAGCATGTATTCGATCTTCTACTTTTGCCCCATGCCTAGTAACCCGCGGGATGCAAATTTTTGGTATGGGTTCTTTGAAAAAAAAAAAAAAAAAAAAAAAAAAAACCTAGTCAATACCTTTAAAATGAACGATTGAATCATAAATATATGATATATAGAACAAAATTATCATTTTTTTTTTTTTTCATTTTTAACAACAACAATAATAATAATAATAATAATAATAATAAAATTGCATTTCTTCTGATATTGGAATAAAATTAAGTTTCTTTTGGAATTTAGTTTTATACTTGTCTGAGATGAAAATCGCCTGCCTTCATCATGGAAAACAATATTGATAAATAATAATTTAGTACATAACTTGCATTGTGTGAATTTTTATAAAATACTATAAAAGAAAGTCTTGTGGTGGTCGAAACATACAAGTCTTAATATTCCTTGATATTTTAGCTAAGCTTAGTACTTTTCTTTTGAAATTTATAGTTAATAACATCCATGTAAAAGGCATTTAATGTGAATTAATTAGCTAAGTAATAGTCTGATACAAAACTTTCTTTTCCTAATTTTAAGTTTACAAGTATAAATGCGGACATTCAAAAATATGAAAACTTATCACTACAAAGAGGTTATTTTTGCATACTGGAGATTAAATCTCAATTACATGGTAGACAAAAGGGATCTTTTCAAGTAAATCGATAAATATAATGTAAGCACGTTTCTCGCACCTAACATTGAGGACGATTCCAAACATTTGGAGGGATGACAAATTGAGTGGCAGGTTGGGATTTGTTAAACTTCCACTCATTCTGTATTCCCTTATCGCTATTTTCTCCCAACCACAAGGGTTGCACTACGCTGCCCCCCCCCCTCCCCCACAAAAAAAAAAAAAAAAAAAAAAAAAAAAAATTCGAGCTCTGATACCATTCTTGCTGATTCTTATGTAAAATGACCTCCTGAGTCCGAATATGACTTCCATTTTGCTCAGGCACCCACCGTTTTCTAGAAACACCACCCCCCTCCCTTAATTTTTATCACTGTTTGGTAATTTTATGAACATGAATTTGATTTGGAGAATGAAAAAGAATTAATCTAACACATAAAAACAAAAAAATATATAATGTTTATTTAATAACATTAATAATAGATTAAAAAAAATATAAGAAATGTAATACATACTTTCAGAGGCAAATCCCCCCTAAATTTTCCCCCTGCCGCAAATGTTCATGTTTTAGAATTTTCCAACTCTGTAACCCCCCCTTAGAAAATATTTAACAGGTAAAATAATCCCCCCCCCCTAAAAATCAAATTTATAGCCACAAAATCGCCAAAAAGTGATAAAAATAGGGGGCCGACTCTAAAAAACGGTGGGTGATAGGGCGAAATGGGCGTCCTATTCGGAATCAGGAGGTCATTTTACATAAGAATTTGCCAAAATGGTGTTGGGGGCAATTTTCATGCTGAGCAGTACCTTATTTTAACATTGACCATTTGAGTCAATAGTTACCCAGAGGCTCCCATGGGCAAGAAACGCGGTTCAAGCCCTCAAAAAATGCGGCCTCTAAGAGAAGTACTCAATGGTATATGAGTTTTTCATGTAGATAAAATAATGTTACATTTTACGAGGGAAAATTAAGACTGAAAAAGTGGTCCCTCATTGGAGGTGGATTTCTAAAGAGGTTTTTTTTTTTCAGATAATTCAAATATATTGCTTTCTTTATAGCTCTAATTAACTATACTTTATAAAGAAATTTTAAAAGAAAAAAAGTTTATAAAAAAAGATCAGTATTAGAAGTTTCTTATCTTTAATTTACTTTAATCTACATTCTTTCCTTTTCTGAAGACTTTTACACAGCAATGCTCTCTTACAAATAAAAGTTTTTAGCCGATCAACATTTTAAAAAAACAGTCTTTGCAAAAAAGTCAACCATAAAAAAATTCTACGAAAGAAAAAGAAATCTTAAAAACATCAAACACTAGTCCTCAACTTCTTTTTTCTTTTGTTTGTGTACTTTTCTTTTCTAAGATGGCTTAGAAAACCAATTACAGAAAGTAAACCATTCAACATGTGGTTTCCAACGAGATTAATGTTTTCTTAACTTTGTTTTCGATAGGTGTCTCCCTTAATAAACTTTCTTAATTATTGTCATGACAACAGTAATTGGAAACACTCTCTATTTAGGATAAATTCTCTCAACATTTAAAAGACACTGATACAGTCAAGACCTTGGCTCTTTTTTTTTCTTCCCTTTCTTTTTTCTGGCTTTTTTTTTTCTCCAGCAGTAATCTGTTTTTGATTACAATATTTGGCTCTTTGCTTTAGAGTATCTGTTTTAGGTATGCTATTATTAAATACTAAATCAAGGATAAAATTAGAGGAGAGGCAGCAATAAAATATTTTCGGCGCCAACAGACATTATTTTTGTGATTAAAAAAACTTGATTTTTTTTTCACTTTATACATAAAAAATCTGGAGTGGCTCTACTCGACGTTCCGAAGATTTAGTTGTTATCCGCTGTTTGAACCATAGATATAGTAATATATATAGATCTATCATCCCCATGTTATCGAGCACAAAATTTTGATGCCGAAAAAAGTTCAAAAATCAGCCATTAGAGAGTATTGAAGAAAAGAATAAAAAGAAAAAATGAATTTAAAACTGTATCTGGAGTTTTTAATTCACCTTCAGTAAATAAATTATTTATAAATTTTGTTTGCTAAATTATCGGTTTGTGTATTCCTGTGTGTGATTTACTCGGAGAAAGGCAGCCATTAGAGTGACTTTTCCCGAAAAAAAAAAGGTATCACTTTTTCCTTCTCGCTGATCAATCTATGTCTTATTACTATATCTATAGTTTGAACAGTGAATCAGTCAATAATTCAGTAAATAAACAAAAGTAAGAAATATAATATGGTATTAGAGTATTAAGACGCAGTTTTCAAAAACGATAATTCGGCAGCAAAATTTTAAAACATAAATCCATTTTGTATGTTTAAACTTAAAAACTTCTTTACACATTATAAAAATAAATGTAATCACTACCGTTTTGAAAGACCGTGGGCTTTTTTCTTCAGGTACAAAAATACATGTTTTGAGGCTACCTTTGAGGCAAATGCAAAACTGTAAGTAAGAAAAAATTCAAGGAGGGAGAAGGAACAAAACTGACCAATCGGAAAGCAGTATGCAATAACCAATTAGAAGGGGACACAGCGAAAAAACGGGAGATAAGACAAACATGCACACAAAAAAAGAGGAAATATATTTTTAATTTATTTTGTTTATTTATTTATTTTTTAATATACAATAAGAATGAAAATGATTTAATAGAAGTAACCAAATATTTCCAAGCTGTAGACAGCAAAGTTGAATTAGATTTTTTTTCATTAACAATTTTATCACGATTGAAATAGATAGCTATCTTAGAAACGTGTTTGGTATTAAATATTATTTTGGCTGGTTGAAAATTACAACTGTATCAGATTCACGCGTACTACCCATTGAATATAGCCTGTGGACCTTCCTTTTTTCGTCCATATACTATTGTTTTTTTTTTCGACCATTTCTACTATTCCCAAGAGATGGACAAGTGTATGAAGGAACATGCTGGATAGTTCGTTTCACAATTCCAAGTGTGTCAACTGTTCAAGAAGGACTACTTCGGGAAGGACTACTATAGACCACTTGGTCCATATTACACGAACGTATGCGTAATATAGACCACCGACACATAAATAAAATAATTATCTCCTGAAATTATTAATACTTCCCAGAGTACTTTACTAAGCTTGAACCATGCAACTATACAATTGTAATGAGCAGCCAACAAATAAAATCTTTTTATTTGTTGCCGGATCTTGCTTGGCGGATCCATATTACATGGATCTCCCCTATATATATAAAGAACGATCACAATTGATTGCATTAAAATCTTATTCACTGTCAAATATTATTATCACGAAACATTTTGAAAATATTTGGCTTTTCGTCGAGATAACTAGACTTTGAAATTTTTGAGATGTAAATTGATTATAAATTAGTGAAATAATTTCGTGAAAATTTGTGCTTGTGTCCAATTTTATTGTCATTTTCTCCAAGAACACGAAATTTGATAGTTGTTGAATTAAAGTATTTGAAAGTTATAAAACTTAAATGCGACGTCGAACATTTAAGTAAGAGATTTTGTCCATTTAGGATTTTTCATGCAAAAAAATTGCACGAATAATAATACAATTAAGAGTTGACAATTAACACTAGTTATTGATGGCATCTATAAAAACTAACTAAAAATTTACATAAAATACTAGCACAAATCATTAACGAAAAAGTTCATTTAAATGTAATATAAGAATATTTTCCCTTAAATTAATAATTTGTTTTTATTTATTTTTTTTTAATATAAAAAAGTTAAATAAAAGAAATTTTAAAATTCGTTTGCGGTGCGGTTCGCACTCAATTACCTTCCTTTCTAAACCCGAATGCTCTACCACAGCGTCACGCCTTCTGACTTCTGTTTTGTTGGTTTGCATAGCAATTGCTAACACTTCAAAAGTCATATTTTGCCCCATGTGGGATTAGTTGCACCAAATTTGCACTCTACCCCATGTTTTCGACCATGTTCATTAATTTAAGCTTGGTTTGGTTTTAATAGAAATTTTACTGATTTACACTTCCGTTGTATGTATCTTCGTATTACCTTATAAAAGAGTTATAAGTAATAGCACATCATTTCTTATAAAAATCATCCCATAATGCAAAGCAATGTAATGTAGTATATACGCTTTTATTTATTTATTTCCGCTTTAAACAATTTAAAATTACTAAAAAGAACTTTTTCATAACTGAAAATTTTCATAACAACAATAATTTTCTTACACAGTGTATATTCGAAAACTAAAGAGAAATATTCGTAAAAGTATGTGAACTTCGGTTTTTAATAGATTCATAAATAAGACCTAAAGACCTTAAAACGTGCAAGACTCGGAAGTGTAAATCAAGTGAAAACTTAATATCGGATTTTTTGTTCTAATACAATACTCCCATTATCTTTCGGTATTCGGGCAATGGTAGTAAAATATAAAATGGTATATAATGTTTGCGTAAAGATATTAATTTTTTTAAATTTCAGGGGGAAATATTGAATTACCGTTATTTCTTTTCTAATGAATTATTCTGCGTTCAGCGAAGAGTACGTAGCAAAAGATTATGATATGTACATATTATATAACAAATAAAAATATCTATACAAAAATCCAATTTTAAAAAGAAAAAGTACTTACACTGACCAACAGAAGCCTCTGAAAGGGGAATTTGCAGAACGATTGGATTAATAGCTATTATTACACCTTTTTAATATAGCGTTACATTTTTTTAGCACGAAGCTCATTTCTGATACCCTATACCCGAATTATATATATATATATATATATATATATATAATAATAATAATTAATATATTTTTAAATGTTAATTCTATTTGCAGAGTTGCCAACTTTTATAATTTAATCCGGAGCATTTTTTAGCCCCATCTTCATTTCGCACCGGAATTTTTGTAGATTATTTCTTTCCAATATATGACAACGATTAAATAAGAAGATAATCGTTTTTAAAAATTACTGGTATGGAAAAAAAGGAGGGGCTAACAATACTCATGAATAATCAATAAAAGTTGTGAATTACGCTATTTAGTCTAAAAAACATGTAACAGTTTATTTTGGTCAGCGTTATTGTTTTTAAGACCTTTTCTGATACTCGCTTTGTCTGTCCCCGACGTTTGTTCGAATGTGTCACATCTTTTTGCTTATATCTCAACAATCAGATCACCTAAAGACTTCGGGTTTTTAGTAAAATACTAGTATGTCTGACACTACAATTTAACAGAAATTTTTTTTAACATAATTGATTAGTTTCCTTTTGATTAATAAAAATATGGAAATAATAACCTAATAACAAAAAATTAGCCATTTAAATTTTATCCATAATTTAATTGCTGCCAAAAAAATTTATGAATTCACTTTTTTTTTTCCCCGACAGGAAAATAAATGCATTTATCTAAACGTTAACAATAAAAAATTATAAAAAATAAATTATGCATCTCACAAAAATTGACGCCATTATCACTTAATTTTTTTTTTCTTACACATTGGTAAAGTGCTAATATATTTTACGATGCAAATATATGTCGTACTAAAATCAGTTTTATTTATAGATCCTCCTGGATGATTTTCTTAAATTTTTGCGTTGAAATACACCGAAAATTTTTCGCCAAGAAGTTTAATTTAGCAACAGTGATTTTAATCTAGGTAGCGCATCAAAAATAAAAAAATAAAAAAATAACACTTATTTAAAAAAAAAAAAAATTTTATTTTCTTTATGCACTAAAAAGAACAAAATAACTTTTTCGGCTCAGAACCGCTGATCTGAATACTTGCATTTTATTACTATTCCAATAAAATTGCACCTCAAACGAAGAAAAGAGCGGCTCCAACCATTTTATACCAAAATTTCCAATCTAGCAAATTTCAGTCCATATTTTCATAAATCCATAAAAATTTAAAATTTTCACGAAATCTTGGTATAAAATGTTTTGAGCCGCCCTTTTATTCGTTTGAGGTGCATTTTTACTGAAATAGTAGTAAAATAGTAGTATTCAGATCGGTGGTACTGAGCAGAAAAAGTTAGTTTGTTCTTTTTAGTGTATTAAGAAAAGGGCATTTTATTTTTTTTTAAATAAGTGTTATTTCCCATTAAATGAACGAAAAGGAAAGAATTATGTCCTTTTTTTCCAAATCTTAGTTACATTTATAAGTATAAATTAATATAATGGCGCAATCTAATTACATCTATAAGGATGAACAAATGATTTAAATAACTAAGTACAAATATAGAGAAATTTAAATTATTTTATTAGAATTACCTTCATTAAAATCATATTTTAAAATTGTTTTTCATCATTTTGAATGTTTCCCTATTAAATTTTCGTACAGAATAATTTCTTTGGAGTAATTAGATTTCTTAGTTTTCTTTTGTTAAGCAGCTGTCAGAATATTCAAAATTTTGAACTGACCTAAATAAGTAAAATAATTTAAATTCTGTAAAACATATTTTTTTTGTTCAAAATGTCATTTTAGAGGTCGTTATGCATATAAAAATGCGTTTACTTATAACATCATAAATTAATCAGAATTTTCCTTATATGTTTAAATACGCTTGTTTTTTAGTGAAATAATAAATAATTAAATTTCTTAATTTCATAACGTGTCCCAGTTTCATATACCGCTAAAGGCAACAAAATAATAAAGTTTGTAGTACTGACCTAAATCATTAAAAAAAAAAAAAAAAAAAAAAAAAAAAAAAAAAAAGAACTATTTAAAAAAGCATGTTTTTGACTGTTGAAAAATTAAACGCCTACGTCTTTTCACGGTGGACATTATAAAGCTCATTTCTAAATTACCGTTTTTATTAGGAAATTTTGCAAACACGTGCGTTAAAATCCTATATAATTTTAAACAAGAGGCTTTTCGAATAGTGTCAGGTACGACCCCCCTGCCCCTCCTCCCCCCCCCCACACACACATACAGGATAAAACAGTTGTCACATTATGTCAGGTTTTAATGCGCTATATAAAGTACCTATCTCTACAAAAATGAGTACACTTATTAATCAAAACAAAATCTAGGTAACGCATATTTTTCCTATTTCAATCGGATAATTGGTTCAAACGATATTAAATAAAAATCCCATTTTAACTTCAAATAATTTAAAAAGGAAAAATACGCTTATAAAAAAATTATATATATATATATATATATATTCATTTCATAAAACTAAATGCTGACAACTTTTTATTTCATTTATTTATTTATTTATTTTTAACATAGACAAAAACATTTTTTAGAAGGGAAAAGAAAATAAGCTGTATCATTACAAATTTCTGATAAAACTGGCGTCATAATAGCTTTATTATTATTTATAAATTATTAACATATTAATTTCAATTAATCAAATAGTAAATATATTTAAAACACTTTAAACACACGTAAATATAAATTTATTTAAAAGATGTTAAAAATTTTTTATCCAAAGCTTTTCGCTTTAATATTAAAGCATCATCAGGGATTTATGATTCGTTTCCATTGCACAGTTTTAAATATTTCGCTTTAATATTAAAGCATCATCAGGGATTTATGATTCGTTTCCATTGCACAGTTTTAAATATTTCGCTTTAATATTAAAGCATCATCAGGGATTTATGATTCGTTTCCATTGCACAGTTTTAAATATTTCGCTTTAATATTAAAGCATCATCAGGGATTTATGATTCGTTTCCATTGCACAGTTTTAAATACAGGGATTTATGATTCGTTTCCATTGCACAGTTTTAAATAAAACTATTTAAAACTGTGCAATGGAAACGAATCATAAATCCCTGATGATGCTTTAATATTAAAGCGAAAAGCTTTGGATAAAAAAAATTTTAACATCTTTTAAATAAATTTATATTTACGTGTGTTTAAAGTGTTTTAAATATATTTAATACAAATGACACGTGTTCAATTTAACTCTTTATTTTTTAGAGATTATTTATAATCAAATAGTATTTTTTTTCCCTTGATTTTATTGCCTGCAAACAAAAGTGGGAGCAGCTTTAGTATAGGACCCCCTTGCGAGTTTTATCATTTTTTGCCACGAATTAAAATGGCTATCGCAATTGCATAGGTAAAGACCTTCACGACACTCGAGCCAAACCGAGCTACTTTGGTGCCAAATTTAAAATTTCGTCAAGGGTGTCCTACAGCTGCTTCCTAATGCGACTGCATATTTAGTTTATCTCAGATTAACCGTGTTTCTTATCAACATAATGAAACTCGAATAATTAACTGTCAAATAAATTTCATTAACGGTTGTACATCACGGTACTTGTTCATGGTTTTGATTTGCTGAAAATAATCACCATACAAAATACTTGTATTAAAACAATAAGTCAATTATTCCATTAAAATAGTCATAATAATGATATAAAATTATCATTTAAATATAGTGACCAGTGAAATGAGCAAAGCCTGATAGTATAAGAATATTAAAAATATTGAAAATGTTTAAAACCATTTCAAGTTAAAAAGTAAAATTCAAGATTCTAATTTTTTTTTTTTTTTTTTTTTTTTTTTTTTTTAAGGAAAAAAAAATATTTTATAAAATTATAGAGAAGACTTCTTAGAGACATTCGAATAAATCTACATATCATTTTAGTATCCGTCTTAATTTAGACTTTAAAACACAATTTTAAGTTTGTTCAGAATGTACATTTGAACAATAGGGAAAGTACGCCAGTGATTGACACTTTTAGAGCAATCTCTGATGTTTTTAATGTTCTAGTCATCAGAAAATATTTTTAGAAATCTTAGTACGCATGGTATGAAAAACATTCAAAAACAAATATATGTTAAACTATATACATTTGATAACTTTTTTTTTTTTTTTTTTTTTTTTTTTTTTTTTATGAATTTTTATTTAACACCCACTTAATGTTCCAGTAATTGACACTGCCAGTTTTTAATTTTATCAGTAATTAGCCCTATACGTTCCAGTGTTTTATACTGCTAGTTATTCATTTTACCAGTTATTTTGCACCCTATGCTCCAGTGTTTGACATAAAATGTTAAAATTCTTATATGTAAAATATATGATTTTATTATTTTTCTTATTTATTAATTATTTCGGGATAGATGTCAATTACTGGAGCACCTACCCTAATTATGTGAAATAGGTAATAATAATAATAATAATAATAATAATAATAATAATAATAATAATAATAATTAAAAATCAACAAGTATGGAGCATTTTTTTTTCTTTTTTTAATATTTTCTAACAAAATTTTGGTATATTAAAACAAAAGAAACGTTCAACGTCTTGAACTCCAAAGAGAAAAAACGGGAAAGCAGACAGCTGTTTCGGTAGCACTTAGCGTATCGTTTTCAGTGCATAAAGAAATGAGAGAGAAGTTCTCGTATATTTAGGAATGGAATCGAATTCTGATCACCCAATAGATTCACGTAGAATGTTGGGGGAATCGCCAATAGAAATTTGAGAGACGCTAGTTGCGAAAAAATGTAGAAGAAATTAAGAAAATGTTGATTTAATGTAAAATTTTCAACAATCACACAAATGGGGCACAGGGAAATCACAGTTAACAATATTTTTAAGATTTTTATAGATGTAAAAATGTCCAAGAAATCGAATTCTTAAGTAAATTTAGACCTGCAAATTATTTTATCTGAATCAAATTTAAAATTATGGTTTTCTCCTAGCAATGCTTAAAAAATAGCCGATTTATTTGGTTTCTTGTTTACGGACGTAGCTAATATAACTTTTGGGCGGAATTTAAGACTGCATTTAGTTTGAACAATGTGTGATAAACCACACTAGCAAGAAATATTATAGATGCCCCAAGAATTATACATATTGTTACAAATTTGTAAATACTAGTAGTTATTTTTATGTAAATTCATTCAAAGATGCTTAGTCAGGTTATAAAATGTTAATTTTCTGCATTCCTAGCTTGTTTTCGCATTAAAATAGCTTATTTTGCTTTAAAAACACGTTAAAAAGCTTCATTATGGCTTTGGAGTCAAATTTGGCGACTTTTTTGGTGACCTTGTTGAGAAAATCCTTTTTATCGATATGCCAAATATCTAAGCTCTAACTCGAATAGAACCGAAGTTACTAGAACATTCTCAATTTTCTACGCGGGTATATTTAAAAAATCGCATAGCGTCAAGTCAGTCAGTTTTTCGCCAACCGGCTTACTGGAAGGTGTTCCTAACTGAGCCTCGTTCAATAGATTCTATTGTTGTAGATTAATGCTGGGAATTTGATGTTGTAAACTGTTATTTAAGACGTGTTTTCTGGTAAAACTGAAGTTGATAATTAGTTTACAGAGACCTGGAAACTTCTGAAATCCTTTGCAAATAAACTTTTAAGCCTCTGCAAGATTCTCTTTTCATTCACAGACAATTCACGAACCGCCGAGTACGCAACAATATATATAAAATCTTTTAACTGAGAATGTTCGAATTTATTGGAGGGCGAAAAAATAACTTTAAAATCATATTGTTTGAGAAACTTAGCTACTATACTAAAGCTATACCAAAGAAATTTTAAGAAATAAATATAGTAACTAATATTAGAGAATGTAACGCAGTTACTGCATGCATTTTGAGAGAATATATAAATAAAATAAGTTCTGGCTTATTAAATTAAATTCTGTTTTGTGCAGAATTTTATAGAAAACAAAAATTAGCGTACTTTTTACTTTCTCTTACCCATAGGGTCGAGAAAGTATTCTTTTAGGGTCAAATTTTCGAAAGTGAGTTTTTGTTATATTTACATGTTCTGAGGTCCCCTGAATACGAAAATCATGATTTTAGCGAATGGTCTGTGTGTCTGTTATATGCATATCTCATGAACAAATAGCAGCAGAAATTTCAAACTCGGTATTCTAAATGTGTATCATATAGGGATGCTACAGTAAGCTTTTCGTTGAGATGACGCAAATGGTTCGTGTACAGGGACACTAAAAAGTATTCAAATAAATTACGTCTATGGGGGAAATTGCAGGTACAGTCGGTAACAAAAGTGTCCGAACACTAGCAAAAATTCCTATGTAAAAAAAGTAGAGTTAATACTGTTTTGTTAAATAAATCCTTATCGAATCTTGTTCTTAGTCAGTCTAAGAACATGATTCGATGAGGATTTATTTAACAAAACCGTATGAAGTGTACTTTTTTTACATAGAAATTTTTACTAGTGTTCGGACACTTTTGTTACCGACTGTAAGTAGAGTTTAACATCTATAGACTGCATTAAACCAAATGAAACGAATATATATTTTTTGTAATAGAGATAGTCAACTGGGAAAATAAAAATTGTGTATGTAGGATCCTCGCCTCCCCCCTGGGAGGAAGTACCACCTCGAGGGGAGTAAATTTTCATGATGGGTATCTTTGAAAAGAGCTCGCCAATACCTTTAAAACGAATTGTTGAACCATCGATCTGCGATAATTTAAAATAAAATTATCGATTTTAATCATTTTTAACAAAAAAAAAAAAAAAAAACTATGTAATATTGAGAATAAATTCAACTTTTTTTTTGGATATTTAGTGTTATACTACTTCTCTAATATCGAAATCGTCTGTATTATCATAAAGGATAATTCGTTTAAATAATAATTTTAATAAATTATTTTTTAATAACCGAATTAAATTCTATATAAATGTAGGTGCTTTAATGAAACGGGGGTTTGAGGGGGGCGGTAGTCCCCCTCACACAGAAATAATTATCGTACAAAACTCTTCCGAAGCCTAATTTGAATTGTTTAACATAAGTTTACATAACAGTACTCGTTATCTTACCTCTTAATCTCCAATCTGTATTTATAGTATTAAATTTCAGGGTAAGAGAAAGTCGTATGAGTGACACACCAGATTATAATTTTTTTCCCCACAACCTAAATAAATGAGGAAACATTAATGTAATGAAATCCATTGAATTGTTCAAAGGATATATTTAAAATCATGCTTTATGTTATAATAACTTTTCCTTTAAAAACATCTTAATTTGTGTACCATTTCCCTATTCAACTTCAAGGCACCAAGCTTGTATAGAAAATTCCACAATTTCCTTTACGTGTCATTTTTGCTGTTTTATATTAATGACGACAAAACATGACACGATTTCTTTCGTTTATAATGACTTAATCATCTAAAATATTTTCTTTTCCCAATTATTAGTCAACGAGTATTTAAAAATTTGATACGCTAAATGTTCTAAAAATTTAAAATGCCTAGAAAATATATTTAAATTCAGTTTTGACAAGTTTTCAACAGAAATGAACTTTTCAGATGACCTCTGTCATATTTGTAATTTTAGAATCGATAATTTTATTTTTTTCTTCTAAATCATTTAGTTTAAAATTAATGTTGTTTAATGGTATGACCTTCGTTGATATTTCATAATTGCAAATCTGATCGTAATATGTTGTTGCAATGCTGGACAACTACAAGTAAACTTAAAAATAAAACTTAATAGAATGTTTTAAAAAATATTAACTAATTTCATTTTTACATAGAGGAATTTGGCAACTTTGACTTGACACCAGTGAAGATTTCTTATAAAAGCTTATATTTCAATTTAATATTTATAAATTGAACTATATTAGGTTTGTCCAATGAAATATATATTTAGAGAACAATTCTAATGGTTTTTGATAAATCTTTTTACAGACTTGAAACCTTTAAATGGCGTTTTCTCAGTTCGCATTGTTTCATAAATTGATGATATTCAAAATACTAAAACTTCTACAAATGTTTGAAAAAGATTTTTTTTTTTTTTGTGTGTGTGTGTGTGTGTTTAATAGAACCCACTTAAAACTAGTATGTTGTGGCCACCAGAAGACTTTCTTCTATATTTTCCTATACAAATTCACAAAGGGCAAATAATTTATTAAAGCAATTATTAAATAAAATTATTTAGCATGATGAATGCAAACGATTTTCATCTTAGAGAAAACTAACACTGAATATGCAAAGGAAGACAGTTTTATTGTCTATAAATGAAATCTTAAAAAATGCATTTTTATAATGTTTGTCTCACATATCAAGTTTCGTTCAGTTATATGTCATACAAGTTGAGATATAGCCATACCGTTATCGAGAAAATTTGCAGTAAAGCAGCACCACCTATTGGCCGATAAGCATCAAAATTGAATCAGCTTAATGTCTCATAACAGCCTTCTCACACAATACGTTTTGTTTGATGATACGCAATAGAACCTGAGATATAGCCTGCTTTTAAATTGGGGAAATCACTGTGTAGCAGCACCACCTGTTGAGTGGTGGACACTAACAGTTAATAGGCACTAATTTATGTTAAGGTGCATCTACATACAAATTTATATGTAATTCTGTGCAGTTGTTCATGAGATATAGTCTTTCCCTAAATTGCAGAAATCATTGTACAGCAGCACCTGTTTGCCAATAAGCATTCAAATTGAATCAGCTTAATGTCTCATAATGATCTTCTCACATATCAAGTTTTGTTTAATTTTAAGCAATAGAACCTGGATTCCCCTGAAATTGCGTAAATTGCTGTGTAGCAGCACCACCTGTTGAGCGGTTGACACCAAAAGTTAAGAGGCACTAAGTTAGGTCAAGGTACATCTACATATAAATTTATTCATAATTTTGAGCAATAGTTCCGGCGATACAGTCGCCACAAAATTTTTGTCACACACACAGAGAGAGAGACAGAAATCCAGACACCGAGACATTTTCTAAAAATGGTCAAATCGTGTTCAAGATCTCACAAAACATGTAAATTCGTCGAAAACCAGAAGTCAGTTTTTACGAATCCAATACTTTCTTCTATTGAAAATAGTAGAAAGTAAAAATAACGGATGAATTCTATAATATTTTTAAAAGAAAAAATATTTAAAAAATATATAACAATTTTTTATTTAATTTTAATTTTTATTTATTTATTTATTTATTTATTTATATTTTTTTAATTTTTTTTTTTATTTATTTATTTATTATTATTATTATCATTTTTTTTTTTTTTTTTTTTTTTTTTTTTTTTGCAAACTTTTAAACAGACGTGAATTTTTTAAAATATTTTTCCAAAAACTAAAAAATTTATTTAAGTAATGAGTAATTCTGTTTATAAATTTTCTTACAAAATAACTTTATGCTTGGCTTTCAATGACGATAGGTGAAACGTCATATTAGATTTAAATGTTTTCTAATCGTTGCTAGAATTGAAATTATAACCAATAATAAATACTGATTACAAAGTTCTCCACGAATAATATCTTACTTAGCACTCAGTGACAATCGATGAATTGCCCTTATATTTAAATATTTTCTGGCTGTAGTTAGAATTGAAAATAAAACCAGTATTAGATACTGATAACAAATTTCCTATAGAATAACATTATGCTTCAGAGCTGCACCGGCGACTTTTATTATTATTATCTTCGAACCATTATTTCTATGAAATAAAATTTATAATAAATTTATGCAGGCAAAGTGCAGATTTTCCTGCGAAAATGTATTATAAATTTTATTTTTTGGAAATAGTGGTACGAAAAGAATATAAAAGAAGTCGCTTGTGACAGCCCTGCTGTGCTTAGCTGTCGGTGTCAATAGACAAGGCGTACCTTTAGGTTTAAATATTTTCTGGGTGTATCCAGAATTGAAATTTTAACCAATATTAGATACTAATAACAAATTTTACTATAGAATAATACTGTGCATAGTTGTCGATGTGAATAAGCGAGGCGTTCCTATAGATTTAAGTATTGTTAAAAATTTCTAAATAATAGTCGTTATTTTTATGTAATTTAATTTAAATAGGCTTAATCAGATTATAAAATGTTAATTTTCCGCGTTTCTGCTTTGTTTTGGCATTAAAATCATACTTTTTCCTTTAAAAACCCGTTAAAAAGCTTCCCAGGACAGAATTGTCCTTGGTGAATTTGGAGTCATGTTGGCGAGTTTATCACCTCTTGACAACTTTTTGGCGACTTTGGCGAGAAAATCCTTATTATCGATATATCGATAATCTAAGCTCTAAATCTAATGTTTCAAGAAATGCTCGGAACATTCTTGATATATGTAGGTGGCTATAAATAGATTCCATTCCGGACATACAGAATCAGTTAAAGCCAAGTTAGGTGTTAAGAGCTCTGTGTTTGACCGATCCTCTGCTATTAAATGCAGCTTGTGCTGTGTATGTATGCTTATGGTATAGTTTATGCTGTGATTTAACTCCATTTTCGTTTAGTAAAACGAAAATGGAGTTTTTAATGCAAATAATGTGACTGGCATTTGAAGATGTTTTCCTAATGTAAATTACATATATTTTGTATATAGATGCACGAAATAATGATGGAGTGTTAAAAATTTTGCGTCCGGAATTTCTAATTATTATTTAAGATAGTATTACGTAAAATTCATTTCACCTTTTAATTATGTATTGAATATGCTTTATGATATCTTATCTTAAGAAAATTAAAAAAAAAAAAAAAAGATTTTGATGAAATTCTGGCAAAAGCAGAATTTAGTTTAGGACGGATGACTATTAGTTGTTTTTTTATTTTTTATTATAATATAGCTTTCAAATTATTCAATTATATTTTCAATAAATTTTAGATTTCGACAAATGTCCAACTATCGAAATCGACAACGCAAAAATCCCAGATTGAGACTAATAGGCCCTGAGTCCTAAAAAAAAAAAAAAATGTGTAATTCTTGTTGTAGTTGAAATTAAAGCCAAGATTAATAGGATTATTAACAAAATCAGCTATGGAATTTTTTAGCAGTAGAGTACATCAGAAATTTTCAGGCTCATTAGCTATATTATGTAACTACAAATAGAAAGAAAACAGTAATACTTATTATTATTATTATCATCAGTAGTAGTAATATTAGTAGTAGTATTAGTAGTAGAGTTATTTAAATCATCAATTCCTTATGCATCATAAAATAATACATGAGGTTTATACAGAGGTAAATATCAAACAAGTACAGAATGAACTAATGACAAATAAGTAAGTAAATGAAAATAAAATAGCACACAAACATGCATATAAATAAACACATATATGCATATACATATACACGCACATAAACACACATATACATACATGCAAACATATACACATACACATATACATGCATGCATACACATATATACATCATACGCATGCACACATACACAAACAAAAAACATAAAAGAATGAAAGAAAAGAAAAATGAAACAATACCAACGTTTGTTTTCCCACTGTGCACTTTATAGATGATATGCTCTAAATACTAGTACAGTAATGACAACTATCGGTTTAAAATCTCTACAATCTCTACTTAACTAAACCTTATGTGAATTAATATTCAATTTGTTATTTAATTATAACTTAGAAATGCTTCATAATACCTAATCTTAAGCTTACGGAATTTAAATTATTTTATAATTAATGTAGTAACGGGAAGAAAATGTTAAAAACTAAATAAATAATTAGATTTCACACACTTTGTATTCCAATCGTCAAAATTCTAAACCTAAAATAGACTCGCTAATTCTACTCCAATCCTTTTCTTGAAATATCAGAAACATATCATGATTAAAGTGATTCTTCTAGTTGACAAGAATACTGAAATGTGATAATACAAGGCTGATATCATGTTTTATCTCATTTAGTTATTCATACCTGCATTATCCCATTCTAGAACCGTGAAATAAAACAAAAGTAACGCAAATAGTGTAACAAAACCCTACATATTTCTAAAAATCAAGATGAAGGCATCTACGTTCTTTTATCTTCGAAAACAGACTCCGTGTCTTCTGAATTAGCGATTGAACCTCGATAGGATAAAATTTCGATTAATTTGTTTCTTTTCGTCAAGTATCATTTCACGAAGCGTGACGCCATTGCTTTGTATCTGCATAATGTACCACCGTCTTTCGTTGCCAAAAAACAATACTAAAATGATGGATGGGAAATCAAGCAAGAGAATAATTCCCCATGCAACATGAAATTTCACTTAAGATGCTGGAAAAAAATTGAAAATAAAATAAAATATGTTATATACTGTCGGCGTCAGCTGAGTCACTTCATGCCTTATCAGTTGCAATGGAACACGGTTTAGCCATTTTCTTTTTGACACAGGTCGTGGGAAATATAGTTGATGTCCATATAAATATTTCAAGCTTATAAGTTTGAAACCGGATAACTTACAATAACAATAAAAGAAATATTAAATTTCATATCAGATAGGAGGTCCAAATATTTTGACATTTCTTCTGTTTTCTTTTTTTGTTTTCTTTTCTCTTTAAGAGTATTTCTTAGTGGGTAATTGGTGTAGAATTGGTAAAACATTTAGAAGCTCATAACAACGTAATATAAAAACATCAAAACAAACGATGTTTTACGGTAACCTTACATTAATTAACTAATATATATATATATATATATGTATATATATATATATATATATATATATATATATATATATAATTGGAAGTTAAGTGTATTTTTAGCGATTTATAACAGTCTATATATAGATTTTGTTTATTTATATCACTTTATTTCTTTTTAATTTTGGGTTTTGTCGCACGATAGTGAGATAAACTGTATATTTTTGACTGTGTCATTAACTTATTAATATTTCCTCAATGAGGCTTGTGTATTATTAGATATTGCATTATGTATGTATTAAGAATTTTTTAAGACATAAGTTATGTGCTTACATATGTACTACCTATCACCAATACATAGTGTCATGTAAACAATGTAAACAATGTGAAACTCCTACAATTTTGACCAATTTAATTAATTTCCAAAATTTATGATTTAAAAAAAAATTCAGATGTACACATGCAACACTAAATGTCAGTTGGGGGAAAAAAATGAAATGAGAATCTGGAGTAATGATTAAAAAAAAAAAAAGAAGAAGAAGAAGAAGAAAAAGGCTATACCTAAAACTATCAAAACTTTATAAATGGTAGAAAAAAGAGTCATTGTTAACATGAAATATGTGAAGTATCAAAAATTTATTATCATTAGCATCTATATCCATTCTTCATGACTTTAAAAAAATGGTTCAACATATTTTTATCGCAAATGATTACGATTTAATTGTAAAAAGAGAAGACGATAACTGTGAAAATCGTAAAGACGAAAAATTGCAAATAAATGTAATTATTTATTTTTGACAATAGTTTTTTATAATTTAGTTAATGGATTATCATGGGTATAGGACGACTCACTGTCTGTAAGTTGCAATAGCAATGTTTTATGTTTACGATAAAAAAAAAAAAAAATTGATAAATATGAAGAGAAGGGGGCGGGAAAGGTTGGTACCATATGTTTGAATAGTTGAGTAAAGTCATCCAAAATTGTTTATTTTATTATTTTAAAACCGTTATTTTTTATAATTCAAACGCTACGTAATAAATCAAATTTCATTACAGGAAAAGATGTGACTGAACAGTTTTTAATTAGAAAATTAACAACACCTATCATCAGCATATACAGTTACGCTCATCAATGCCTGACTCTGTCACGCTTAAAAGGCTTAAGAGATTTCCTTGGACTCTTTCTGTGTGTGAACGCAAGTTTTCATACTTTAGATAATTTTAAAAATCTAATTGTCTGATCGATAAGCTGTTTAATCGGACGGATTCCGAAAAATCGTCCCTTTCATTTGATACCTTATTTGTAACGATTTTTTAATTAGATTTTTTAAAATTAATTAAAATATGAAAATATCAGCTTTAAAATAGACATTTAAATTTTTAACTGTTGCCATTTTTTTTTCAGCATAAAATGAAATATGCTTTCACGTAAAAATAAGTAAATAAATAAATAAATAAAAATTATAAAATATTACATTTGCTCACGCATATGAAAAAAATGACGTCTTTAAATAATAATAAGAATTTTAAATTTTAAAGTTAACGAAGAGATAAATAAAGTGCAAAAATTTCGCACGGGCTTGCTAGCAAATGAATTATTTGAAGTGAGAAATAAATAAAATGAAATAATCATTTCGCAATGGGCGCCTTAGTCGCCCTACAACTAACTAGTTATATATACCGGGTGATCCAAAAGTGACAGAAAAAATACTTAAAAAATACTAGCTGTAGCTCTATGCAGTTTTTACCAAAATGTACAGCAAAACATAGGATTTTATTATTATTATTATTATTATTATGCATGTAATAAAAAATATTCGCTACATTTTTCACCAACATCTCGCGCTGTGTTCGCAGTATCATCTCACATTTCAGACAGATTCGTCTGATCAAATGACGCCATATTTTAAAAACTAAATCTTCTTTATGAGAATTGCCAATGTGCAGCATCTGACGATTTTTCTAATGAATGACAGTCATTACATTGAGCATTTATAATTTATAGTCCTAGATACGTTGTTGAATGTACTGTGCCACTGTATGAAAAGTCAATTTAGAATTATATCGCGATCTTATGAAAGAAAGAAATATTTTGTTACCTAAAAATAAAAACCTGTGTCTTTCTGTGCATTTCAGTAGAAACCACATAATGTTATGGTCAATACTTTCTGAATAATATATATACATATATAAGCAAAATAACTGGTAAGTGGACCTACTAGCTGAAGCGGGTTCTGTGTTTATAATGGGGAATGGTTTTCAATTTTCCGTATTCTAATGACTATTCGAGTTTGTTCAGATATGTATTTATACATTCTTGTATTATTTATATTCTTGTATTGATGTATTATATTTTGTGCTTGATTTCTGAATTTAATTGCTTTTTATGCTTTGTATTAATTAAATTCGTTTGCTGTATGGCCTTGCTTCCATCTATGACAAGTTGGGGGCTAGAAACGTGTTTTTTGGTTAAATTACCAGCGTTTCGTCAGAAACTTCTCATATTCCTTTCCCTACATGGGGGAGCTCCGCTGATAAAGGCAACCATGTGTTTTGGGATTAATTTTTCATCTGGCTTTAGCTATTTTGCTTATTTATTATATTTTTGCATTTCCTTTTGCTGCATTTGCGCATTGGTTTATAAAAATCTGTTCTATCTGTAGTTCTATATATTTAATAATTCAAGTTTTACTCCATATTATATTTAAATTTTATCTTATATATATTTGTGACTTTTGGATTGCCCTGTATATATATCTTCTATTTGAATAATTCTGTAATTATTTAAATTGTGCCTAAAACAATTTTAATCACTTATTCGCTTAAAAATGGCTAAAATTTGATTCGTTGACTATCAAGTTAATTCCAGAAATATGGAAAACAATAATTTAAAAATTTTTGAACCTATCAGTTGTAATTAAATGAATTGTCACTTCTCTATTATGTCACTTCTTCAATAGATACAAATTTTAAATTAAGAGAATTTCTTATTTATTTCTTTTTATCTGAAAGAATTTAATTTAAATATACCAATTATTTCTCATATCTAAACCCTGTAAAAAAAATTGTGTCAGAATACACAACATTATTGAGGGAACTTATTTTCCTCAACCATGTTGAGAAATGTTAAGGCATATAGTGGAACGTTACGCAATTACAACTGGTAACATTTCTCTACATGGTTGTGGCAAGTAAGCTGCCTCAATATATGCCTCTGTTACACAGCTATAGCTGATAACATTTCTAAACATGGTTGAGGAAAATAAGTTCCCTCAATAATGTTGTGTATTGTTACACAAAATATTTTACAGTTAAAGCAGAAAAAAATATCTCATTATTAAAAGCAATTTATAATTTGTGTAAATAAAAATTTATTAATCTTCTAAGTTTGATGTTTAAAATAACTTTTTAAAAGCTAATTTTCTTTAAAAAAAAAATATATATATATATATATATATATATATAACAAAGATAAAATAAATAAAGTAAAATTAAGTTTATGTGTACTACAAAATGTATAAATCTACGAAAATAGTTTACAAATCTGCAATATATAGCATTCTATACATTTATTTTTAAGTCAATTTATTTTAAAATTAGGAAAATTGAATTGTACTAAAATATAATTTTCACTACCTCTTCAAATTAAGATGTCTAAAAGTTGATTCCTTGACTAAGAAGGTAATGCTCTAAATATGGAAAATGATAATAATAATCATGATATTAACAATAATACCAGCTTTATTTAAATGAATTGTCATTTCTTAATACACAAAAGCTCAAATTTGAGCTTCCTTCTCCCTCTCTTTAATCAAAAATTTTAAATAACTTTTGAAGATAATTAGTTATTTTCTTACTTAATATTATTTTAAACATAAAAAGATATGAGAATCATTGCAATTTAAATATAAATTCAACAATATCTAGAAATTGTCTTTCGTTTTAAATTTATTATCTATTCATAATTATGTATGTTCACATTAATTTTAACTGCCCATTCCCTATAAAATATCCAAAAGTTAAATCCTCTAAAAAAAAAAAATTATTTATTGAATAAAGGAAACAATAATATAAAACATTTTGAACCTATCAGCCCTAATTACATGAATTGTCATTCTTCAACGAACAACAGTTTTAATTTGAGAGCATTAAAGGTTTAAGAAATTTTATAAAATATATTTTATTATTAAAACCCTCTAAGCCTTTGAACCGGATTTTTGTAGCTCAAATAGACACCCTTCAAACGGTTTGAAACTGATTTTTATAAAGGAAGAAATCTCTCTCCAAATCGTGCGAGACGTAAAATTGTAACTTAAAATCATGAAGCTAGAGTAGTCAATAACATTTTTTTTTTTTTTTTAAACAATATGATTACTATTATTTTATTATTATTTTTTTTAAGTAGAAATGTCATTTGAGGCCACACTCTGAGAGGTTTAGTATAAATTGTAATTTATGGGGGGAAAAAATCATCAATCTTGCACATTTTGTTTAAAAAAAATAAAATAAAAAACTTTTTTAAACCAAGTTATTTTCTTAAATTATACTATTTTTAAAATGATAAGATCGTGTAAAAATTAATTATTATCTCTCATCTTACAATTTCATCTTTGCAAATTGTGTGTTCATTAATGTCAATTATCTAATCACGTTAAGATATCTAAAAGTTAATTCCTTAACAAACAAGTTAATTAACTAAATAAGGACATTTATACAATGAAACATTATAAACATCTCAGCTCTAATTAGAAGAGTTGTTCTTTCTTTTCTGCGTCATTTTTCAATAGACAAAAGTTTATACTTGAGAAACGTCCTTATTTATTTCTTTTTCTGTCAAAAGCTTCTAAACACACCAGTTATTATTTTTAAAAAAAAAAGAAAAATTATCTTATTATTAAAAGTAATGTGTAATTTCTGCAAATAGGAATTTATTAGTTCAGCCCTTACTAAGAGAGACATTTACGTGTGTCGCGACAAGAAGTCCAATGAATCTATTGTCCGGCGTCGCAGGGACCCTACCCTTCTTCCCCGATGGTCCATTTCTCATTAATAGTGTCTCAAGAAACAAGCATCTTCATTCGTAAATACATTCTTAACCTCCTAATCTTCATAAAAACAGTTGTTCTCAGCTTCCGATTACAAAAAGAGATGACGACCTTGAAGGACACAAATTTACACACACACAAACACACAAACAAGAAAAAAAAGGGGAACCGTTTTGTTGAAATGGTATACTTGAATTGTGGAGTCAGCTGTTAATTTTTTTCCTTCTTTTTTTTTCTTTTTTTTTTTTCGTCTTTTACAAGATGTACTTAATGACCGAATCTCTCCCTGAGTGTACTTTCATTATACACTTTTACCCAAATTCGATAGCAGACGTCCTTCTGGCTTTGTTGTCGGCCTTTCTTCAAACCTTGTTCAGATAATGAGGGGTTTTCGATTTTTCCTGAATATGTTAAATGCAGAAAAAGTGAGTCATTTACGCCAAGTAAATGATGATGATAATCATCCCCAGTTCTCCTTTTGTCGCAGTTATCACTTATTTCAAATGTCGCTATTTGAAGTGTCAGTCAAAATAACACGAGGGCAAATGAAACGTTTTCATTTACGAAGTTTGCTTAGATATGATTGGCAAGTTAAGGTCTCATCCTGCAGAAAACTCATTATTTTGAGTGAAAAGGTTTAATAAATTTTAGCTGAAAACAAAAAGTAAATTAAGAGCTAAATTAAATTGTAATAATGTAATATATCCCTATTGATTGTTCTTATAGATTTACAGATTAAGTTGACTACAGAAGTTAGATTTAAAAAAAAATAATAATAATAAATGAATAAATTTTCAGAAACTAGATGTTTTCTTAATTAAAGGTTGCGATAGTCTGGTCACGAGCGACGAACTCGTACCTGGTAGACTGCGGGTTTGATACTCGAGCCAGCGGGAGATCGTTGTACACACTAATAAGGGCTGTTGCAGGTAAAATATGTCATGACCGCAACGTCCTCAATGCTCCGATCCCAAATTATACATCAGGGTGTAACCGAAGCGAGGGAGCTTTTCCCTCCATGGAGAATTTAAATTGTGATGGCATTTCTCCGGATCACCCTTAATGGTGAATCCCACACCGTCACCAATTGCCTATAGCGTAGCAATAGTTCGACGTAAAACTCCTTTACCTTATTTATGAATATTTACAAGGGTAAAAACTATGAACATATACATTTCATTAAATATCCAACAAAATCTATCACATTACACCTTTATCTTTTATTCAGTTTAATTTGTAATTATGAAAATTCTGCCTCAATTAATTTTAACTATATACTTAGGAGGTGTCAGAAAATTAGTTCCTCTTTTAAGTTCATAATTTTCATTAATTAGTTCATATCTTTTTTTATGTATTATAAATTAGGTAAACATATCATCAATTGGGTAAACATATAATGTAAAAGAAATTATGCACCAATCATTTTTCATTAAGCGAAACGTCAATTAGGAGTTTTCCGTTTGTACGGCTGGGATCAATAACTCATATAATGCCTCCGAACTGAACTTTACGTCATGGAAGATCAGACGATTACATCCAATCCATACCATCTTATACATATTATAGAAAGTGTTGATTGAATGTAATCAGCCAATCTTCCGTGACGTAAAGATCAGTTCGAAGGCAGTATTATAGGAGGTGTTGACTGGATGTAATCAACAGATCTTCCGTGACGTAAAGATCTGTTCGAAGGCATTATTATTGAAGGTGTTGGTTAAATTAATGAAAAGCGAGGATTTACGCCAAGTAAATGATAATAATCATCACCAATTCATCTTTTGTCGCGGTTATCACTTATTTCAAGCACCATTGTTTGAAATGTCAGTGAACATCACAAGGGCAAATGAAACATTTTTACTGATGAAGTTTACTCAGATATGATTGATATGTTTAAGTTTCATCCTACCGAAAACTCATCATTTTGAGGAAAAATATTTGTAAAATTTTCTTTGAAAACAAAGAGTCAATTATAGGATTTAAAAAAAAAAAAAAAAAAAAAAAACAAGTAAAGATATAATGTAGCCCTAGATTCAAATGAATACAGACGTGTTAGATCCTAGAAAGTTAATTTTTACAAACTAGTTATTTCCTTAATTATTTATAAGAGAAAAAGCTATGACCTTATAAATTTAATTAAATAATTGATAAGATCTAAAAATTTGCACCTTTATCTTTTATTCAATTTGTTTTGTAATTGGAAAATTTGTTCCTTAATAAATTTCAGTTACATACTCAGGTGAAGATATCAAAAAAAAGTTCTAACAATTAACTCATGAATTGAGTTAGTCAAAACAACATGTGAGCAAATGAAACGTTTTCATTGACGACGTTTGCAAGGATATGACTGGGAAGTTAAAGTCTCAGCCAAAAGAAAACTCAGCATATGGAGTAAAAGTGTATAATAAATTTTTATCTAAAAACAAAAAGAAAATTATTTACCAAATTATTTGGCAATTGGGCAAGATATCTTTAAATTAATTTAGGGTGAAATGGGGTAAATGTAATAACATGTAACCCCAATTTGCTCATTTGCTATTATACTTAACTTCTGAAATTTTTTAATGATAAACTGCAACTTATTATTATTATTATTATTATTTTTAATATGAGCTTTTTATAGTTTACACTTTTGAAATTTTTTAGGCCTAAACTGTAACTTATTATTATTATTATTACTATTATTTTAATATGACCTTTTTATAATTTACACTTTTGAATTTTTTAGGCCTAAACTACAACTTATTGGCTTTTAAATAATATGAGCTTTTAATAATTTAACAATATGTGTTCCTTAAGGAAAAAAGATGATGAAAATTTTGTGTTTCATAGTTCCAAATACCTCACGGTTTATAGAAAGTATAACCTTGGCTTACTGTACCCATACACATGCACTAAGATCTATGTAAGTCAAGTTTCCAGATAGCAAAAACCTCCATGAATATGGCCCTTTGTGAATTTTGAGTTATAAAAACATTAGACAGTTATAAACAGTTATAAGAAAGTTATTAAACAGTTATAAAAATATTAGACTTAACAAAATAAATTTTCAAAACAAGTACTATTTTCTTAATTACTGTAAAATAGTGATCAAGCGCTTCCTTAGTCTTCAAGAAAAATTCTAAAAAATTTCGGAAGGGGCGGATAAGTAGCAAAAATGTGCAAAAATATAGAAAATGACACATACTCGTATTTTACTGCTAAAATTAAATGATTTAAAAATGATTTAAAAACAAAACGTATTATATTTCTAAGATACTATGTTAAAAAAGAAAGAAAGAAAGAAAGAAATATAGTAAACTCTTCGTTAACCGGCATTCAACTAACCGAAAAACTTCGAAAATACCCCTCCACCTTACTATACAATGTTTAAAACTATTTTCCGTCGTTTTAGGAAGCGTACAGTTTCCACTTTCAGATAATCAGTTTCTGATTTAATATAATACAAATCAATGTTTATATTTAAAAAAGTGAATGCTGTAAAATAAATAAATAACATAAAAGACTGTCGCCTGCTGGGGCAGAGTCTACTACTGACCGTATAAAGGGGCGTTTATTTGATATATTAAGGACAAACGAAATTCACGTGAAAAGCAAAGGAGAGGAGGGGGGGATCGTTTAATTGAGGGGGCGCTTTATGGTATTTTACGGTAAGATTACGTAAAAGAAGAAACATTATGGACTTACAAAATTGAATTAAATTCGACAAGATTTAACATTTTACGCATTTTTCTTTTATTTAGTTTAAATTGTAGTTATTTAAGTTATAATTGAATTAAATTTAGTTTCATACTCACGAAACGATGTCAAATAATCTAGTGTGTAACTCGAACGACTTTCTCTTTCACTGAAATTTAATAATATAAAGACAAATAGGAGATTAAAGGGTAAGATAACGAGTACTGTTATGTAAACCTATGTTAAAACAATTCAAATTAGGTTTCGGAACAGCTTTATTTGACAAATAATTCTATGTGAGGGGGCTACCGCCCCCTCAACTTCCCCATTTAATTATTGTACATACATTTATATAGAATTCAAATATGTTATTAAATTCAAAAGTTCGTTTAGAATTATTCAGTTAACTTTCACGCGCAACATTTCTTGAAACTTATCAATCTTGATCAAACTTTTCAAATAACAAACGTATTAATTTCAAAATACAACATTTGGATCGCATGGAATTATTTGCTTTTAATTTACTCTAAGATACAAAGACAAAGATCCAACGTTGAAAACTTGACTTCGGTATTTAGGAAGCCTCAAAACGTCTAAATATACAAAAAATCAAGCAATGAATATTTAGCTTTTAAAAATACATTATTTACCATATGGCTATGAGGAATTAGTTTCAATTCCTCAGCAGCTTTCCTGGACATGGTAAAATTAAAATATTATAGTAAAGCATTTTCCCTAGCAATGAAAAAGAATGTCATAACTTAAATATTGACAGCTTCAGAATATTATGAACACACTACATGGTACACATAAATATACTCCTATAATAATAATATAAAGCAGAATCTGATATACAATTCCACCAATTTTCAAATGTTGTCGCACTGTAATCTAGTTCTTTTGTGTTGCCCTGTAAACGAACAGTGAATGATTTCCATACCATATTCTACATGAAACATTTACATTTTTTTACGCATATAAAACAATATATATTCTTTTCATTTGGTTTAGTTCAGTCTATGGATGTTTAAACTTTACTTACCTGCAATTTCCCCCATAGACGTAACTAAAACCTGTAAAAACTGTAACCCCATAGACGTAACTGAATTTTCTTAGGTGTCCTGTACACAAAACATTTACTTGATCTCAACGAAATATTTAGTGTAGCATCCCTATGTGATACGCATTTAGAATACGAAGTTTGGACCTTCTGCTATTATTTGTTCTTGAGATATGCTGATAACAGACAGACACACTCAGAGACCAACCGCTAAAAACATGATTTTCGGATTTAAGGCACCTCAAAACGTGTAAATATAACAAAAACTCACTTTCGTAAATTTGACCCAAAAACAATACTTTCTCTACCATATATATGGGTAAGAGAAAGTAAAAATGAATTCTTCTTTAAACAATGAACTTATTAAATGAATAAATTTATAGACTTAAACAATTATGAACCTATCAATTTTAATTAAATGAAACGTTAATGAGGGATAGTAAATGCTTAAAATCGAGTGATTCACGTCAAGTAAATGAGGATAATAATTATTCACAGTCCTCTTTTGTCGCACCTGCTGCAATTATCAATCATTTCAAACTGCATTATTTGGAGCATCAATTAAAACAACACAGAACCAAATGAAATTTTTCATTGATGAAGATTTTCCCGGTATGATTGACAAGTCAATTCATTACCTAAGTAAAATCTTAATATTTTGAGCAATGAGGTATAATAAATTTGTACGATTAATTTTATTCATATAATATTCTTTAATAAGTAATTATTTAATTGAAACATGTAATAAAGTTTAGTGTCGAATAAATTGTATAAGTTATGACAATGTATTTAGGGTGTTTGTTGATATATATTTTTTTTTCCAATAAATATCGGCAGTTTTGTTATTATATATTTATCTTCTGAAAATTATGTAATTGATTCCAATGTGAGGCATATATCGAATATTTTAAATTACACTCTGTTTTAGTTGTTCGCACAGTGGTTTTTTCGTTTATGGCACAAACAATATATAAACTTTTTTTTTCAACTAACTACATTTCTACAACTATCTAGATTCAGGTAGGAAATTTAAATCAGTTATTAGTTTAACGTTTACTGATTTTTTAGAGTGACAATAATTCGCTTACAGTGTAAATAGTGCTACTAAATATAATAATGGAAATTATATATATATTGTTTAGAGAGAGGCCATGGGGATACATTGTTACAAATTTCAACAGAAAACTACTGGTAATCATGAATCTTAAGTCTGTTTATTTTTCTCTGTAAAATTACAGAGAAAAATAAACAGATAAGTTAAGACAATCTATGTTATCTCTGCATTTAAATTACTAACGTTAATTTAATTAATTATTGGAGAGAATATATTTGTGACTTAGAATTCTTTTTCTAAAGCAGAAACATTCATTTTTGATTTTTATTAATAAATAAATAAAACAATTAAAAATAAAGAATAAAGATTAAGAATCTTGATTATGTGTTTTTAATTAAGAATTATTGTAAATTTATTATTAAAATATTATAATCAATTATAAATTAATTATTAAAGAGAATATATTTGTGCCTTAGAATACTTTTTACAAAGTAGGAAACATTTATTTTTAGTTTTTTATCTAACAAGGACAGGTCACGACATGGAAAATTTAGATCGGGATGAAATTTCGCAGGATTTTAATATACTATGACGGTAACAACATATTAAAGCAGTAGCACCCACTAGCCACAGAATTTATAGAAAAAAGCATTTTAAAGTTTCAGTAATCTTTAAATACAAGTTATTTCAGAAACGAGTCAGCGCTACCGTGGCGTGCTTGGTAGAACACAAGGCTTTTTCCAGACGACCTCGGCTCGAGGCTACCCGCGGGACTAAAATTTATTTTTTAAGTTATAGGAATTTATTGTATTTTTAAGTTATAAATATTACAAATAGTAAAATTTATTTATTTTATATTCAAGAAAATTAAATAATTTTTTAATAAAATTTTCAAATTTGGAATTGAATTATAAAAGAAAGTAAAAATACATAAAAGTTTAGATTACATAAAAAATTAAAGAAGAAAAAAAAAATACGCAGGTAACCTCGAACCGAGGTCGTCTAGGTGAAAGCTGTGTGCTCTACCAAGCACGCCACTGTAGCGTTGACTCGCTTGCGAAATAACTTGTGTTTAAAGATTACGGAAATTTTAAACGCTTTTTCCTAGAAAATTCTGTGGCTAGTGGATGCTACTGCTTCAATATTTTGTTACCTTCATAGTATATTACAATCCTGCGCAATTTCGTCCCGATCTGAATTTTCCATGTCGTGACCTCTCTTTGTAAGAAGCATTATAAATGTACACAGAATTTTTTTTTTACAATGTGTACCTATAAATTATTAAAATTTTAAATCTCTGCTTATATTTTACGCTGTTCCATTAAGATTATCTTTACTTCCAAGCAATATTTTCAGGAAAATCTTTGTTGGTTGTAAGACTTAAGTACCCAAAATAAGAGAGATATGAAAATTGATATAGAAATCTGATTCAAACGAAATTAGAAAAAAATAAAATTTCTTACCAAAACTCGATGCTCTTTTATGAAGTGTTTGTGGTATACTAAAATATCCCAACAAAATATAAATTAAAAAAAAAAGTGTCATTATGATGTGTTATTTTGTCTCATAGTCATAGACTTGTTTCTGATCTCTTTGTGGCACAATGCAGGATTTTAATAAGACTTTATCTCTCTCTTTTTTTTTTTAATAAACATTTCTCATACAAATAAATTAATCTTCCTTATTAATTAGATATCATGTAAATTGTAATTTACAAGTGCAGAGCTGCCAACCTAATCCGACAAACTGTTAGTGCCTCCCCTTTTCTACACCACTTAATTTTTAGAGTATTTGTTTTCTTCATTCATCGTAAATACATTTGAAGAGAATTACTCTAAAAATTAAGTGGTGTAGGAAAAGGGGCGGTACTAACAATTTACCGGATTTGGTTGGCAGCTCTGCAAGTGTATCAACATATTACAGTCAAACCTTGTTAACGTGACTTACTTTTAACATCAACTGTTCCCACAATCCCCGTCAAAATGAAGATCAGTTTAATTAATATGAAGGTTAGTTACTCATAGTATGAACTACTTATAACTTGTACAATTTTTTTGTCCCCCTTGAGATTCGCGTTAACGAGGTTCGACTGTATTAATATTTTATTTTCCATTTTGAAACTCTGATTTGTCTTCAAGCTATATTTAATAGTAATTGTTCCAATAGAAACTTTTTCGCGGTTCATAAAGCGTCATTAAAGATAACTTAGGAATGCATTTTATGCATACAAAAACAATGTTCACACTCTAACAGTTACCTAGAGTTCTCTAGTCTAATACTTAAAGACCTTAGAATCATAGCCTCCTTAACTACAAAACAAAGTTATGCTAAAATATTTATAATAGAGTTTATATAATTCAATGTAACCTGAATAATTCAAATAATTCAGCTATTGCAATAAGACATGATTTCACTGGCTTCAGTATTCAAATGCTCAAAAAAAAAAAAAAAAAAAAAAAAAACAGAAAAAAAAAAAGGTAAAAAAACGTAATTTAATCAGAATACCTTCAATAATTTCATGTTTAGATAGATATACCTTTAAATGTGCCACTTTCGTTCTTTTAACATTCTTCTGTTATATGAATGATGCATCAAACTAATAAAAAATATATGTATTTATTATGAAACAAAGTCAAGTTATCTGTTTCTAAATTAAAAAAAAAAAAAAAAATATTTTTTAGTAAAGAAAGAAAATACGAAAAATTGTATAATAAAATTAACTAAATAATTAATTAATTGAACAAAAATACTAACGCTTACTATGCACGAGTACAAGCAATATTCAAAATGTAACCGAATATATTAAGAGAATTTTTAAAATTTTCAAAGGTCACTAAATATGACCAATATCGCAAAAAGAAAAAAAAATCTGATATGAAACAACCAGACGACTTTCGTTACCCACTATTATGCATATTACATTTATATATATATATATATAGAGAGAGAGAGAGAGAGATAATATGATCAGAAAACATAAAATTGAACTAACGAAGTAGAAACATAAAAATTTTCCGTTATGAGAATCTTAATATACGTGTAAAGACATAAAACAAAGTTTACATAGCAAGTTAAAAAATAAGGAAAAAAAATGGTACAGTTAATTTTTTAAATACCAATTTTCGAGATCTAAAATTAACATACCTAAGCAGGATGACTATTAATTTCCCTGTAATAACTATGTAATACATGAGAAAGGATATCTAAAAATGATTTATGTAACAATTTCCAACAGCCGTTTTTGTGATACCACTTTTTACCCAAACTTGACATATTCAATTACTAACTGGAAAACTATAATTACACACAAAAGGATATTTAAAAGGGAGTTAATATGACGAGTTTAAAAAAGTCTGTACAATCGTTTTTAAAGGAACGTACTTGCGAGACCTTAAATTGGACTATTTATACAGAACGCTTGTCAATTTTCCTGAACAAACTAATTATATCATTTAGAAGGATATCTAATAGAGCGTTTATGTACAGTCGGTAACAAAAGTGTCCGAACACTAGCAAAAATTCCTATGCAAAAAAAGTACACTTCATACGGTTTTGTTAAATAAATCCTTATCGAATCATGTTCTTACACTGACTAAGAATAGGATTCGACAAGGATTTATTTAATAAAATTCCACGAAGTGTACTTTTTTTACATAGGAATTTTTGCTAGTGTTCGGACACTTTTGTTACCGACTGTAGTAACTTTGAAGAAAGTCGTTAGAGCCATTTTTGATATACGGACTTATGGTCCCAATTCTGGTTTCCGATGACCCACTTCTGGTTTTCCAATTTTCACCAAAATTTGGAAAATATATATCTATGCTCCAGACCTGTTTCAATTCTGAAATTTCATAGTTCTATCTTTATTACAATTTTTATTAAAATCACACAATCAACTGATTGGAAGAAAATCATATTTATTGAAAATTTATTTTTCCGACTGAGTGAAAATAATGCCTGGACTGCGAGTCGAACCGATCCCATTGTTTAATGGTGTTTTCCATTACCTGCGGCTTATTTCTGTCGTGCTATCTACATGATAGACCAGATGTTTTCTGCCTAAAGTTTGTCTGAGTGAGTAATGCCGACCGGTTGTCGGCCTGGATAGCTCAATTGGTAGAGCCTTGACCTTGTAGTTCGAAGATTCGGGGTTCGACTCGCGGTCCAGGCATTATTTTCACTCAGTCGGAAAAATAAAATTTCTATCTTTATTAGTTTCAGAGATATGATAGTCAGAAGATTCTGCACATACATACATACACACACTGACCATTTGCCAAAAACTACTTTTTTGGACTCAGGAGACCTTAAATCGTGTAAATCATGTGAAAACTCGATATTGAATTTTTGGACCGAATACAATACTTCTATTACCTACAGTAGTAGGGTAATGGAAGTAAAAAGGTCCATCTTTATTAAAGCTAAAAGAAAAACGAAAGACTCGAAAACAAACAAAAAAAAAAAAAAAAAAAAAAAAAAACCTTAATGACTACTCTTTCTGCATTGCTTTTTTCGTTTTCCTTACATGTTTTATGTATTATCATTTTATTTCATCTCTCTTCTTTTTTATTTTTCTCCTCCTCGTTATTTAAAGATAGGATCGCTTAAATAATTGCAAAGTTCTTTAAGCATGCTTTAAGCAAATCATTTACTGTAATCCAATCCTCAGACAAAATATAACACTGTTATATTAATAGTAATGTGTTTTAAATTGAAACTCCAATGTTATTAAAACGTAAATAGGTCCTAGAAGCTAAACGCTCTGTAAATTATTATAAGCATAAATTGGTTTTTAACACGCTTTTATTAGCTTCACCTGTATGTATGTTTGTAACCGCTCTGGGAGCAAACAAAAAATCTGTATTGTAAAAAAAGACTTTCCTTACGTGAACGCTGTGGCTGTGAGGTAAAACTCCGGGCTACGAACCTAAAGGTTTAACGTTTAAGCCCAGTCAGGGGAGATTTTTTAAAAATGGTTTTTGTTTAACTCTAAATTATTTATATTACTTGTTTTTATTAAAGATGTAAATATTATGGTGTGTCACTGACACGGTTTTTTCTTACCCTGCATTTTAATAGTATAAAGATAGATATTTTGGGTCTTTTAGTTCACATTTCAATAAAAGCGTGTTCTTTAATTTTTTAAAAGTATAATTTTATTTATATATGCTGCATCTACATCTTTGAGAGTTTCATTCGTAAAAACGATACAGGCATTTATATACAGAAATTATTTGCAAAAAAAATTTACAATGAATCTGTTTTTAAATTAAAACTTCTTTGCCTACTTCCCTTTTTCCTGCTCAAATCCTTTTCCTGCAGTATTTTTACAATTTTTAATAAATTTAAATCAACTTATTTAATTTTTAATATTTTTTTAATCGACATTAAACTAATTTTCCGATGAGCTAGAGAATTGAAATTTGAAGTATATCTCAAAATTGGATGACAATATCTGTACTGATAAGTATAAAGGCTTTAAGTCCATATTCTTGATTTTTCAGGAGACGAAAAATAAAGTTAAACTAACTAAAAACTAATGAGCAGAATCAATTAGGAAAAAGGGATTATGTTGGTTTATACGCTTTATACCGTTCAGTGATTGTCAACCTTCATTTAATAAAGGGAACAAATTGAATTAAATATTTTATACAGAGATAAATGCTAAATTTCTGACTTGAATATTTTTTTACCAATGGATTTTCTCAAAGACTAAATGACATGGATTTAAATCCTTTATACCAATCGATAGAGAATTTTTTTTCTGGGCCTGACTATGTACTTAACTCAAAATTGACATTTTTGGACTTAAATCCGTTATACTTATCAGTACAGATATATGCTCAATCAGTAAAGAATTCAGTGGAGGAGCTTCTTCTGGGCCTAACTCCAATTAAAATATGATTTCGAATTTCAATCCGCTTTCTATCATAGAATTGACTTATGCATACATGTACAGTAACTCCGATTACAATGTATGCTTAAGCAAAAACAGACTTAGGATAGAAAACTTTGGACTCCTGGATCTCAAACTCCAGTTAAAAATTGCAAATTTCTCATTTTAACCACTTCTTGTCATCTGATTGATCTGAAATTTTGTATAGATATTAAGGGTTACATACAAACGGAACGCTTGCAATTTCGATGGCGTAAATTTTGCAAATACAGTCGGCAGCAAAAGTATCCGAGCACTAGCGAAAATTCCTATGTAAAAAAAAAAATACACTTAATGCAGTTTTGTTTAATAAATCCTTGTCGAATCCTGTTCTTAGTCACTCTAAGAACACGATTCGACAAGGATTTATTTAACAAAACAGTGTTAAGTGTGTTTTTTCCCATAGGAATTTTCGCTAGTGCTCGGATACTTTTGCTGCTGACTGCAGTCATACATTTGGAACGCTTGCAAACGACTTTGCAACTGGAAGTGTTTCATTTGTATGTATCCCTAAAATAAACATGAATTTTGCCACATGTCTATCATAATCTCATCAAAGTGTTTAAAATCTATTGCTAAATTTTACGTCAAATAATCTATAGCGTAAAATAATTACTTAAATTAAAAAAAAAAAAAAATCTTGTAATATTCAACAGATTGAAAAGTATAAAATAATTTCTCATAGCCCTTTATCGATTTGCAACTCTATACAGACTCTCCTGAAAATATGTTATTGTGAATTTGTAATGGCTTCGAAAATATTTGTAAAATTTTGCGTACAGTTGTATTTTTTGTTTTATGCCTTATAGTTTTTTTTTTTTTTTTTTTTTTCCATTTATAGAGGTTTAATGTTAAAAATTACATTGACCTTTAATGAATTTTTGTTTATATGTACTTGTCTATATGTCTAAGTGATTAGTAGTTTTGTGAATCGATATTTTATTGCTTGGATGTATAAAACCCCTAAAAAGTACGATATTTAAAAGTTTTTGCATAAAAATAAATGTTATTAGTCTCAATCTGGGATTTTTTCGGTGTCATTTTTCGATAGTTGGACATTTATCGAAATCTGAAATTTATCGAAAATATAATTAAATAATTTCAAAGCGATGTTATAATTTGAAAAAAAAAAAAAAAAAAAAAAAAAAAAACACTAATAGTCCTCTGTTTTAAACTAAATTCTGCTTTTGCCAGAATTTCATCAAAATCTTTTTTTTTTTTTTTAAATGATTGTGAATTAGGAAATATATGTGTTTATCGCCAGTCACTGTTTTTACATAAGGTAATCATAAAAAATATAACAAATGTAATATTTTACATAAAAAATTTTATGACTTTTTTTATGAAGGTGAATACAACTTAGTGAATGTTATAACAATGCGTTACAACAGCTTAGTGTTTTTGCGTAGGAAAATATATATTACATTCTTAAAACTTTTCAAATAAATCAACTAAGAGGAAGCTTTTTATAGTAAAAATTTTATGGCATTTTTAATGAATGTGGCGTAAGAGCTTTTGAACAAATGCTACAGCAAGAAAATAGCACTGTTCAGAGTTACTTAAATAGGGGAAAAATTTTTAAATCCCAGATAATTCTTCGAATTTATCAATTTAAGAGGAAAGAGTCTTAAAACAGTAATTTTTTTATTAGAATTTCATCACATTTTTCATAACGTGTGTCATTTAATAAAGTTTTATTGCAAAAATAACGTAAATGCTTAAAGTGCATCTGAAAATGGTGAATGTTACAATTTTTTTTTTTTTTTCATTTATTTATTTATTTTTGTAAAACGTTATCTTAGAGTTTTAAAAATGCATTTGCATACACAGCATTGAAATATAATAACATTAAATATACTTTTTTTTTTCTTAACTACTTATATTCGCCAAAAGAAAATTCTAAATTTTATTTATATATATATTTATTTATTTTTTAATTTTTTTTTTATGCTTCCTTCTCTAACAGCACACTTATCCATGGTACATCCTGAGGATGTTCATTGAATGTAATTTCATCCTCAGGATATCCTGTGGATGCCCTTTTGAGAAAATGTGCTGTTAGGGTTGCTAACAATTCTCCTCCCACCTCTAGGTCTTATATTTTTATATTTTAACAATATAGTCTAAAAATATTTGGGTATTACTTTATAGATTGAGTAATAGGGATTATATATATATATTTATGCTTGAATGCTCAAATTCAATGCAAAATTTTAGGATTCCAGCCAAAATATAATTTCAAGAAATTAACTGATCAAGCAATCCACTCAAATATATTTACAATATATAGTTAAACAATAATAATGTAATAATGAAGGGGGGGGGATAAAAATTATTCAGCGAGAATCATCTAAAAAATTTTTAAAAATTAGTCTCAATAATTTTCGAGGCATTTCAATATACTTAAAACTGTTGTGTTTCAGTTGATATGTATAAAATATTTATAACTCTAAGGCAGTCATTTACAAAAACGTTTTATAACGTCTACATCCTCTTAATTGGAAATATATGACAAAATTTGAAAACAATTCTTGTACCATACAAGCTAAGAAAAAAAGTATCTAAAAACATAAAATTTTTGTATGAAAATTTTAGGATATTTTGTGTAAATGTGATTTAAAAGTGTTTAACCGAACTTATAGCAGAATAATCTGCTGTGTCACTTACACGACTTTCTCTTACCCAGCATTTCAGTACCGCACATTGAATTACATATTATTATGGCACAAATCTAAATATATAAAATATACTAAATATAAAAATATATCTAAATAAATGGCACAAATCTAAAGTATTAATCATTACATAATTATTAAAGACAAGCAATATTTTATCAGTTTCATGAATATCACCTCTTTGAATGCATTGAGAAAGGAAAATATACTGCCTTCATCTAGAAAGAATAAGTAGTCATTTTCTGCATCCCTAAACTAGAAATATAAATTTCCAAATTATGCGTATAAGGTAAACAATTAACCTGTATAGACGAAATGGTCGAGAATTTCTAGTCTACACTTTTCTAAATGGCGAAACAATATTATGAATATTATGAATCCTTTCTATTGCGAAAAATTCTCGCTTGATTTCCTAGAATTGAGTCATACAACAAAATTATAGTTACTAAAACTCACCTCTTGTATTCGATTTACGAGGTCTGTCCAATAAATATGCGAACTGGTGCCATCTGTCGGCCATGACGCGGACTATAGCCTCACTCATTAGCGGTGCTAGTTGCCTGAGACCCGATGAATCATCGGTGATGGCGGATCGTCGAGCTGTGCGTATTGTGCCAGTTGTGTTAGTTTCTGTTGTCCTTGTTTTTACTGTGTGTCAAAAATGGAAATTGACGAAAATAAGAAATTATTTTTCTTACAGTTCTCAAGCGTTTGAGAGATCACGTGCGTCTTGTGCGACGAAATTTGACTCAAGGCGATGGATGGATCCTTCACCATGACAATGCACCTGCTCATTCAGCATGGATTGTTCGCCATTCTGGCAAAAAATTCAATCACCATCCTAGATCATCCTCCTTATTCGCCAGATCTCGCCCCATGCGACTTTTTTTTATTCCCAAAATGCAAAAATGTGATTAGGGGACATCACTGGGAAGATGTGGACACAATAAAGCAAGAAACGACGATAAAACTAAAAGGCCTGACTGCCGAGGACTTCCAAGGGAGCTTTGAACAGTGGAAAAGAAGATGGAATAAGTGCATAGCAACGAATGGAGAGTACTTTGAAGGGGACAAAATCGATGTAGACTAAATTTTGCAAAATAAACTTTTTACGGCCTTAATTCGCGTATTTATTAGACAGACCTCGTATTTGTAGAGATTTTTGAACGATATTGTCTACGATAATATAGAACAACACTCTAAAATTTTAATAGGGGTTTTCAGTACTCGCTATCAAAGGGAACTAGAATTTATAAGGATGACATTGAACTATTTTTACTAGAGACACAATTTAGTTTCTAGATGTAAGTCACAGAATTTTTTTTCAGTGAATTGATTCTACAAAGTGACGACTGTGTACAAACTGTATGTCACCATTAGAGAGTGATTACGAAAAAATATCGGAACCAGTTTCCGTGACATCATGGGTAAATCTTAAGTTATTCTTCAAATTTTACATTTAAAAATTTGTGAAGCTAAATTACAAGTTTTCTGTAGAATGATGCTTATATGCAGTAATCCTTCAAATTATCAAACTAATAGCTAATAATAAAAAATTTAACAATAATTCATTTTTATATCAAGTTGTTTGCTACTATTTCACCAGTGGCCGAAAGTTTGCCCTCAAAATTGGTAGATAGGAGGTACCGGGTTTGAACATGATTCCTGATCGTTGGCTATAGCCGTTCAGAGTTTCCTATGTTTCTCGTAAATTTCTCCGAAACTTGAATGAATATAGAATGAAAAAACCTTAAAATAATCTGGTGTGCCACTCACACGACTTTCTGTTACCCTGAAATTTAATACTTATAAATACAGGTTGGAGATTAAGAGGTAAGATAACGAGTACTGTTATGTAAACCTATGTTAAACAATTCAAATTAGGCTTCGGAAGAGTTTTATATGATAATCAGTTCTGTGTGAGGGGAGCTACCGCCCCCTCAACCCCCCGTTTCATTAATGCACCCACATTTATATAGAATTTAATTTGGTTATTAAAAAATAATTTATTTAAATTATTATTTAAACAAATTATCTTTTATGATAATGCAGACGATTTCCATATTAGAGAAGTAGTATAACACTAAATATCCAAAAAAAAAGTTGAATTTAGTCTCAATATTACATATATATATATATATATATATTGTTAAAAATGAAAAAAAATTGATAACTTTATTTTAAAAATTATCGCAGATCGATGGTTCATTCGTTTTAAAGGTATTGGCGAGCTCTTTTGAAAGATACCCATCATGAAAATTTACTCCCCTCGAGGGGGGGACTTCCCCCCAAGGGTTGAGGCGAAGCTCCTACATACACAAAATTTTTTTCGCAGTTGACTATCTCTATTACAAAAAATATATATTCGTTCCATTTGGTTTAGTGCAGTCTATATATGTTAAACTCTACTTACCTGCAATTTTCGAAACAGACGTAATGTATTTGAATATTTTTGAGTATCCTTGTACACGAACCATTTGCTTCATCTCAACGAAAAGCTTACTGTAGCATCCCTATATGATACACATTTAGAATACCGAGTTTGGAATTTCTACTACTATTTTTTCTTGAGATATGCTGATAACAGGCACACAGACCATTCTTTAAAAACATGATTTTCGTATTCAGGGGACCTCAGAACATGTAAATGTAACAAAAACTTACGTTCGGAAATTTGACCCTAAAACAATACTTTCTCTACCTTATGGGTAAGAGAAAGTAAAAAGGGAAAGGGGGAAGATTCTGATTTTAATGTGTTGGATTACAAAAAATAAATAAAATAAATAAATAAATAAAATAAATAAATAAAAATAAAGGGTGCAATTAATGGAGGAGATCAAATTCTTAGCAAATTCCATGCTATGCAACGATTTCAGAAGATTTACTTTTTTTTTTTTTTTTTTTTTTTTTTTTTGTCTTGAACTAACATTTTGAACAATTACATTATTTTCAAAACTATATAAAAAGGTAGATCATTTTAAATCATCAAATAAAAATTAGCTGAAGAAATAATTGACCAAAATAAACCAAAAGTAAAGGCATCAGCAATACGAGAAATTAAACCATGTCCATAATTACCCCAAAAATATTTTCTAATACCCATTGAAACAATTTCATCACGGAAAGCTCGTGAACATTTTGTAATTTATAAGTAACCAAAAAAAAAAAATGAGAAAATGAGAGAGAGAGAGAGAGAGAGAAAAGGAAAGATTAATTTTATCAGTGTAGTAACTGTCGTGTGGCTTACCTGTATTGACCATTTAAAGTACTATCATACTGTGCAAAACTATTAAATTGAACTTCTCAAATTAATTTCAATATCTAACTTTATTTAATTGAATCAAATTATAAATTATTCGTAGTATATACCATTTTGGCCGTTTTTATTTTTTATTTTATTTTTTTTAATCTTTATGCAATGTTTCTATCTTTAAAAAATTTTGTTGATAAGGGACAATTTTCTACTTTTGTGAGTGATACCATAGCCTCCTAAGCTAGATGCCTGTTGCGGGGCTCGGAAACTTGGCAACAGTTGGAGTGGTAGACAGCGCCACCTGGTATAGATTGCTGGACTTTTTTATTCAACTGTCACCAATAATTTTAAGAAGTGATGTATGATATATATAATCGACGTTTCTTCGATTCTATTCGACTTTTATGTATATCATATCCCAATTAAAAAAAAATTTGGTGGCTTTTGAATAAAAAAGTCGCGCAATCTCTACCAGGTGACGTTGTCTACCGATTGAACTGTTGCCAAGTTTCCGAGCCACGCGACAGGCATCTAGTTTAGGAGGCTATGGTGATACGAATGGGTTAACTAAAATCTATAGCAAAATAATAAATCAGCACAGTATTACTCAGCATGCAGTTTTATGCAACAGTCCAAGAAATTTTTAAAAATCAATGAACCAATAGCAAAGAATTTAAGGATAATGAATTTATATGGCCAAAATTTTACTTGTCTTTCCACACGAATTTGATGTAATATATATCTAAATGCTGAAAAAAAAGTGGGGACTGGAGACAGAAATTATTTTAACTTATTTTAATTCACACAGTGAGATATGTTACAGCCTTGAAAATTCTTTAAACAAATTAACAAATAGGGAAGAGCATGACAATAATATACTTTTTATGTGTCTATTTTATGTAAGCTTTAACCATACTTTCCACAAATCTGACGTAATAGTCGTAAGAAACACAGTGAAAAATATCCTTATAACAACTCGAAAAGAAAACCAACATAATCCTTTCATCCATCAAAACATATTGCAGGAAAAAAGCGATATTCTCTACGTGAGAAATGCTGAATACGTGAAACAACCGGAAATTATTTATGGCTTTTTTTCGAGAAGTCTGTTGACATTATTACGTAAATAGGATACGTAATCATCTTATAAGATTACGTAAATGTAATTGGCATCTTTAATAAAAGAAAAAAAATTCCCTTTATACGTTACATTGTAACGAATGAACAGTTCTTCATTTTTTCATTGTTTAAGAAATTGAGAAAAAGAGCTACCATTGTTTATATCAGTATTTTCTACAAAGGCAGCATTGTAACAAATAAATAGTAATTAATATTTTCATTGCTTTATAAATGAAATAATCTGGTGTGTCACTCACACGACTTTCTCTTACCCTAAAATTTAATACTATAAATACAGGTTGGAGATTAAGAGGTAAGATAACGAGTGCTGTTATGTAAACCTATGTTAAACAATTCAAATTAGGATTTGGAATAGTTTTATATGATAATTAGTTTTGTGGGGGGGGGGGCTACCGCCCTTTTCAACCACCTGTTTCATTAATGCACCTACATTTATATAGAATTTAATTCTGTTATTAAAATTAAAAGTTTACTTAAAATTATACAAACAATTTTCACACGCAACATTCCCTGAAACTTATCAATCTTGATCAAACTTTTCCAGCAACAAACGTATATTAACTTCAAAATACAACACTTGGATCTTCTAAAATTATTCGTTTTTAAGTCACTCTAAGAGACACAGACAAAGATCAAGCGTTATAAAAAAAAAAAAAAAAAAAAAAAAAAAAGACTACGGTAATCAGGAAGCCTCAAAACGTGTGAATATACAAAAAGAAGCGATGAATATTTAGCTTAAAACATACATTATTTACTATATCTCTATGCGGAATTTATTTCAATTCCCGAACAGCTTTCCTGGAAATGGTAAAATATTATTTGTAAAGCACATCCACTAACAACAAAACAGAATGTTATCGCTTAAACATTTGTAGCCCTGTATATCTTTCGAAGATTATATACAGACCACATGGTGCATCTAAATATAATCCTATAGAAATCATACACGGCCCGGCCTGAAATATACTTCCATCAATTTCCAACGACTGTCGCACTTTTATCTAACTCTTTTGTGTAGCCCTGTAAATGAACCAATGGCGGATCCAGAACTTGACTTTTGGGGGGGGGGGGGGGCTAAGACTTTTCAAAGTGTAAGCCCCCTAGCCCCCCCCCCCTCCTTAAATCCGCCACTGAAATGAACAGTCAATGATTTCCCTGCCCTGTTCTACATGAGACATGATTTTATGCATATAAAAAATATATATTCGTTTCATTTGGTTTAGTGCAGTCTATACATGGTAAGCTCTACTTACGAGCAATTTCCCCCATAGACGTACTGTATTTGAATACTTTTGAGTGTTCCTGTACACGAACCATCTGCTTCATCTCAACGAAAAGCTTGGTGTACCGTCCCTATATGATACACATTTAGAATACCGAGTCTGGAATTTCTGCTACTATTTGTTCTTGAGATATGCTCATAACACAGACACAGACAGGCAGACAGACACACAACCAGACACGCACACAGACCATTCACTAAAAACAAGATTTTCGTACGCAGGGGACCTGAGAACATGTAAATATAACAAAAACTCACTTTCGAAAATTTGATCCTAAAACAATACTTTCTCTACCTTATGGGTAAGAGAAAGTAAAAACTAGAATGTTGTGACCACTACATGACTTTCTTCTATACTTTCCTATGAAATTCACTCAGTAAAAATAATTTCTTAAAATCATTATTTAATAAAATTATCTTCCATGATAATGCAGTACGATTTCCATAATAGAGAAGTAGTATAACTTATAACACTAAATATTAAAAAAAAGTTCATTTTATTCTCGATATAACTTTTTTTTTTTGTTGTTAAAAATAAAAAAAAAAATCGATAACTTTATTTTCAATTATCGCAGATCGATCATTCAACCATTCATTTTAAAGGTATTAGCGAGCTCTTTTCAAAGATACCCATCATGAAAATTTATTCCTCTCGAGGGGGCACTTCCCTCCCCCCAGGGGGGAAAGGCGGTACTCCTACATGTACAAAAAAATTTTCCCAGTTGACTATCTATATTATAAATAACTCTCTTAAATTTCATAATGATTATTAAAAATTAATTCTCTTTATGCACATTTATACAAAATTTTGTCCTATACTACCATATTAAAAATTTAGAAAAAGCGGGAAGGCAACGCAACCTGTAAGACAATTTTTACCAAAAATTGATAGGCACTAATTTATGTCAAGGTGTAACTACTTACCAACTTGTATAAAATTCTGTGCAGTATTTCCTGAGATTCAGCTGTCACAAAATTTTGTCAAACACACACACACAGAGAGAGACAGACATACATTTTCTAAAAATGGTCAAATCGTGTTCTACACCTCTCAAAACGTATAAATCCATCAAAAACCCGAGGTCAAAAATTTTTACGATTCCAATACTTTCTTCTATTGAATATAGAAGAAAGTAAAAAATGTGTTTTGCATTAGTTCTCTATAGAAAAAAGAAGAAGGAAAAACCATGTAGTTTTCATAGATTAATATAATTGTACGTACTCGTTGCAACCTTAACCGTCAATGTACAGTAGGGAGAAAAAAACGCAACACTCGATGTTATTTCGTTATTAATTACTGTTTATACTGTTTTTATTACTTTCTATAGAAAACATGTTTCGTCTTAATAAAATGTTTTTGTTTTAAAAAACAATCCTGAGAAAAATGCATTTGTTACATGCCGTCTGTAGTGCAGAAAATTAACTTTCTTTCGGTGTTTACAGTTAAACTTCTCTGCAATGAAAGATAAACAATTGTAATAAATAATTTATACTATGGGAATTTATGTATGCAAATATAGAAGAAAGTTTAACGATCGCCACAACACACAAGTTTTTATCTTCAAAACTTATATTTTAAAATCAAATAATCTGTGATTTAATAATAATAAAAAAAAGAGAGAGAGAGAGAGAGAGAAAGAAAAAAAGAAAGAAAGAAAAATGTATAAGAAAAAGAGAGGAATCAAAAATAAAAGTTTTTCTTTCTGTCTCTCTTTTCTTTTTTTAGTATTATGATAATATTTTTTAAAGATTTATGATATTAAAAAAAAATCATTCCTCTAGGTATAATAAAAAATAAAATATGGATGATCCAGAGTACATCTAAAGAGATAAAAATACCAAATGTAAAACAGATATATGGCCGTCATTCAAAAAAATAATCTAGACATTAATATAGTGAGCAAGGGTAAGGGTTATATCATAACACGGTATTTAGTGTCGACTGTCTCCAAACTCTTTATCACGCAACCCCTTTTCCCTCTAGACAGAATGAATGACTCATCTACATTACGGCAGACTAAACACTCATTTGATGTCATACTCGCATTCTTCTGCTCCCCCCCCCCCCATGTCAAATATTCAGTTTACCTTTCTCATATGCATATAGATATAACATGATAATGAATAAAAAAGTATATTAAAAAGCGCGCCGATCATGAATACAATCTTGCCAAACACCTCACATTTAACCTTGACCGCGTCATGAACTCTTTTTCTCACTTCCTCCACCCTTTTCCGATTTCTCTTCGTCTTCTTGTGTGATGTTTGCCGCTTTTTCGTTCCCAGTCACCGCAGACGTGCCGTTCATACGTCCGGCCGAGACGTCCAAGTCTGTGTGCAAGGTCGGTCGGACTTGTTAGAGGAAGATGTAAGTTTTTCTAGATGTCTCACGTACTCGCATAGGTCACGTAGAGCAGTCACCTTTTCCTCGTCAAAATATATTGGTGATTGATGGCATAGTTTCTTAATTTATTTATTTATTTATTTATTTAATGAAATTGTAGTGTCACTATACAATTATTCTGACCTTTTTAAAGAGTAAAAAAAGGAATTCAAATGTTATTTGATGTTTTAAAAATGAATGATCACTTATATCTTTATTGTAATTTCACATTTGTTTAATAACTATTTTGATGTTTGTTTAATTTATATTTTTGATATGATGAAAGCAAGTAAAATTGAAAGACGAACAGTGAGAGGGAAGTTAGGTGGTTATATTGACGCTATCAAATAACTATCAAGATTTTTAATTAAAAGTCGATAAAGAACAGGAAGGATTATCATAAAATTCAAAAACCAATTTCTCGGGTCGGCATAAAATATATGCAGTTTTTTTTTTTTTTTTTTTTTTTTTTTTTGAAATACTATTATATCAAAACTTGACACTTATTTTCATTCTCAATGACCGTAGAAGTGCCATTCGTACGTCCGGCCGAGACATCCAAGTCTAAGTGCAAGGTCGGTCGGACTTGTGTTAGAGGAAGATTGTTTTACTATATTCCTCATACACACGCATAAGTTAGGTTTACCTTTAGGTTACCAATTGCCCTTCCAAGTCAAAATGCAGCACTCATTAATGTCATACTTTTTTTTTTTTTTTTTTGGTGGTGTAACTAATACAATTTATTATGATGTTTTTAAAGAGAAACACTGTCATAAAATTTAAAAAAACAATTTGTCGACATAAATCGATAGATATCAGAACCTGACTCATAGTTTTGCTCTCAGTTGCCGCAGAAGTGCCCGTTCGTATGTATGGCCCAGATGTCCGAATCTGCGTGCAATATCGGTAGGACTTATTAGAAAACGATTATAATTTTCTCTACGTGCCTCATGTATTTACATAGGTCACGTAAAGACAATCATTTTTTCTTCGTCAAAATCTATCATTGACTAATGATATGCAAATGTGCATTTCATTTTTTTTTTTTTTTTTTTTTTTTGTTTGTTTGTTTGTTTGTTGTTGTATTATTATACAAAATACTGTCTTTTTACAGAGTAAAAAATGTCCATATATTCAAATGTAGTTACTTAAGCTACAAATGACTTGTAACTTTAAAACATTGCTGTACATACTATGTGCAATATTTGTATGTTTTTTCTCTTTTTGTGGAACGTTGGGTCTTGATAAATTATTTAAGCAGATACGAAAAAATATTAATTATTAATTTTTTTTTGGCAAGTTTTATGTTTATAACTAGAACGGATTTCCATAAAACTTCACAAAACTTGCAGAGAGCTTGACAAAACATTATTTTGAAACATAAAATTCGAACGAATAATATTCACTGGGATATGAGTATTTATAGTAAATATTTTTTTATTGCACATGAGCGAAAGATAGAAATTTTTTTCTCACGCGTATGGTTGAAAGCTAGATATTTTGGGCAACTTTTGTCGAAAGTTCATTTGAATAGAGTAAAAATTAAACAAATTGTTAGCAAAAGAACGAGCTAGATTTTAGGTATTTTTCAGAGTTGAAATTTCATAAGAGGTTTTTTCTTATAAGCTTGTAAATCTAACATATATATATTTATATACTAAGATTTGTGATTTCATAAGGGGTTTTTCACAAAAAAAAGAATTTTTACAACGGGGTTGAAATAACTGGATCATCAAATTAAATACGCGGCTTTATCATCCCTATATGATACACGTTTAGAATACCGAGCTTGGACTTACTGCTACTATTTGTTCTTGAGATATGATGATAACGGACACACAGAGAGAGAGACACGCTCAGAGGCAGACACAGCGATCAAATGCTAAAAACATGATTTTCTCATTCAGGGACCTAAAAATGTGTAAATATAACAAAAACTTGATTTCGAAAATTTGACCCAAAAACAATACTTTCTCTATCATATATATGGGTAAGAGAAAGTAAATAATCTGGTATGTTACTCACACGACTTTCTCATACCCTGAAATTTAATACTATAAATACAGGTTTGAGATTAAAAGGTAAGATAACGAGTACTGTTAAACAATTCAAATTTGGCTTTGGAAGAGTTTTATATGTTAATTAGTTTTGTGTGAGGGGGGCTACCGCCTCCCTCAACCCCCCGTTTCATTAATGCACCTATATTTATATAGAATTTAATTCTGTTATTAAAATTAAAAGTTTACTTAAAGTTATATTGACAATTTTCACACTCAACATTCATTGAAACTTATCAATCTTGATCAAACTTTTCCATCAACAAACTTATATTAACTTCAAAATACAACATTTGGATCTCCTAAAATTATTCGTTTTTAATTTACTCTAAGAATAGTATAACACTAAATATCCAAAAAAAGTTAAATTTGTTCTCAATATTACATTTTTTTTTTTTTTTTTTTTTTTTTGCTAAAAATGAAAAAAATCGATAACTTTATTTTAAATCATCGCAGATCGATGGTTCAACCATTCGTTTTAAAGGTATTGGCGAGCTCTTTTGAAAGATACCCATCATGAAAATGTACTCTCCTCGAGGGGGGGGACGCGAGCTCCTACATACACAATTTGTTTTCCCCAGTTGACTATCTCTATTACAAAAAATATATATTCGTTTCATTTGGTTTAGTGCAGTCTATAGATGTTAAACTCTACTTACCTGCAATTTCCCCCATAGACGTAATGTATTTGAATAATTTTGAGTGTCCCCGTACACGAACCATTTACTTCATCTCAACGAAAACCTTACTGTAGCATCCCTATATGATACACATTTAGCATACCGAGTTTGGAATTTCTGCTACTATTTGTTCTTGAGATATGCTGATAAGAGACACACAGACACGCAGACAGACAGACGCACAGACAGATACATAGACCATTCGCTAAATACATGATTTTCGTATTCAGGGGACCTCAGAACATGTAAATGTAACAAAAACTCACGTTCGAAAATTTGACCCTAAAACAATACTTTCTCGACCCTATTGGTAAGATAAAGTAAAAATGCACGGGTTTGGCAGAAATGAAGATTTTTTTTTTTTTTTTTTTTTTTTCAGCATCCCTGAAAACAGTTTACGAAAAAAAAAAATCGTGCAGCTGAGAAAAAAAATAAAATAAACTTTTTTCAAATCTATGCTATCAATATGGACAAGATGCGCACAAGTTATAAAAAATCTCAATAATCTAATCTGACAGAAAAATATTTTAACAAACAAAGTGATAGCTAACATTTGCTAAATTCCAACGTACGAAACAAAAAATCTATTTTTTATAATTGTACGTTCAATTATATCACGCAATTTAAATTTATGCATGCGAAACAGTTAGAGATCTGAACAGAAAAAAAAAAAAAAGAAGAAGAAGAAGAAGGTTTCTAATGTTGTATAACTGGCGGTGCGTTTTAAAGAATCAAACGCAACAAGCGAAAACTACGTTAGAATTAAACGCTATCCAGTCGTGGCTTGTTGTTTTACGTGATGGATCAGATGCGGAAATATCTCAATGAGTATTTCGTGCCGTATCGTTAGCAGCCAGGTCACGTGGACGTGACGGATATATTAGATTTTTGTAACGTAGGTGTCTGTTTCATACGTGATTAATCACTCTGCGAATGAAGAAATTTTGTACAGAATTTCGTCGGTTTTAATTATTCACGCATGCATAAAAAGGAAGTGCGTGGGAAAAATCATTGCTTTTAATTGGAAGAAGCAAACGTTATGAATATTACGAAAAATGAAGGATTTATATTTACAACTCTGAGAAAATATAAATACAGGGGTTGATCCAGGTTTTAATTTTTGGGGCCCATTTTTGTGAAAAACAAATTATTTTTGTGAAAAAAGAATTGTCGCTAGAAACCTTCCATTTTAGCAGTTACTCTATCTAATGTTTAATATCAAGTAAATAACATTTTATTAAACAAGTATAGACACTCATTAAAAATAATACTATAAACATGGAAAAATTTTACAAAAGTATTATTTTTATAAAACAAAATTTTGTGAAAAGGCTGTTTTTATAAGTCTGAATTTTGTGAAGGGACCCATTTTCTGAATTTGAATTTTGTGAAGGGACCCATTTTCTGAATTTGAATTTTGTGAAGAGACCCATATTAAGGATTTGAATTTTGTGAAGGGGCCCATTTTCTGAATTTGAATTTTGTGAAGAGGCAGAAAACGGGTCCCAATTTTTGCCTGGATCGACCCCTGATAAATATTAGGCTTTAGCTGTTGTATTGAAAATTACTATTAATATTTTTTTTTCAACTACAAATATTGGTTTCGAAATATTAATTAACGTAGAAATTAAATCTACTTTTATTTTAAGATGAAATTTCCTTTCGATTTAAAAAAAAAAATTCTTGTTTTAAGTCATAATAATGGAGTTTGCCCCAAAGATAAAAAATAATTTATTAAACTGCTATTTGGCTGATGACTTTTCATAGAAAAAAAAAATGTACGCAAAAAGTAGGCAAAAAGAGCCCATTTTCTGATAAAAATTGCATAAACATGTATTTACATTTGACAATGGGTACTAGGACTGGAAAAAAATATTGGTTACTTTAAAACAGTGATATGCACCTCGTATCTGATTTCCACCTCAAAAATTTCGAGAATTACAAAAATCAGCATCACAGAATGTTGCTTTAATCGTGTGTCTAGCAATTGCTTTCTTATTCACACACTCAAACGTAATCATTTTAAAGGAATATTTTAATTGTCTAATGTATTCTTCTACTTTAAATTCTTCAGAAGCAAGCTTTTTGCTGATGTCTTGTATTATAAAAGGAAAGCTACTTACGATGTATTAATTATCAAATTAATCATTTCTCTCTAATATGCTTAATCATAGTGCAGCATTAACCCTTTGCGGTGCAAGACAATTTGAAACATTTAAATTATACTGCCACCGGAATTCATGAACTAAATTAAACTAAAGAAATTTTAAGGTTTAAAAAACCGGCCTTTTCTGATATGTTATAAACGTGAATTTTTGCTAAAATATTTCCGGGATGAATTTTTGCAGCTGGATCTTAAATTTTGCTTCCTCGTGGCGAGGACACCGCGCGTTAAGGGGTTAAAAAGAAAGTATCCATGACACATTTTGTAATGCATTTTGAATTATTTTGAAATAAAGCCTAATTATACGGAACTTTTTTGGATGGCACTGTAAACAATGGATAAATATTTTTCATATCAAATGTTATTTGAAGTCTGCTTTTTCGCATATGAAGAATACATGTCAATTTCATTTTATTTAGTGCAACCTAAAATTTATAAATTATACCTATCAGAAATTTTGCAACAGAATGTATAGGTTTTTTTTTTTTTTTTTTTTTTTGTATGATCCTGTACATGAACCATTTATCCGATTTCAATAAAAGGTTTCAAGTGACATTTCCATATGATTACAGATTTAGAATGTCGAGTTTTACATAATTAGAATACATTAAGCAAAACAAAATTGACAAACGTGTACTAATATCATTTGTTTTTGAGTTTTTTTGTGATAACAGGCTCACAGACATACAGACACCGGGAGACCAACAGCTGAAAACCAGATTTTTGGATTCCGGGAGCCTCAAAACGTATAAAATCTCAAGTTCGAAAATTTGATTTAAAAATTACTTCCTATACCACGTATGAGGAAGAGAAAGTAAAAAATTTTCTACTAATAAAAAAATTCTTGTTACTTTATTTTGAAAATCATCTTTGGGAACTGTCTCTTAAAATAGTGAAATATGGATTAGAAAATCAAGTATTAATATTCTAGAAAATGGATAATTTATATTCATACGCTATTTGACTACTGTGATTTTAATAACTAAAAAAATCATCTATCAGTTCTTGTATATTTCATCTTTACTAAATGTATTCTGTTCGCAGAGAAAATTAAATCAATGTCGCTATAAGCTGGGTGAGTTTTAATGGTTTATTCATTTCCTAATTAATCCTTCAAAGTGACAATTTAATGAAGGACCATAGCATGATTTATTATTTTCCGTCGTTAAATTTATCATTAAGCAAACCGCTAGACTTTCACCTTGTTTACCAACTGCTAATGAATGTTAATTTTGTTTTCAGGCAAAGTCGCTAATAATCAAGCGCGACATTATTTATAGACCTAGACTGAATGCCGAAAACAGAAAAGTAACAGTAAGTTATGGCTATCACAAAAATTTCTTTAATATTTTCATATGAAAATCCACACAGTACATATTATTTATTAAAATTATTATTTATTAAAATCATTATTTTACCCGAAGAATGCAGATGATTTTTCCCAAAAAGTATAACATTAAATGCCAAAAGAAAGTCAATATTCTTTTATTTTGACCAATGTAAATGATAAATCATATTGGCATGAAATACTATAGAGTTCTAACAGATGACGTCACGAGCAGACAGTGCTGAGGGACAGTTGACCCTACTGACCCATTGTTTATCATTGCAGAATAGTGTTACAAATTTATTGTAACACAGTGTTGTAAATGTATTTGTAAAAGTATAAAAAAATTCGACTACTACGCTTCAAAAGACATGGAAAAATTAGCGTTGTCCTTCAGCAAAGTACGGTTGCTAAGAAGAAAGTCACGTGGTTGTTAGAACTCTATAGGTACCCAAGAATTGTCAAATGGCGTCATTTTCCACAGGGAAATGAAAATTTGATCAATGGTGTAAAAAATAAATATAATAAATGTCATTTTTGCTATTGTCGTCTGCAAATATCTTTTTTCTTCTACTTTTAGAAAATTTATTTTCATACTGTTAGTTGCTTATGTTGTTTATATAAACTTCTTTGTGTGTTCTTTTTTGTGAATAAGGAAATATGCCGTGCCTGTATAATGAACTGCGTTTCTTTTTGTCTTTGAAGTGTATATATATATCTTTTTTATTTAAAAATATATTTTAAAATACTTCGACTATATTTTGGCATAGTAAAATATCTAGATTTAAATTCAAATTCATTTATAAACGACAGAATCTTCTAAATTAGCAGTGATAGGTTTTTAGTATTACAGAATTAGACATTTTCATGATACATTTGATATTTCTAATTATGGAAAGAAAAAAATTCATCAACTAAAACCCATATAACCAATTTATTTGAATGTAACTAGTATTAATAATTTAAATCCTGTGTGCTAAAATTCACCTTGATTTAAAATTAAATTTTGAATGTCGTTGGTATTAACAATGTATCATTTGAATGCTAAATTTTTTAATGAATTACAAATTTTCAACTTTATATCTATCTATCTTATGTATATATATATATATATATATATATATATATATACAGAGAGAGAGATTAGCTAATGAGTAATTCTATAAACAAATATCGCCAAGTCATTTTGCTGAAGGAAACAAGGAAATTGCAAAAAGATAAAGAGAAGTCTTGACTCTTAATTACTACTATTTAGGTATTTTTGTTCAAAAGAATCATCTTATAGAAATATTTTTATTTTCAAGAGTCTCATTGTCTTATTTTACAAATCATTATTCATCTACTTACTCAGAAAGAATTAATTCTACTTATATAACCGCAGCAGTTGATTTATTAATATTTATTTATTTATTTTTAAGCGATGTCTATTTTATGATATAAATGTATCATTAATAACATTAATTTTAATCAGTCATGACTTAAAGATAAAATTTTTAAGTGTCTAAAACATTAATTAATCATGCTGAAAATAAAACCGTCCTTCGAAAATTTTTAATCTCGCATTTAATGAAAATAAAAATTATGAAAGAAACTTTTAGCTTATATTTGCGTTTTCTATTTATACACTTTCCAGATTCAAGTAATTAAGAAACTAATTAGTGATAGTAACATTTAATTAAAGGATTTAATTATACATTTTTTTGTCTTTCTTCAATCTAAATAAAGCGTTACAATGTCTCACATTTGCTATATATTTGCAAAGCTTATCCTTATACCCAATGATTAATGATTGAAGAAGTCATTAGCAAGGTTGACATCCATACATGTTTTATGACAAATAATTGTCTAGAAATATTGAAGGTGGATATTTAACAAAAAGCATTTTCTAGAAAAAGCTTCTCACACTGTTTAATGGAACTTATTGTTGGTTCCTTCACAGCAGTAACATAAGTTATTCGACAATTGTAGTCTCTGAAAATGAGAATAATTATAAAATAAATAAATAAATAAATAAATAAAATATTGTCATACAATTAGCATGATTATTGTTAATCTCTTATCATTTCCAAAGAAATCTTAACGTATTGTAAAACACAAATAGTACCCCCCCCCCCTTTTTTTTTTTTTTTTTTAAACCTTTCTTTTTCTCTTTTATTCCTTTGTAAAGATTTTTACTTTCCGAACACTATAGTGAGGAAAGTATAGTAATCATGTCAAAAATCCGAATTTGAGATTTTGATGTTTCTATACATTTCGAGATCCCCTGAGTCCGTTTCCACTATTTGTACGATGATTATGTATGTATGTGTGTATGTGTGCGTGTGTGTGTGTGTGTGTATGTGTGTATGTCTCTGAGTGAACACGCTAGCGTCTAAACGCTTTGTTCGAATAAGCTGAAAGTAGGTACGTATATTGTAAGTCACCATAGTACGAATCCTATAGATTTTGGTGAATCTAGCACTTATAGTTTGTTTACAGGGACACCAGGAAAAATTCTTTACCATTATGGCCTATGGGACCAAATTTTTAAAAGTGCGATAGCATCTAAACGCCATATTAATCTGAGAAAAAAAATTTTACACATATTATAAGTCACAGGTGCACCAACTGTATAGATTTTGGTGAATTTAGCACTTACAATTTTTTTACAGGGACACAAAGAAAAATCCTTTATCATTATGGCCTATGGGACCAAATTTTTAAATGTGCGATAGCATCTAAACGCCTTATTCAATTGAGCTGAAAATTTATATGAATATTATAAATCACTGTTGCACTAACTATAAGCATTTTGGTGAATCTAGCATTTATAGGTTTTTTTACAGGGACACAACGAAAAATTCTTTATCATTATGATCTACGGGTTCAAAGTTCAGTAGCGTTAAATAAAACATCGTGTAATATATAGAGAAAAATACTCAAACACTCTATCATGAGTTTCTCTCTTTTGTTTGTTTAACAACTCCTCTTTCTTTAATTTATCTACAAAACTGTTAATTACTCAATGTTCGGAAAGTCAAGTGGAGTCACTCCAGATTTTTATTTAAGATATAAAAATGAACATAAAAATTGGAAGAGGTATTTTTTATAAAATTATTCGTGTATATTTTTATCATTCTAACGGCGTTCATACTTTAGAAATTAATAATTATAATTTTTTTTTTTTTTTTAAGTCCGTTATGGAAGAAAAAAGAAAAATGAATGCAGGATTAAACATTAGCAGGCTTGTGTATTTTCAACTCTCTGTAAGGTATACTTAATACCGTTTCACAGTCAGTTTTCTTTTTTAAAATTTTATATATATATATATATATATTTAAAAAAAAAAAAAAAAAAAAAAAAAAAAAAAAGGCAGAAGGCTTGTTGCATTTACTTTGTATTAATTTTCAATCTTTCTTTTACCATTAAACTTTCAGTTTCTTCATTATTGAGTTGTCAACTATTCTTAAAAATCTAATCATACTATTAAACACATAGTAAGCAATCTATAAATTTCATTGTTGCTTCATAGTTTCATTATTCTTTATCTGCTATGAAATTTTGCTTTTTTTTTTTAATCCATATGACTCCTATTCTGGTCTTGGCAGGCTGGGGGAGTGTTGCCGGCGTGAAACTAGTTTAACCGCACAGGCAAGTCACAAGTCTTGCCGCCTGCCTCCTTCCTTCCTTTCTTAAGTTTCTTGAATTAATTTATCATAAATTTCGATTTAGTTTATGTTTTTCTGTTAAGATTTGGTTGAGTTAGTTTATTGTTTCGTTTGTTATGCAGGCTGTTAATTAATAAATTTCGTTTCTTTAAATATGTGTATTTCATCCCCTGATGAATCTTTTTCACCTTTCTGAGCTTCTCCTACATAAAGAAATATTTCATTCTTATTGGTCTTTGTGGTTTCAGTGATCCTGTATCTGTTGTTTAGCTTCTAATACGCTTAATAAATCATTATATATGTATATATATATTTTTTTCTTTTTCACTCCTCCCAAAGTTAACTTTTGAAAATACTTGAACTAATATCAGTTTGAAATTATTGCTTATGTTAAGGTTCTACAAAATTCAGTTAATGGTTTGATAAAGAATACGTCATTCAAATTTTATGTTCATTTGTTTAAAAATTATGCGCAAAAGAAAGAAACGAGAAAACAGGCTGTGACCTTAATTTGGACTTGAAAGTGTATATAAACAGAATTATAAATTAATTGAAAATGAATGCAGGTACAGACTTAAAACTGTGAAAGCTTGTAGAAAATAATAATTAACTCAAAAATATTGTTAGGGAAGCCCTCAATGCAGGTTGGAATCAGTAAGATATTTCAAGAGCTAATAGTAGAAACAAAACGTACCCTAGCACTCTCATCTTACCAAAAGAAAAGAACGTAACCACTGCAGTTCAGAATTAAATATATATATATATATATATATATATATATATATATTATTCAAAAGAAAAAAAAATTAAAAATAAATGTAGGGAGCTAAGTTGCTTTTTCTTTTACTGGTAGCTCTTGAAACATCTTATTGTTTCAAAATTGAGAGGCTTCCCTGATGATGGCCTCAGTGTTTTTTAAGTTAATTATTATTTTCTGTCTGCTTTCATAAGTTTTTTGCATGCCTTCATTCACAATTGATTTGTAATTCTGTTTATATATATATATATATATATATATATATATATTTAACTATTTTCTATTTTGATGCAGTTTCTTGCGCATTAAGTACAAGAATATATTATTTTTATATTACGTATAAATATATATTCTTTTTTAATTGATTTTTTTTTATGTGTAATTCGGGCATTATGTTTGTAACTTTTTAAATTATAAACTTACAGATAAAAGAAATTTATTTATATTTGCAAGCAATAATTAAAGTAATGCCCCTAAAGAGCGTGAATTATTGTAATGCTTTCGCTGTGTTTTTAGATTTTTTTCTTTAATTATATTATTAATATTATCAATTATATTATTAATATTTCTCTTTTATTATATATACATATATATATATTTATGTGTAATTCGGGCAGTATGTTTGTAATTTTTTAGATTATAAACTTACAGATAAAAGAAATTTATTTATATTTGCAAACAATATTTAAAGTAATGGCCCCTAAAAAGCGTGAATTATTATAATGCTTTCGCTGTGTTTTTAGATTTTTTCTTTAATTATATTATTAATATTATTAATTATATTATTAATATTTCTCTTTAATTAATCTTTTTTTTTTTTCATAAAGGAAATTTTACTTATTAAATGCAATATCGGATCTTTCATTTTTTTCTGAGATACATTTTAAAAGTTTATATATATATATAGATAATCAGAACGTACAGTAGAAATATAATATTATCAGCACATACAGTATATATATATATAAAGTTCTTCGTAGAATTAGCTTTAATTTATATATAATAAGGGATTATAAAAGGAATTTGAAAAAGTCCCCCTTGACTACCCATGACCACTTTTACGTAGAATGAACGATATTCATTATTAAATTATAAAATTATATCGGAAATTTAAAAATAAACCTGAAAAAATATATGATTTGTAAAATGTATAATATGAAATATATGTCAAAAAGATGGGTAAATTTTAAGAGAAGAGGTTAAGTGCTGTTGAATTTTATTCTAAAATTAGAAACATTAAGACAAAATGTGTAATATATAAAGACAACCAAGATAAACAAAGATAAGAGTTGTCAACAAAATTACTTCATTACTATAAAATGTTCAGAAGTCAATCTCCTCTTCTTTAAATATAGTTACATACGCCATATTAATATTAAATGAAGTAAACTTGGTTTTTGACAAGAAATGTTATAATATATTAAAAAATGAAGCTGACATTTTGTATATGTTTTTAAGTACTTATTTTATTTATAAAATCTTGTTATTACCAGGTGTTGCTGATGACTGTAAATAAAAAATAATTTGGTTTTATCAGATACAGTTGGTGTTTGATTATTAAAAGCTTGTAGGGGAAAAGATAAGGTATTTTTGGCATGCATTTGTTTTTTATAATTTTATGTTTTTATCTTCAAATATATAAGGCTTTGAATAATTTTGAATTACACAAAAAATAAATGCATCCTGGATATTTTTATTAATATCAAACAGAAAACATTTGCGAAAATACATCAGATTATAATTTATATTTTAAATATAAATGTAAATTTATTATTTAATTAAGGTAAACGTACCAGTAGTGGACACTTTAAGGACATTTTCCGGCTATTTTTTGTATAATTTCCTAAATTTTAGAGTTTCAAAAAATAATTAATGTTTCAGACCTTTACTAACTCTTTCTTAACACGACTGTATTACGAAAATTGCTAATTGTAGCATTTATATATGTAAAAAATCAAAAATCGGAAGAGATTAAAATGAGCCAGTAGTGGACACACTAAAAACCCAGTAGTGGACCCTTTTTTTTTGTTCCAGTAGTGGACCCCTTTCAGGTTTTGCTTTAAATTTCAACTCTAAAATTGCTAGATTACAGAATTGTGTCCACTACTGGATCTGGCATTAAAAGTCACATGAGCCAGTAGTGGACAGGGCTGTCCACTATTTGTCATGATGACATTTTTTGGCACCATTAGTGGACACCCATAAAAATACTATGTGTTAATAAAAGATTTAAGAAATGGCACAATAAATGAATTCTGCATACTTATTTTAGTCATATGAAAGCAAAAGATAGAAGAGATCAGTTAAAAATAAGCAGAGAGCGTGCAAATAAAATTTCATTTCCTTATTCAAAGTGATTAGAAGAAAACGGCAAAATCACAAAAAGTGTAAATTTTTTTAGTTAAACTAACATTATTTTAAAACTAATGGCGGGAATTATTTTTTGTTAAAGAGTTTAACAGTAAAGAACTATAACTCCCTTCCTGAACATTGCTCGAATCTTCAGAATTTTTAGGTAGCTTATTTTCGAGTTTAAAATTAAAAGTGTCTACTACGGGTACAGGGTCCACTACTGGTGCGTTTACCTTAAGTACAATAATATTTTAGGTTTATTTATTGTTACAATGATATTAATTTTCGTTAATTTGTGCAATCCAATAATTGTATCATTCTCAGTGTATGCTAAGCAAACATTGAGAATGATACAACACTGAGACACGTTAGAAGGGTAAGGATAATATCACACTAGAATTCTCATCTATTATCTGTCTGCTGACTGTCTTCATATCCAATAAACTCGTTTTAGAAATTTCAAGAAAATGATATTTTCAACATATAAAAATTATTATATAATAGTAGGAGGTTTAATTGTACTTATTTATATATAATAATTTTGGTGACAGAAATAAAGATTTTTCTTTTCAAAAACTAACGTAACGATAAATAGTTCCAGTATTTGAATTTCGTTTCTTTCCCCCATGTTTGAAATAAACAACTATTTTCAATGCAATATATAGCTGTATGGTAACAAGAAATTTTTATACACACTTATATGCAATTCAATTTTAATATTCTTTTACTTTGCATAGAATTTTTTTACGATTGAACAAAATACAGTAACCGCCGCTTATTAAAATCACATTCGTTCTATGGCAAAGTGATTTTATTAAGGGGCTGATTTTTATATCCGACGAAGGTTCTTGCACTCAAGAAAAAGGTATTACTTCCTTGAATTTAAAAAGAAATTTCAAAAGTTAACGATTGATGAGAGTAATAAACAGTATTAATTCATTTTCGACCGACCATCAATTAATTGTTCGTTCAAAATAAGCAAATTAAACACATACTCCATATAAAATTAATAAACACATAGTACATACAAAATTAATGAATATTTATAAATTAATTAAGTATTAGACATTTCCAAAAGATTTTTTTTTCTTCTTAGTTATTTCAGATTGAGAACTAAGAAGTATTTTTTAATAATTAGAAATGAAAAAAAAAAAAAAAAAAATCAGTAGTGAGTTAAAGCAGTAACTTATTATCTCGACTTTTATAATACATTCCTGGAATGTTTTACTCTTCCTAATACAAGTGATGAAGCGAGTTTATTTTGTTATTATGTAAAATTTTCGACAAAGAGAGATAACGAGGGAGGTTGGTGTGCTTTATTTTATTTTTGTTGAAAAAAAAAAAAAAATTAAATATATATATATATACATATTTTAAGTGCATAAATATACATTTTTGCTGGTGAAGAGATTTTTTTGATTTTATTAACCGTCGATGCTGATTTTATTAAACGACAGTTTTAAAAGTTGTTTGTATTGATTTGATTCCGTTCCTGACAATTTGATCAGATTAAGCGGTTGATTTTATTAACCAGTGATTTTATTAAGCGGCGGGAACTGTATTTCAATCATTACTCTTTTACCAACTATTTTATTTTGTGACTGGTGTAACATTTCACGGAATAATCCGAGGTCTATATACTAAATTAAACAATAAAGCCGCATTTATATTAATAGAGAAACAAATCGAACACAAAAATTATAAAATATTTTACAAGGATCAGTGACTGTCAAAAGTGTAGCATAAGCATCGCTTAATATAATGTAAATATTAGAATTACAAAACTAAAATGAGCATGTGGAGAAAACAAAGTGTTGGAGAAACGAGAAAAACGAGTAGGTAAAATTTATAAATATAATTATAAGATAAAAAAAAAACTTTTTATATACCATGTTTTAAATTTTCTGATGAATCATAGAGCTCTTATCAATGTGCATAAAAATTTTTAAATGGTAATGACGTCATTTTTTGTGAGATGCACAATTTAAATTTTTATAATTTTTTAATGTTCATGTTTAATTAAATGTGTTTATTTATTTTTATGTCGAAAAGAAATGAACTCGTATTTTTTTTTTTTTTTTTTTTTTTTGGGGGGGGGGGGGGCAGGGCAACAATTAAATTATAGCTAATATTGTAATGGCTATTTTAACGCTATTAGGATGTTATTATTTCCATATTTTAATTAATTATAAGAAAACTAATCAAAAATTCGAAAATTGGACTTCGAAGTATTGTGTTGTCACTGGGTTCTGACATGTGGAAGTTTCAAATTTCTAGCTAGTAGGGAAGTTAGTTAAAATTCGATTGCAAGATTTTTTCGGACAAACAAACAAACAAACAAATAAGAATAGAAGTTAATAAAATATAAAATATATTATCATCATTGTTTGATGATGTCAAAAATATAGTTAAAGATAATTTGAATATTCAAATTACTAAATTAAAATGACCATGCATGGAAAAAATGGTGAAAATACAGGAAAAACAAGCAAGAGAAATTTATAAATGCGTGTTAGTATCACCATTAGAAACTGTTAAAATGACATCATAAATATCGTTAAATATAATTAGAATATTAGCAGTGTTAAAATGTAAATTAGAATGCAAGAAGACAGACTGATAAATAAGTAGACGCATTAGAGAAATAGAAGTTACAAATATGTTATCTAAGCTACATTAGAAAGTGTTAAAAAGACAAAAATATTTACTAAATCTAGCACCTTCAACTCGCTTTTAACAATAAACGCCACAATATATAAAAGCAATGAAATTGTCATTCCATACATGTCTGAAAACTATTTATTTCTTTTGCAACGCTTGGTATTAGCAGAGCGGACGTGTGCTTTAGATGACTATAAATAAAGATTAATTTGTTCTTTGCAGACGCAATTAGTGTCTGAATAATTGTAGCTTGTTGCAAAGGATTTTTGTATTTATTGGTTTCATTTACTTTCTTATTATACTCAGTTTGGAGGTAGACATCCTTTTATCAGAACAAGAATAATACTGGATTACATTAGTTAGTGTCCGTCTTATTTACAAGCCTTATGTATATAATTATAAAATATAAAACATAATTAATTCTGAAGATGTATCAAAATCGAACAAACCGTATACGTGGAATTCCGAAAGAATTCAAATACATACAGGGTGTTTATAAACTCCCGGACCCATTTTGATGTTTAATAACTCATAAAATAATGAAGATATAAACAAACTTATGGCATTTATTGATGAAATAACTCATATATTTTCTTTTCAGGTTTGAATATTTTTACTTTTGTAAATATCGTCTGCGCGTGTGGTTAATTTCAGATAATTTCATTTTCCAGTCTAAATATCTGTACTTTTCTAATTATCGTCTGCTTATTAATTGCATTTTTCTCTCTTTTGTTTTTGGCAACTATTGCAATGTTATGTTTACTTTTGATGTGTTTGTACTATGTAGTACTTTTGTATGTGATGTTTTATTCGAGCGGCAGTCGAATAATTACCTAAAAGTCAGAATTACAACCGCAATAGCCTCTGTGGATGCCGACATGCTTGCCGCTACCTGGAGTGAAATTGACTATCGACTTGATATTCTCCGTGCGACGAAGGGGGCACACTTGGAAGTTCATTGACAAGGGTTATACTTCGAGGGAGTTGCGGAATGCCGAGTACCCGGGGTCAAATTAGTACGACCCCACACCTCAGCGAGCCAGAGAAATGGTAACAGAATAAATAAAATTTACCTGACATTAAAAAAAAAAAAAAAAAAAAAAAAAAAAAAAAAAAAAACTGTTCATAGACGCTATTTGGACGAGAAGAAAAAGTGAAACAGGAGAAGAGAGTAGGTCATTGCAATTTTAACGAGCACCAGACTCCCTAAGGGAGAGAAGTGTTCTGTTCTCCGAAGGTTTCCTGGAGAATATTTAATTTTTCAAGTAAATTATCTGTGTTTTGCATTTTACTTTTGGGGTTATGAAACTTTTTGAGTCTATCTAACCATTTATGTTATTAATTTTAATCTATCTTTATTATTTTATGAGTTATTAAACATCAAAATGGGTCCGGGACTTTATAAATACCCTGTATATTACGTATATACATAATATTTCTGGAAGATAGAGTTTAACATCTTTAGAAAGCAATACCAAACAAAATAAAATGAAGATTTTTTTTTTCCCCATACGGCACGAAGATTGTTCCCCATTCGTTTACAGGGACACACAAAAGAAGTGAAATATGTTATGGCTATATTTTTAAGTTGCTGAAGTGCATTTCAGGTTGTTTTATATGTTCTTCATACTGGGCTAACTTTAAGTGCACTATGTGGTGCGAATATATTTTTTAGGCAATATACTACCTAAAATAAGCGAAAATATATTTTTTTATTCAATGTAATTGATGGAAGTGCTTTATTAAACTTTACCAAATTCAGAAAAACTGCTTCGAAATGATAATTATTTTCTCATATCCATATTAGAGGAAAAGTATTATTTAAATTCCAAACAAAATAAAATGAAGATTTTTTTTTTTCCCATACGGTACGAAGATTGTTCCCCATTCGTTTACTGGGACACACAAAAGAAGTAAAATATGTTATGATTATATTTTTAAGTTGCTGAAGTGCATTTCAGGTTGTTTTACATGTTCTTCATACTGGGTTAACTTTAAGAACACTGTGTGTTACTAATATATTTTTTAGGCAATATACTACCAAAAATAAGCGAAAATATCTTTTTTTATTCAATGTAGTTGATGGAAGTGCTTTACTAAACTTCACCAAATCCAGGAAAACTGCTTCGAAATGATAATTATTTTCTGATATCCATATTAGAGAAAAAGTATTATTTAAATTCCAGTTTCGAACACAGACTTTTTTGCTATAATTATTCGTTATGAGGCCCCATGAATACGAAAATTATGCATTTTGAAGTTGATCTGTATGTATATTTCATTTATTATTATCATTTTTTTCTGTTTTTTGGCATAACTGAAAAAAAAAGGGGGGGGGGAATTTCGCAGCAAATGAAATTTGAATATCAAATGCGAGAGTCACTTGAAAATTTGACCAAGTTTGAAAGTTTTGAAGGAATAGTGTGTGTAAATGATTGTCGAGTAATTTCGAATACACTTTTACATTTAATAACAGCCTTAATTTTTTTTATGAATATAATTACTAAAATTTAACGGCTGGTTGTTACCTCTCCCTCACACACATACACCCATAAAAATGTATGTTAAATAAAACTGTTTAAAAAATTGTTTTCAACTGTTTCTAAAACATATTCAAATACATTAATTCTTATTTTGCACTATGATCTCTTATCTGCCTTTATAAGTATTCAAAAGTAGGGTAAGAGAAATTTCTGTGAGTGCCACACTAGATTATTTTTCTGTTATTTAAATTGTTTATTTTAATTTAATGACGCGAACTGAAAAACCTATTCAGGGGAACTCAAAACGCGTAATTGTAACGAACAACCAGTGTTGGATATTAAATTTTAAACAATACATCGTGCACAATATGGGTATGAGAAAGTAATTGTAATTCCTAAGCAGTTTTCTGGACTTGGCGAAATGTAGTAAAGCACCTCTATTAATTGCATTCAACAACAAAGAAAGTTTTTGCTTAGTTGTGTGTAGCCCTGTAAATTATATATAAATTACATACAAGCCACGTACTGTATTTAAGTTTAGAACAATGCGAAAAACACACAATACAACTCGAAACGCAACTACAACATTTTTTTCATTTATGACTGTAAAATAATTCTTATAGGTAGCCCTGTAAACGAATAGTGAATGGTTCTAATCTCATATTCTATACGATACATGTTTTATACATACAAAAAATATGTGTTCATTTCAATTTATTTAGGACAGTCTAAAGATGCTAAATTATATTTACATGAAATTTCGTCCATAAACGATGTGTTCGAATACTCTTGAATTTCCCTGTGTACGAACCATTTTTTTTTTTTTATCTCAACGAAAAGTTTGGTGTAGCACTTCTATATAATACAGATTTAAAATTCCGAGTTTGGAATTCCAGCTATGATTTGTTCTTAAGTTATAGTGATAAGAGATACACACACAGACCAACTGCTAAAAATCAGGTTTTCGGACTCAGGGAACCTCAAAACGGGTTAATATAGTAATGGAATTTCAATAAATTGACACATCCTTCAAAAAAAATAAAAAAATAAAAAACTTTCTTTACAATATATGTATAAGAGAAAACAAAAAGAGAGATTTCAGTGAAAACCGTAGAAAGCAAATGTTGGTACAATAGGGTAATAAAATAAACATAAAGGAAGAGAAAATATTATAGAAAAGGACATTCAGATCCAACATCAGTTAAAAATTCAACATATATACAGTCGGTAAAAAAAGTGTCCGAACTCTAGCACAAATTCCTATGTAAAAAACGTACACTCAATACAGTTTTGTTAAATAAATCCTTGTCGAATCATGTTTTTAGTCAGTGTAAGAAAATGATTCGATAAGGATTTATTTAACAAAACCGTATGAAGTGTACTTTTTTTACATAGGAATTTTTGCTAGTGTTGGGACACTTTTGTTACCGACTGCACGTTAAATTTAATTATTCAGTAAATGCAAATTTAGACTTCTTCCCAAATGAGCCTACTGGCCAAACAGTAGTAATAAAATCGTGTAACTTACACCGAAAAATGTAAAAGAAAATATTCGCCACTAAATTCACTTGTATCAACTCGTATCAGTGGCAAAAAGAACTCATTCCTAACTAGAAATGGTACGAAATATTAAAAATGATGAAGTTGACATTCTGTACATGCCTTGAGACAATTTATTTCATTTGCTACGCTCGCTATTAGTAGAACATACATGCGCTTCCGATGGCTGTGAATAAAGATTAATTTTGCGTTACCAGACGCAATTAGTGTCTGATTGATTGCAGCTTGTAGCTAAAGAATCGTACTTACTGGCATCCATTTATTTCTTATTATGTCTAATGATAAAGTGTCTTTTATCATAATGAGAGTAATGTTGGAATACACAAACTAGTGTTTGATATTGATGATACACATAAAAGTTTCAGAAATATAATGTATTGCAGTATTTGCACCTGTGATTTAAGTGCAATAGATTTTATATAATGAATGTATAAAGTGTGTAATATTTGTTTATTTGCTTGCAGGGTACTGAGATGTATGCTTGTCTTGAGGACCGGTCGTATCTTGGCTATTCCAAACCACAAGGGTTTTACAAGAACATATAAAGGCATAACAAATATTCATGTCTAGCCCACAGATTATTATACAGATAGGACACTCTCGTACATTCTTCGGTAACCAAAATTTGACTGCAACGACCCTATTGTCAACGGCTGTAAGTTTCTCGAGCTCTCCAGCTTACGCAATCGCTCGTCTTATTTTTATTGTATCTATGTTTATATCGTAATATTAGTGCAACGTTAAACCCAACATCCAACCAACTGACCATTGTATTGATGTTTTGTTTACTTTTTGTAACTTTGTTATTGTTTACGAACTGGATTGTCGAAAGCAATTTATTTTATGAAGCAAGTACTAAATATTAAGCAAATAAATTTCGAAAATATACATAAACCAGAAATATTTTTTTCATTTTAAAGAATTTTGTATTATTTAAACGAAGTAATGTTAAATATTTAAGATTTCATACCATTACAGTTTGTTATATTAATTTGTACACTTGAACACGAATGTGTTTGACAAAATTTATTTTCAAACATAATAAAAATTAGTTTTATTTCTTAGAAAATAGCTGTGAATGTTATGATTTTGTGAATTTAAAAATAGTAGAAAAAGTGAAGGAAAGAAAACTGCACAATGCACATACGTTTTCGTGTGGCAACTTTATTATTGTTTACAAACTTGACTGTCAAAAGCAATTTATTTTAAGAAGCAAGTGCTAAATATTAAGAAAATGAACTTTGAAAATATACATAAAATAAAAACATTTTTTCATTTTAAAGCATTTTGTATTATTTAAACCAAGCAACGTTAAATATTTAATGATTTCATACTGCTATTTCAGAATTACAGTTTGTAATTTTTAATTTGTACTTGAATATGAATATATTTGATAAAGTATATTTTTAAACATTATAAAAATTATTTTTTATTTCTTAGAAGAATAGCTGTGAATGTTTTGAGGATAAAATTAAAAAACAATAGAAAGTGAAGAAAAAGAAAACTTCCCATACTAACCCGCTACTAACTACTACTACTCGCGAAATAGAAAAACAGTTTCCGATTAAAGATGCTATTCATGTAGACTTAACACATGTAGTTCCCCTCTGTTGACACTAGTGGTGCTACTATATTTCCGGTTCGCGTTTTAGCTTCACTGTCCTATCTGTATGATAATCTGTGGTCTAGCCTAACCTGACTTTCGAACCCGAGACATGGTATTCCAGAAGACAGGTCTTGATACCTAGACTACCACCATAGCCTCCTAAACTAGATGCCTGTCGCGTGGCTCAGGAACTTGGCAACAATTGAAGCGGTAGACAGCGCCACCTGGTACAGACTGCGTGACATTTTTATTCCACAACCACCAAAATTTTTTTTAAATGGGGTATGATATACATAAAGGCGAATAGAATCGAAGAAACGTCGATTATATATATCAGATATCACTTCTTAAAATTATTGGTGACAGTTGAATAAACAAATCGCGCAATCTGTACTAGGTGGCGCTGTCTACCGCTTCAACTGTTGCCAAGTTTCCGAGCCACGCGACAGGCATCTAGTTTAGGAGGCTATGCTACCACACTAGCAGTATAGGAATATGGTTTTATATGATTTAAAAGTTAATGTATTTAACTTCGTTCATTTTTTTAAAACCTATTTGAGTTTTTTTTTCACAAATGCTTTGAGAGAATATAACGGTGATTTTTTTTTTTTTTTTTTTTTTTAAGTTTTAGTTAACATTTTCCCTTTTGTAACGAGCTAAAAAATTCTTATTTTGCTAAAACTTTATATATATAAAATGGAACAAATCCACTCGACTTTCCGAACATTAAGTAATTAACGGCTGTTTAAATAAATTAATGTAAAAGGAGTTTCAAATCAATCAGCTCAATCGAATAAGACGTTTAACATTATTGTACTTGAAATTATTTCAGCCCATAGGTCATAATCATAAAGGTCATAATCATAGGTATAATCATAATATTTCGTTGTGTCCCTGTAAAAGAAGTTTAAGTACTATACTTATTAAAATCTACACAGTTCGTGTAATGGTGACCTCTAAGCATATACTTTATAGTTAGCATTTCACATGTATAGAAATTTTCAGCAAATAAGGCGTTTAGATGATATCATACTTTAAATAATTTGGGCCCACGGACATAATAATAACGAATTTTTCTCTGTGTACCTGTAAAAAAAATTACATGTGCTATATTCACCCAAATCCATGCAGTTTGTGTGGTGACCTATAACATGTGTATAAATTTTCAACTAACTTGAATAAGTAATTTAGATGCTACCACTTTTAAATAATTTGAGTTCATTGGTAAAAATGATGAAGAATTTTTCTTTGTGTCCTTGTGAAAGAACTAATAGTTCTAAATGTCCCTATAAAGTGCTAGATTCATCAAAATCTATACAGTACGTTCTACAATGACATGTAACATACGTACAGGTCATTGTAGAACACCAGCTTATTCGAATAAAGCATTTAGACGCTATCAAGTTCAAACATAGACATACATATACAAACATACATACATCAGGAAAAAACGCGTAAAATCGTAGATGTCTGTAAATGGAGGGCTCGTGTCAAGACCCTAAGGTGGAAGTGAACAGCTAGACATCATGACAGTCACAAATATAATTTGCAAGATTCTACGACGATTGGTTTCTGAATTATGCGAGGTACAAAATCCACTTCACAAATTAGGATTTCAAAACTTTACACACACACGCATGCTTGGAAAGTAAAAAGTAACAACTTAGTTAGTAAATATGAAATGCTAACCATAAAATATATGCTTAGTGGTTTCGCTGATCCAATTTTATTTGGGCAATCTCCCTACATGTAAATGGCTAAGAGAGTTTTTTCCTGTAAGTCCATGGCTGGACGCAAGTTGATTGGCTAAGAGAGATTTTCTTCTGTTTGTCTGTGTGTTGCTGCCACCAGCTTTTCATACTTTAGTTAATTTAAAAAATTGTCACCAGCTTTTCATACTTTAGTTCATTTTAAAAAAATCTAATTGTCCGATCGATAAGTTAATTAAACCGACGGATTCAGAAAAAATTACCCTTTCATTTGTTACCTTATTTATAACGAAATTTTGATTAGATTTTTTTTTTTTTTTTAAATTATTTAAAATGTGAAAATTATAACCTGGTAAAATCTTTAAATATGGACATTTAAAATTTTAATTGTTGTTAAAAAGAAAAAAAAATTACTCTTTTTTTCTTTTTTTCAAACATAAAATTAAATATGCTTTCACGAGAAAAATAAAAAATTATAAAATATTTTACTCATGCACATGAAAAAATGAAAATTGAAAATGGAGTAAAAAAACAATTTAGATAAAGTTGCACGAGAGTTCCGAAAATTAATGGAAATATAAATGAACGTTAAATAAATAAAATAGTCGTCTGCTCAATCACGTGATATTGAAAAACAAAAATCGAATTCAGTAAATATGGAAAGGAAAGGAAAGGGAAAATAAAATAAATAAATAAATAAATAATAATAATTAAAAAAAAAAAAAAAAAAAAAAAAACATAAACCAACGGGAAACCAAAGCGGGCTTCATGATTTCTTTCAATTTTATTTTTGTTTGTAAAGCGATATAGAAAAAAGTTTCCTTTAAATATACTATCTTCATTGATTTCATGAATTAAAAAATGGTTTCGTTAACAAACTTTGGTCTATTGGCACGCAGGCAGCATCAGTCCGAGTTTTGTACATTTCGAGTTTGATTTTGAAATTTTTCCCGCATTCAGAATTCAGTTCTTCCCAAACCGGGGCTTTGCTAGTTAGATTATAAATCAGTAATTGTTTTTAATTTATTTATTATCTAAATAACTGACATTGTTTATAAAATATTTAAATAAAATTTTAGACTAAAGCAGTTTTTTACTCTGTAATTAAAATTATTTTTCAAAAATTAATTTTGAGATTACCAGACATGAGACGACTTACTTTGTTTTCATGCGAAAGTAAAACAAGATACGTATTTAAGAAATGTAATGTATCTAAAATTTTAATTAATTTCATTAAGAATGAAAGTCAAATAATGCACAGATAAAGTAAAATAAATTTATAATAATAAGAAATGAATATAAACTCAAACAGTGTGAAAAATCTCATACGTAACTCTGTTAAATAATAAAATTTTGGTTATGAAACCAATGTTATTTCTGTTCTTGTACATATTTTTCATGTCTAATACATCACTCCACAAATAAAATTGGTTAAAACATAATGACTTATAAAACAAGTATAATAAAAAAGTGATTTAAAATTTTATGTCATTAAAATGCCACTTAATTGGTGTATTAACAAAACTATAAATTTTATGAGGAATATAATATGGTCTAAATAAAATCGTGAAAATATTTTCTAATGCAGATGAAATTTAGTTTCCAGATACAAGTTATTTTATTTTTAATTTTTAATTTGAATTTTTTTTCCCCCAAATTCTTATGTGCTTACTGTCATTCACTACGGTATGTTTGTGAATCTCAACATAATTTAATTGTTGCCGACTTTTTTTTTTTTCCGACAGAACAAAAAAAAAAAAAAAAAAAAAAGAAAAAAAAGAAAGAAAGAAAAGCGTACATTTATTTCAAATGGAGAAAAATAAATTAGAAAAATTAGAAAATAAATTAAAAATATCAGACGTATCGTTAAAATAAGGTACCAAATGAAAGGAAAAATTTTTGTGAATCCGATGGATTAAACAGCTTATCGATCGGACAATTAGGTTTTTTTTAAATTAAATAAAGTATGAATTTTAGGTGGCAACAGCAGAAGATTATACACAAACTGTCAGGAGAAATAAAAAAAAAAATCTGCTTCACATTAAGTCACATGTTTTTGACGTGGTATTAAAATTTGCAGTTTTAATTTTTTTTTTTTTTTTTTTTTTTTTTTTCTCTCACGAACTCAAAAATATAATATACAGCTTGTACCCCACAAGACCAACTTGCATTTCAAATTTCATCAATTTTTCGATTAATAAAAAAAAAGTTACTTTTTTTTTCCCCCCAAATTAAATTTTGTTCTAACTTCGAAAATATTTATGTGATACGATACACATTAAGAATTTGGGTTTTAAAAGTTTTTTTTTAAATAGATTATTTCAAATTTTCCCTATTTAAAAATATTATTTATATGAGCGCAAATTCTACATGATCAGTCATAAATATTACGTAATGAAAAAAATATCTAAAGAGTTTATTATTGTGTTTTTACTTCATAATAATATCCTCTTAAAAACTAGAATCAGTAAAACGAAATAGCCTTATACATCAAATAATAATTTTCATTAAGATAATTTAACTATTACACTTCCTTTGAAAAAAAAATGTCCTTCATAAAAAAATAATTCATATAAAACGTCATATATCAACATACTTTTTTTTTCTTCTTAAGAATATGCATTGCAGCATTTAACATAATGACCTGTAAAACTACTGATTCTGTTTTTTAGATAATGAGTTTGTACAACAATAATTGCCAGAATCCTTTTATGGCCCTATATACTCAAAAACTACAATTATCATTTACCAATTACAAACAAAGAAACGACCATTAAGTAATGACAAAGGCAGTAAAAAATCCCACACAGACAAAAGACATTCTTGGAGGGATAAGGAAAGGGCTTTTATGGAATTTTAAGGAAAAACCTTAGCACCACCTTAGCTAAATGTTTTTGTGACAGTAAACGCCTACGATTCGAGATCGTATGTTTGTTTAAGTACCAGGGAATCTATTACGCTGTCCTTCGTTAAACAATCCGCACTTTTTCTCGTATTTAACTTTCGGATAGATGAAAAATATTTCAATTGCCCGGAGCTTCTTATCTATACAATATTTCTCTTACGTGGACCAGTTAAGATTATTTTTTGTAGGAACGATACGATAGTAACTCAATAAAATACGCGAGGATAAAAAATAATACATAAGCAGTAATTAAGCACGCGGACTGACTCAGTTCAGTGATCGAATTAAATAATATTATAGTTTTAAAAATTAAAGAACGCGCTTTCATATAAATGTGAACTAAAAAAAAACAAAATATCTATCTCAGTATTAAAATGCAGGGTAAGAGAAAAGCGTGCGAGTGACACACCATAATATTTACATACATTTAAATCTTTCATTAAAATAACTTAGAATTAAACAAAAACCATTTTTAAAAAATTTCCCCTGACTGGGCTCGAACGCTAGACCTTTAGGTTCGTAGCGCGGCTCTTTACCTCGCAGCCACGGCGTTCACGTACGGAAAGTGTTTTTTTTACAATATAGATTTTTTATTTGCTCCCAGAGTGGTTGCAAACAAACATACGTACATACAGGTGAAGCTAATAAAAGCGTGTTAAAAACAGTGACGACATTTGTCTGATGAGATCATTTTATAGAAAAATCTATTTTTAAAAGTTACATTTTTATAAAAATTGCATAACGTCATTTTAAACCTAGCAATACTTTAAAGATCTAAACAAAATATGAACTTTTGTCATTAATTCACTAAAAAGTACAATAATTAAAAGTATAATAAAAATAGGTGTTAGCTTCTTTTTTTTTTTTTTTTTTTGTTTTTTTTTTAACAAAAAAATATGCCAAAATGAACAAATAAAAAAAAATATATATAATAAAAGGCATCGCCAACATGGCAGCAAAAAAAAAAATAATAATAATAATAAAAATAAAAATAAAAATAAATAAATAAAGGCGCCATATGGGTCCTATACTAAAGCTGTCCTGCCTGGGGAAATATGAAAACTGGGTCGTCAGAGATGAATTTTATTTTGAAACTTTTCTTTGAATGATTTGATTTAACTATCATTAGCGTTTAATCCCACACAAACTAATAATAAATTGGCTTCTGATGAATTAAAATTTAAATTGGATGGTGAAATTGGTATAACACTTATAAATTTCAAATTTTAAAGGTAATTAAAGAAAAAAAGAAATTGCAAAAATTTCGTACGGATTTGCTAGTATACGAATAATGTTATATTTCAGACATATGAATAAAGTAAAATGAATTAAGGGTTACATTATTCTAAAAAATTCAAAAAATATCCGAAATTTTTCTTTAAATGATAAAAGTTTTCTAATTTTAAGAAAAGAATAATTTTTAATGCATTTACTTTAGTATATAAATATAATAAGGAATTTTAAGTTATTAATGTTATGAAACATGTCAAATCAGCCAGTGGTATGAGCCTTGAAGTCTTAGAAATTAATGATTTTTCATGCAGTACCTAGTATCAATAAAATTATCGAAGGGAAAAAAATGAAATTTCTAATTTTTGACACGCGCATTTTATAAGTTAAAAACCTTTAAAAAAAAATCCAAAATTGCAGAAATTTGAAGACACTTTAACATTTTTAAACAGCTGTAGATTTCGTATACAGGGCTTAAAGAAGTATAATTCTATCTACTATAGTATTGTGCTGTTTAAATTAATATGTTTATTGTATAACAAATTTTAAAACCTTAAAAACAACTTTTTAAGTTTTTTGTAAAAACTATACGTTTTCAAAATATTAATTTAGTACTTCTATACTAAGTTATATAATAAGACGCCAATGGGTTCTAAAGGTAATTAATTATTTTGCATTAGTATTGTGATAACCCCCCCCCCCTTCCTCCACCGAGTCTTGTTGGAGTTCCCATGAACGTGATTGACGGCCGAGACGGAAAGTCTGGACTTTTGAAAAGAGTGTTGACTAGCATGACTTTTTGAATTTTTCCGACACCATTCATCCTGATTTCACGCTTTCCTTTGACTTTCCGACGACTCTAGCACATCCCATGGGTGTGGTAGACAGGACGGCGCCACGCTAACTGTCAAGCGACTGGCCGGCAAGGGTCCTAGGAGTGGTCTAGAGTCCGGAGGAGCCTATCGGGGGCCGGATTGCATCAGGGGGCTGATCCCCTCTCTCAAGTCCCGGAGACGGCAGACGAGGAAAGAGGATAGAGAGGAGCTTGAGAATTAAGAAGAGTTAGATAGATCTTGGAGATCTGAGTGGAGGCAGGAGCCTGATATGGTCTAGAAAAAATTTTTATTAGGCATGAGGCCTATCGATTATAGATTCTGTTTTCTTTTAATTGTAAATATTGTAAAATTGTGTAAATATTACTTCATTAAACCAGATAATAATCTGAATGGCTTTTCATGCCTGCCCCATCTTTGTTAATTTTTTTAATTGATCTTAGCTGTATTATTGGCAACGCTACCACAGCTAAGATAATTGGTGGCAGCGGTGGGATCCATTTGAACTACTGTTAAAGTTCATGATCCAATGCCACTCTTCGACATTGACAGTAAAAATTTTGATACGTGTGTGCAGTTTGGATGAAACATCGCTCTTGTTGATGACGTACAGCCGAGAAGGACAAGTGACGACTCATTGTTCCAGTTCTCCGAGATGTCAACAAAAACAGGTGAGTCCCATTCTCTTTACTACGGAGAGGTCATTTAATTAATCGTTTTATTTTAATTTAAAAGTGTCGTAGGTTTTAAAAGTTGGGAAATTTTTTATCTATGTCAAATTTTATGAAGTATTTAGATACGTCAATGTTGTAGAGTAGGGTAACATTTATTTAAATTGCATTGATTTTTTGTATTTTTTAATTATGTTTAAATTGTTTTTAAAATATATTTTGAAATCAACTTACTAGTTTTGATGTATAAGAATTAATCGCGATACTCAGTTGTAAACAGAAAAATTATATTCTGATTTTAGAGACAATATTAGTTGTTATTTTGTTTTTAAAATTGACTTAAAAATAGAGTTTAATGCTATCGAAATTTTTAATAATTTCTGAATTTTGAACTTATGTGTCAAAAGGAAACTAGGTAAATTGATATCGAGGAAAAGTATGAGAATTTTATTTAACTTTAGCGGAAATTGCTAAAGTTGGAAAATATTTGCACTGTTAAAATTATCGGATATAAAAATAAATTAAATTAGCACTGAAATTAACGGGATTTGTTAATTGGGAAATCAGTCATAATTTATTTTTCTTGCTATTAATGTGAGTGGGTTTTATTATATCTGGGATAATTGAAAAAATTGTGCTGAAAGTTGATATTTCTCTTTTCTATGTATTTATTGTATTGTATGATATTTGGTGTGTAATTTTAAATTCAAGTACAGAATTAGAAAATTTTTAAATTTAGGAGCTAGTTTAATTTTATTATTTCGGGCAAAATGTCTAATTTTGAAGATGTCCTTAGCGGTCAAAATCGCACTGTTTTATTAGCGTTAGCTAGGGAATTTGACACAAATGTGTCAGAAAAAGATCGGATCAAGGTGATGAGACAAGCTACTATATTAAAAGCGCCGGATTACACCGAAAAAGAAGCTAAAATCTTCCTGGAAAATATTCTTCGACAGGAAGAAGAACGGATAGAACGTGAAAAACAGGAAAGATTAGAACAAAAAGAAAACCGGGAATTTGAGCTAGAAAAATTACGATTACAGGGCGCTGTAGAAAACGTTAGTATAAATTCGGGAGGCTCCGGTTTAGATTGCACGCCTGTAAATAAAGTGAATTTAAAAGATGTTGTACCTAAATTTGATCCAAAAGTTATGGATATAACTCTTTTCCTAATGATTTTCGAGCGTCAGGCTCAGAGAGAAAATTTAGATGAAAGCAAATGGGTTTCTCAGTTGTTCACTTTGGTTCCAACTGAAATCGCAGAGTTATTAATAAAAGAACCAGCTGAAAAAGCCGATGATTTCCAACATATAAAAAAATTATTGTTAAAAAGATATAGGCTAGGTGCAAATGCATTAAAGAAAAAATTCGAAGAACATACCCGTAAGCCCTTTGCTTTGTGGTCGGACCTTGTTTACGAATTAAGGGGTTATATGGAAAACTGGTTAGAGACCGTAGCCGTAAAAGACTACGATTCGCTTAAAGAACTTATTCTTACAGAACAGTTGAAAAAAAGGGTTCCCTTAGAAATCCGCGATAAATACCTAGATGAATGGGATAATTTTAAATCAGCGAGTGAACTAGCCGAAAAATGTGATATGTACGAAAGTATACGTTCTGAACACATTAGAAGTGGATCAAAAATTCATGAGAGACGTCAGTTCGGAATTAATAAATTCACGGGAGGCAAATCATATAGGGAGCAGAAGGCACCTGAGGGGAATTCAAAAAAAGAAAACCTATCTAAAAATTATGGGAAAAAGGAGATTGATCGTGAGAGAAATCGCGATCCAAATTTTGATAAGAAAAGAGAAGTTATTTGCTATTACTGTAAACAGAGCGGTCACATAAGACCTCAGTGTTTAAAACTAAAAAAGAAAAACGCTAGCGAAGTTATAAATCATGTAGGTGCAAGTGTAGAATTAGCTGAGTGTTTTAGGCCCTATATGTATAAAGCTATAATTAATGGGGTCGAACGCACTTTCCTCAGAGACACAGGTGCCGGAATAGATGTCTGCGATCGAAGCTGGGTAAAAAACGAGGACTTTTTAGGCGAAGTGACGTGGCTGCGGTCACCAATCGACGAAGCTTGTAAATGTTTCCCCTTGGCTCGCGTAACTCTGGAAGGAAAATTTGGTCGAATAGTGACGAAAGCAGCCGTTAGACCCAAAAATTTAGCGCAAAATTATTATTTATTGGGAAACAAAACTGCAGAGCTTTTAAATCAACCCCAAGAAAATCTAGAAGTTGTAAATGCTGTTATTACGCGAAGTCAGGCTGAACAAAGCAGAGTACGAGAAGTCGAGATTGAAAGGGGCTCAGATTTACCCCCTCCCAATGAAAGAGAAATGGGGAGTTCGATGATTGACACACCGATAAAGGAATTGGAGGAGGACTTAATAATACCTCCCCTTCCTGCAGGCGAAAGTTTTGAGTTAGAAAAAGTAACAGCTGACCAGTTCTGCGAAGAGCAAAAGAAATGTGAGTCGCTTAAATCTATTTGGGAAAGTGCAAGGAGTCCAAATGATAAAGAATTTGAAATCAGAAAAGGCAGACTAGTAAGGATTTCGGCATCGAAACGCGGAGATGTTAGAACTCAGCTGTGTGTTCCAAAAGTGTTTAGAGAAAGGATTATGACATTATGTCACGACGAAGTGTCGGGTCATCTGGGGGCTACAAAAAAAAAAAAAATCGGGTTCTGAAATGTTATTTTTGGCCTAACTGTTATCAAGATATTGAGAAGTATGTACAGAGTTGCGATACTTGCCAGCGGGTAGGAAACAATCGTGATAAAAAAAAACATCCGATGCAATGTGTGCCTATTATTTCAGAAGTTTTCTCAAAATTAAATATAGATGCGGTGGGTCCTTTACCTGTTAGTGTTAAAAATAATAGATATTTAATTACGGCGATATGTGTAGCTTCTAAATACCCGGATGCGATACCCGTTGAAAATATTACATCGACATCCGTGATTGATGCGTTATTACACATTTTTGCTAAGACAGGATACCCAAAGGAAATTTAAAGCGATTTAGGAAAATCTTTCACGAGCGAGTTAACCACGGAATTTTTTAATCGGTTCGGGATTAAAGTTAGGCACAGTTCTATTTGCCATCCGGAAAGCAATGTCGTTGAACGACTTCACTCGACGTTGAAAAGAGTTCTAAAGGCGTTATGCTTAGAGAACGGAAGGGATTGGGAGGCAAATTTGCCGATGGCTTTATTCGCGTTGAGAACGGTGCAACACGAAAGTACGGGATTTAGTCCTGCGGAACTAGTGTTTGGAAAGGATCTGAGGATGCCGTTAAATATAGTTTATGATAATTGGCTAGATCCTGGGGGCACGGATCAAAACGTAGTGGCTTACATCTTAAATTTAGTAAACCGTTTGAAACATTGTCAAGAATTGGCTGTGAAAAGAATGGGCGAACAACAATCGAAAAGAAAAGCATGGTATGACAAAAATGCAGTTTCGAGAAAGTTCAGAGTGGGAGATAAGGTGCTAGTGTTAGCTACATCTAAACCCAATAAAATGGCGGTGAATTGGATAGGCCCGGGTACAATAACAGGCGTAATATCGGAAACAAATTATACTGTTGACCTACCAGATAGGAGAGACAAGTCCACAATTTATCATGTAAATCTCATTAAACCTTATTTCAGTAGACCCGAATTTGTTAACGTTATAATCCAAGAATCGGAGGAACTAGTGGAAAACGAGTCCGAAATTCCTTATCCGTTAGCAGAACCGACTCAGATAGACTTTGATGAAATTGTTAATGGGAATGAAATACAGTGTCGGGCGAGTCCGGCTCAAATAGAAAAATTTCGGAGGGTGATTGAGAAACATAAAAGAGTGTTTTCTACTGACCCAGGGAAAACGCATTTAATAGAAATGGATATTGTGCTGAACGATGACATTCCGGTAAGAGCTAAGCCCTATCGCATGTCTCCAAGACAAACGGCCATTTTAAAAGAAGAAATTCAAAGACTGCTTGAGTTGGGAGTGATTGAAGTCGGGCAATCTGATTATACGTCCCCTATGATTCTCGTAGAGGTCCCAGGAAAGGATGTGCGTCCGTGCGTCGATTATAGAAGATTAAATTGTAAGACTAGAACAGAGTTTTTTCCACTCCCAAATGTTGAGGAAACGGTCGAGAAAGTATGTGCGGCAAATTTCATCACCGTGATGGATTTAACGAAGGGCTATTTTCAAATACCGTTAACTGAGAGAGCGCGACGATACGCCGCGTTTGTCACACCATTTGGCGTGTATATCCCTAAAGTAATGATGTTTGGGCTTGTGAATGCCCCTTTTTATTTTTGCAAACTAATATCGCAAGTTTTGGGAGGGCTGGAAACTTTCGTGAGGCCGTATATTGATGATATAGCGATATTTTCACCGGATTGGGAAACACATATGAAGAATGTAGATGAGGTATTACAGAGACTAAGTGACGCTAATCTTACAGTGAAGCCCTCTAAATGTCATTTCGCTCAAAAACACGTTAAATTTCTTGGACACGAGGTGGGGTCTCAAAAACGATCGCCCAGTGAAGTGAAAATAAAAGCGGTCAGAGAGTTTCCTACTCCGAGTACGAAAACGCAGATAAGGGCGTTTTTAGGAACAGCGGGGTATTATGCCCGTTACATAAAAGATTACGCGGTGAAGGCTGCCCCTTTGACAAATGCTCTGAAAGGAAGGGTCAGAAAAGAGAAGGTGGAGTGGACAGCTGAGTGTCAAACGGCATTTGACGAGCTGAAATCTGACTTGACACGGAGTCCCGTTCTTTATTCCCCAGATTTTACTAAGCCGTTCATTGTGCAGACGGACGCGAGTTTGTTAGGCGCCGGCATAGTCTTATCACCAATTCAAAACGGAGAAGAGCACCCCATTCTCTATCTGAGTAAAAAGTTCTCAAAAGCTGAACAAAATTACAGCACTATCGAAAGAGAACTCGCAGCTATTGTTTATGGCCTAAAAAAACTGAATCATTATTTGGATGGGCAGCAATTTGTGATTCAGACAGATCACAATCCGCTTACGTACTTAAAAAAGATGATGGGATCAAATTCACGTCTTACTCGTTGGGCGTTGTGTTTACAACAATACAATTTCTCGATAGAACACAAGCCTGGGAAAAAGCATTCTAATGCAGATGGGTTGAGCAGACTGCATCTGATTGAAAATATAAATCAATAAAGAGAAAGAGAAATCTTGTGTAAATAAATTTAAGGATTAATAGTAACAATTTTTTTTTTTTTTTCTCTTTTATATTGTTATAATTTTTAATTGGAATAAATGTACCTAATTTTTATAAATGGATTCATTGAATATGGTTTAGAGAAAAATAAATTATTTTTTTTTCTTATTTTACATGTTTTTATTTTATTTTAAATTAAGTGAATGTAATGTTAATTTGAATCTCGTGAGAATTTTAATAGTGTGTTCTGGTTTTGTCTCATAGAGTATAATTTTTCACTTAAAACTGAGTATATGGGTCAAATTTTTGTTTTATTTTTAAGTTTATGAAAAATTTTGGGGCTTCGACCTCTCCATGGTAAGTGTAATTGGGGCCCTGTTTTCTGGATGTAATTTCCTTTGTATTAAGGAAATTCTTTTAGGGGGGAAGAGTTGTGATAACCCCCCCCTTCCTCCACCGAGTCTTGTTGGAGTTCCCATGAACGTGATTGACGGCCGAGACGGAAAGTCTGGACTTTTGAAAAGAGTGTTGACTAGCATGACTTTTTGAATTTTTCCGACACCATTCATCCTGATTTCACGCTTTCCTTTGACTTTCCGACGACTCTAGCACATCCCATGGGTGTGGTAGACAGGACGGCGCCACGCTAACTGTCAAGCGACTGGCCGGCAAGGGTCCTAGGAGTGGTCTAGAGTCCGGAGGAGCCTATCGGGGGCCGGATTGCATCAGGGGGCTGATCCCCTCTCTCAAGTCCCGGAGACGGCAGACGAGGAAAGAGGATAGAGAGGAGCTTGAGAATTAAGAAGAGTTAGATAGATCTTGGAGATCTGAGTGGAGGCAGGAGCCTGATATGGTCTAGAAAAAATTTTTATTAGGCATGAGGCCTATCGATTATAGATTCTGTTTTCTTTTAATTGTAAATATTGTAAAATTGTGTAAATATTACTTCATTAAACCAGATAATAATCTGAATGGCTTTTCATGCCTGCCCCATCTTTGTTAATTTTTTTAATTGATCTTAGCTGTATTATTGGCAACGCTACCACAGTATGAATGAGAAATTTGTGCTCTATTAAAGTTTCAACAGTGTTACAAATCTTAAAGTTGTAAGGTGACTTACGAAGTTCATAGGAATTTGGGAATTTTGCAAGAATTAATGTCCGAGATGGATTTCATATTTCGATAAAGGAAGTTAGGATGAGTTACGAAAAGTTAGACAAAATTGTGGAATAAGTATCTATTTAGTGGAATCTTATTGTAAAGATACTCAATTTTTTTTTTTTTTTTTTTTTTTTTTTTTGAGGATTTCGTGGTCGGGAAACTTTTGGAGAAATTGTCGGATTGGAGAGGATTTTAAAGGTTTATAAATAATCTCTAAAAAAAAGAGTTAAATTGAACACATGTCATTGGTTAAAAAACGCTTTAAACACACGTAAAATTAAATTTTATTTAAAAGATGTTAAAAAAATGTATCCGAAGTTTTTCGCTTTAATAGTAAAGCATCATCGGGGATTTTTATTATTCGTTTCCAATGAGCAGTTTTTAAATATTTTTTCTTTTCACAGTCAACAGTTAAGTCTTTTAATAACGTGAATATCAGCAAAGTCAATTTGAAGTCCGGTAAAGGTTGGATCAAGGAGTTAAGAAAAATAAGCGAAGCTGGAACTATTGAAATATCACACGAGGCTTTGTAGGAGAAAAACCATCATGAATTTATAATATTGTGCCAAATTATTGGCAAAATTGCAGCATCTTTGGAATTTATTGCATTTTTGCATTTAATTATATTAATAGCTTTCGTAAATGTAAAGTTCTTGGATAGTAGATGATGCTGTAATAATGTTGGCTTTATCCCATATAGGGTTAGCGTTTGCGTTGGCAAAGAACTTATTGGAAACGAATAATAAAAACCCCTGATGATGCTTTACTATTAAAGCAAAAAGCTTCGGATAAATTTTTTTAACGTCTTTTAAATAAAATTTAATTTTACGTGTGTTTAAAGTGTTTTTAATATAATTTAAAGGTTTAGTATTAAAATAAGTATGCATATTGATTCTACAGTGATAGAATTTTAAAGGAAGGTAAATATAAAGTTGAGGTCAGTAGGAGATTTTGTAACTGAGAAGTGTCTGGCCTCTATTCAATCTAAAACGCTAGTAAGGTAATATGTTCGCATTATTTTCGCTGTTAACCAAGATACTTTAAGTTAATATAAATATACAAAGTTAAGAAACAGAGAGTAGCCCTCCCCCCCCCCCCCCCGTTTACACACACACACAACCTTAAAGCTAATAAATTATTGTTTGGATTTTAAACACAAGTCTGGTCTTTACTTATTCACAGCAGGAAAATGGTAAGATATAAATATTTAGAAGTTGAATATTCTAGATCGACATAAAATTTTTCACTTAGATGTGGCTAAAAAGGAAAAGAAAAATCGTCATCCATTTTATTTATGAGAAAATCCTTTTCTTTTAATTTTCATTTGAGTGCACTATGTAATTCAATTTGCCTTTTTATCAACTACCATCTTTTACTCTTTGCTTATTTCATCTTTACTCTTTTTACCATGTTTTTATTAACTTCGATTCTTGTGTGTTTGTTTGTGGGTTTGTGGGTTTGTTTGTGTGTTTGTCAGGGACAAATCTTGCAATCGATTTTTAACTAACTTCCCGACTAGCTAGATATTTGAAATTTTCAGGACAGCTCACAACACGGTGACAATACATTTTTCTAATAATTTTAGTCAACTATTTCAAGTCCCGCTGCCTTCGGCAGCGCTTATATGATTCGACAGAAAATTTATTTAACCAACTTCCCGACTAGCTAGACATTTGAAACTTTCAGAATAGTTCAGAACACGGTGAAAATGCATTTTCTTAAAACCTTTAGCCAACTGTTTCGGGTTCCTGCTGCCTTCGGCAGCGTTATCAGTGCAAAGCTTGCAATCGATTTTTCACTAACTTTCCGACTAGCTAGACATTTGAAACTTTTAGGACAGCTCACAACACGGTGGCAATACATTTTTCTAATAATTTTAGTCAACTATTTCAGGTCCCGCTGCCTTCGGCAGCGCTTATATAATTCGGCAGTACATTTATTTAACTAACTTCCCGACTAGCTAGACATTTAAAATTTTCAGAATAGTTCAGAACACGGTGAAAATGCATTTTTTAAATACCTATAGCCAACTGTTTCGAGTTCCTGCTGCCTTCGGCAGTGTTATCAGTATAAAGTTTGCAATCGATCTTTCACTAACTTTCCGACTAGCTAGACATTTGAAACTTTTAGGACAGCTCACAACACGATGACAATACATTTTTCTAATAATTTTAGTCAACTATTTCAGCTCCCGCTGCCTTCAGCAGCGCTTATATAATTCGACAGAACATTTATTTAACTAACTTCCCGACTAGCTAGACATTTAAAATTTTCAGAATAGTTCAGAACACGGTGAAAATGCTTTTTTTTAATACCTTTAGCCAACTGTTTCGGGTTTCTGCTGCATTCGGCAGCGTTACCAGTACAAAGCTTGCAATCGATTTTTCACTATCTTCCCGACTAGCTAGATATTTGAAACTTTCAGGATAGCTCAGAACACGGTGGCAATATATTTTTTTAATACTTTTAGTCAACTGTTTCAGGTCGCTACTGCCTTCGGCAGCGTTCGTATGATTCAACAGAAAATTCATTTAACTAACTTCCCGATTAGCTAGACATTTGAAACTTTCGAAATAGTTCAGAATACGGTGAAAATGCTTTTTAAAAATATTTTTATCCAATTGCTTCGGGACCCTGCTGCCTTCGGCAGCGTTTCCAGTACAAAGCTTGCAATCAACTTTTAACTAACTTCCCGGCTAGATAGCCATTTGAAACTTTTATAATACCTCAAAAGACGATAGCCAGGAATTTTTTTAATACTTTTATCCAATTGCTGGGGTTCCGGCTGCCTTCAGTAGCGTTTATATGATTCAACAGAAAATTAAAAAAACATGGTTTATAAAATTTTTTTTATCTTATAATTATTTTCTTTTTTACTTCTCTCATTGCAAAAAATAAATCCGTAAAAGTACGAAGAAAAATTGGTAACTGGGTTGCCAGTATTTCTCCGTCACATATACGAAACAAAACTGTACTTTTAACGGAAAACCTGTTTGATTTACAGCATTTTCCCGTAAAATATATGTTAGTGATACAATTTTACGGTTTTAAATAAAGTCTTAACAGTGTAACATAGAATCAGAGATATTCCAGATCGACATAATATTTTTCACTTACATGCGGCGATAAAAAAAGAAAAAGAAAAATCTTCAGCCATTGATATCTGGGAAAATCCTTTTCTTTTAATTTCATTTGAGTGTACTAATTCAAATTGCCTTTTTATTGATGGTCTTGTTGATTTAATATGGATTGACTCTTAAACAAAATGGCAATATTAGATGGTATTTTTCTAAACAAATTGACATACGAAGTTTTTGAGAAAATTTATCAGATAAAAATATCAAATTGGTTTGAGTTACATATTTTTAAGATGAAAAAAAAAAAAAAAAAAAAAAAAAAAAACTAAGAAATTCTTAATAGAAAAGGATAAGAATTATAAATATTAACAAAATGATACTGTTTTTCATATATTAGGGTGGTTTCTTCAGAAATCGAGCTATTGCAATCACTTCGTTTATCTATCTATATATCTATACATATATACATATATATATATATATATATATATATATATATATATATATATATATAGCGTACATTTTATCATCACAACTTCCGAAACATTACTCCAAATCGAACCAAATTTGGGCTGCGAACTTATATTATAAATACCTTAGATGAATTCGTTAACCAAGTTGCTTCACCGTTTTTGTTTTTTTTCAAGTAGCGGTCACTTGAAAATTTCAAATCCAAATTCTAAAAAGTGTATTTAAGACCGATTTTGCTTAAATTTTGAAGTCTGCATAAACCGTATGAGAGTATCAATAAAATTTATTAATGAAATTTATGCATGATTTTTAAAAAAGTTTCGTACATCTTAAATTAAGTAGGGCCACTTGAAATCAGACTAGTACTTGAAAATTTATCCCCACGATAACTTCCAAAATGATACTCCAAACTGAACCAAATTTGGACAGTGAAGTTACCTTATAAATATTTTGTATGAGGCTGTTATCCAAAGTTGCTCCTCCATTTTTTTTCAAGTAACTAAAACTTTATGGGCGTTGTATCCTACAAATCAATGGCCAGATTTCTACAGAACTTTACATGTGGCTTTACGCCGACCAAAATTGGCGCTTATTAGATTTTGGCATATATCACCCAACATGTAACGCAGCTATACTGCAATCACCTCCCCTGTTTAAGGCTGTACCTCAGCTTCTATTGCATATTTGTTTCCCAAACTTGGTATGCGATAAAGCCATTATGCAAAGCATAGCTTACTCAATTTTGATGCATATACTAGAATGGAAAGTGCCGCAACCAAGCTACAATTTATCAGATTTACGGAAAGGCTACATCTCAGCTTCTTAAAATATGTGTACACAAAGCGTTATATATGTGATGGTCATTTTGAAAAAGTATACTGATTTAATTTGGCTGCATACTAGGAGACAAGTAACACTTTTATACTGCAAAATCCTCTATTTACAGAAAGGCTAGATCTCAGTTACATTGATAACATTTTTGTGCATGTTAATCGATAGTAGGCGCAGTTATATACAAGGATAAAGAAGAAAATTTTGTAATAACCATAGTATGCTTGTTTATAATAAGAAATAATATTTTCACCTAAGTTTACGGGCTAACTGCCCTGCCCTCCTGAATATTCAAAATCCCCCTTCCTACAGTTAATAGTCTCGAATATATAGTGTTTACCCTTTTTCGAAATACACCATTTTACTTCCTTCCTACTCTACACATAGATATTAAGCTGTTCTAATCACTATAATCTTGATTATGCCTTCAAAGTATGTTAATCGAATTAGCGGTACTGAGGCGCCATGGTAGAAATCAAATACATGAATTCATTCATACGTGATAGCCGGCGGGTTTTCGCCGACGATAATTACAAGGATGGAGGTCCCCGCACATCCAAAAGACAGGTTGTCACAAGTTTTTATAGTTTTTTTCATCATTTGACATTTGAGGATATCTTTGGTTGTTGGGTTTGTCGAATGGTGGGGTCTGTCATGTTTGGAACTTGATCGGGCTTACTTGGATTTTATTTATAACAGCGATCTGTCCGTGGGAAAAACTGAAGGACAATTTTTGTAACAACGGGTTTAACAAGTTGTAGTTTCAATGTGCTTTAACTATTGAAGTAAATTTTCTTTCAAAAGATACAAACTTCCTTTATTATTGAACTAGATGAAACATGCGGTATTTCCCAGGCTTATCTGTATAAAAAGAATACGTGATGCAATAAGGATAAAAGATACAACAAAATTTAATTATTAGAAAGAAGCACATTCTAAATGTAGTGCACACAAAAAAAAAAAAAAAAAAAAAAAATGGCCACCCTTAACTAATTTTGTTGCAAATCGTCCGGTAAATATGCAACTGCTGCCAATCGAATAGCAATAACGTCTAGTTTATAACAGTATAGTTAAATTTTACTTAGGGGTCGTTTACACATTAAAACTGGCATCAATTTCATTTTTTTTCGATGGCAGCTTCTATTTTTGACAATTTTTTTTTCTGTTGATCAAATGATCCCAGAAAATGGTATAGTTTATATATTTCTCTCAATTTTTGATAGAGTTATAATTTGTTAAAATATAGGGATGCTAATGTTAAATGAATGTGACAAACATTAATTCACATCTTCCCAAAAAAAAAATATTTTTTTTTTTTTTTTTTTTTTTTTTTTTTGTATGCGTTAGAATGAAACAATCTAAACGTATTCCATGCATGTTTTTGTGTAAAAAACATATTTTTAAACAAAATCTGTATATATAGTCCTGAGTGAGTGAGGGAGTAAGAGATTCATCATCGTCCAGTCAAAACCTCTGCATCTAAAAGCACGAAACTTGGTAAAGACATCCCTTCTGTGACGTAGACACTTGCTGAGAAGCAATTTTAGAAAATTCGCCCTTAAGGGGGGGTAGGGGGCAAAACGTCATTTCACAAAAAAAACCTTTGTATCTCAAAGAAAAAAAGAGCTATCCGTAAAACTTTTATTTTAAAATATAGCTAACACAAATATCTAAAAAGCAATTTCTGGAATTTTAGAAATTTGGCCCCTAAGAGGGAGGGGGGCAAAACGTGATTTTACATGCACAAATCACTATTTCACACAATCGCTTATATTTCGAACGAAAACACAGATATACACATGAGATTTTTTACTTTGAAATATAGCAAACAGTAATACTTAAAAACAAATTTCTTGAATTTTAGAAAGTCGATCCCTAAGGGAGGGATGGGGCAAAACGTGAATGCACATGTACAATACGTCAGGGGTGCAGAAAATGTTCAAACCTCGGAAATTTCCCCCAAACACAGTATAAATTTCCCTCAATAATGCAAAAATCTACTTTGCTATACAAAGTCATTTGTTCTATGTAATAAATCTTTAAGAGAATAAGTATACAGTGTAACATAAAAATATCGCTGTTAGTGTATAAGCACTTCAAAGTAGCAAATTGTTATTTTTGATTTACATTTTTATTTTCTCTTAAAAATGTTTTCAAAATTTCCCCAGTCAGTTTAAATTTCTCCCGAACCTCGTTCGGGCGTTCAGACGTATTCTGTACCCCTGCAATACGTGATTTCAAATGATCATTTATATCTCAAATAAAAAACAGATATCTGTGTAATTTTTACTTTAAAATATAAGATACACGAATGCCGAAAAACAGTTTGCGGAATTTTAGATATTCAGCACACAAATGGGGGAGGGGGGGGGCGTGTTTTCTTATGGGTCAAAATATAATTTTACATAATCCTTCACATCTCAAAGAAAGAAATATATATCCGTTTTGCTTTTAAATACAGAAAATACAAACTCCAAAAAACTTATTTCTGAAATTTTAGAAATTGGGACCCCAAGGGAAAAGGGGGCTAAACGTGATTTCGCATTATTACAAAAGAGCACATCCACCCCTGAGTCAATACTGCTGAGGGGATTTTGTGTGGGTCTGGGTCACGAATTTTGGTGTGAAACTTGGTTGTAGAGCCCTAACACACACATAGACGGGGTTTTGCAAAATTCCCCCCTTTCCTCCTGCGGAGGCAGATGACAAAAACACGTTTGAGAGTATAACTCGTCTCCAAATTGCTTTGTGATGAAGAAGAAAATGTGTATGGGGAGACTAGATTCAAATACAAATGAATAAATAAGTAAAAACAAATTTGTCGATTTCTGAATTTTTTATTTAAAGGGAGAAAGGGGGATTATTTTTGTGTGTGTGGAGGTTGGTTGGTTGGTTGGGTTTTACGACGCACTAGTGCTATGCAGATGGGCAATTGGCGACGGTCTGGGACTCACCCCTAGAGGTGGTCCGGAGACATGCCATCGCAGTTTTGATCCTCCATGGAAGGTATGGCTCTACCGCTTCGGCAACCCCCAGAGGTATATTTTTTTATGGGAACATGGAGGACATTGTGGCCACGATAGATTTCACGTGCACCAGCCACCATTAGTGTACACGGCGGTCTTTGGCCGGCTCGAGTTCCGAACCCGCAATCTTCCATTTACGAGGCTGGCGCTCTACCGACTGGGCTACCGCGGCCCGTGTGTGTGGAGGAATTTGAAGATTTTACAGCAGCATTCTTCCAGAAATGGCAGATAGAAGTTGAAATTGGCTGCCATCATTCAATCTGACTCTCAGAAATCATTGGATCGAGTCGGGTTTGGCTAAAATCGTGTTACCCCACTCAGTGCAAGAATCTGGTCACCAGACAGGGGGCATTTGCAAAATAAATATTTTCATTTGACCCTAGAAAAAGCGCTTGTATAATTAGACAATCCAGAAAGTCAAAAATCTCGTAAATTTTCTTAATATGGAACTTAAAAATTTACGCTAATGAAGCCTTTCGCTTGTCATTTTTACCTTAGTAAAGCCGACAAAAATAAACATTCCGCCTCGTTAAAGAATTACTTTCCGTATCTCTGCTGAGAATTTTAAATGTTTACAAACACTGCTGCATTGGTGACATTAAGTACGTCTTCTTTATCCGAAGGTAAAAATAAAAACGTTCTTTGCGATCGCTAAATTCTCTCACTTTCTCTTCAGTTAAAAAAAAAAAAAAATTGAAAGTAAAGAAAACGAAAAAGAAACACTAATTTATACCGGAACGAAAAGAAATACAACAGTGTAACATTTTTGCAAAAAACGTGCCATTTGACCCTGTTTCATCTGACGGCTTTATCGTTTCTTGCACTTCGAGAGACGAACTGACGCCTCGTAATGCCAACGGATGAAAAAGAAATATAAAAAAGAACAATTTTCTGACACTTTCACTTCAACTAGCCGAACGTTCTCCCATTTTTCATTTTCGTTAGGTTTTTCAGGTGGCATCTTCTTTTTAACTGTTAAGAAGATTACTTACTCAGCTTTTCGAGCTTTCCGAGTGATGTTTTAATTCGTTCTTTTCGAAATTGTTAACTTATTTTATTACTTTTTCTTAATTCAATAAATACTACTTTAACAAAGTATTAAAAGAGTTTTTGAAAGCTTTGTTGAGCGAAGATTTTTCTTTAAAAGTGTTACAAAGTAAAGAGTTTTTGAAAGTCTTCGGATAATTTCAAGTGATTGCTCTCACTATTATAATATAATTTTTAAGTGGCATGTCTTTGTGCAGAAAAATAATGTATTCTAATTTTTTTAAATTGAATTTTAAGTCTTTATTTCCTTATCAATTTAAAAGAGTATTAAACTTGTAAATATTGTCTAGTTCGTTTTGTGAACCCCTCCCCCCCAGATATAAATTAACTTTATAATTTAGTATTACTCTTAAAGCTGATAGCTTCTAAGATTTCAGAAGACTTCCATTGAATTTGAAAGTTGTAAGCTTTGTAAAGTTCATTTTGTAGACACCCAAATTTACACGCATCTTTTTATTTTCAAATGTAACTTTTTAAGTTAATTGCTTCTAGAATTTCAAGAAGCACTTTAATAAATTTGAAAGTTGTAAGCAACAGCTAATAAATTTCGTAGCGATCCAAATTTTTACTAAATTTGCAATTATAAACAGATATTTTTCTTCAGAATCTAACTCACTAAGCTGATTGCCTCTAGCATTTTAAAAAACATTTTCATTAATTTGAAAATAGCAAATAGCAAATAGCAAATTGTAAATATCATCTAGTTTATTTTGTAAGCATTAAAAGTTGCAATTATGCACGAGTGAAAATTATTAAAATAATTGAGAAATTTTAGTTATTTATTTATTTATTTTGTTTTATTATTATTATTTTGATATTAATGGTTATACTAATTCAAGAATAGTAATTTTACTTTTTAATATAATTTATCTTTAATTATTAAAGAATTACTTAAATTAAAAAGTGTGGTAGAAATCCTAATTGTGCGTGTATAGGTTAAGGAGACTGACTGCACATAATTCTTAGGCCAGAGATGAATGCTCTCAATGGGTGGTCTTCTTAAGGGGTCTTAGCCCGTACTGACGCTAGGACATCCGGATATCCGGAACATGGAAAACTCCAGTACGGCCAGGTCGATGAACGCAACTGAGATCGAACCTGTCACTTCCCATCTACCAACTTCAAGAGCAGAACCTATCAGACATCGGTGGCGCAGGAAACACAGGATAGGGTAGAACCTTTGCGCAATAACACTCCATGTGTCAAGATATAAACCTAGAAATTGTAAGACCTGTTTTTATGAACAGCAAACAAAAATTTTAGCAAGAACAGGGCTATTTGAAGCTACGGTAAGATGTTGCTCTCGAGTTATAATAGCCCCGCGTTTAAACCCCAATAGGGAACTACTGCATATTTTAACTGAAAAATGTTTTATATTTCCGTTTAACTTGAAATAAATGAAAACATAATTGAGAAAGTATCAATTTTTTTACATAAATAGTCTGGATAAACCTTTTTTCTGAAAAATGAAGCATTAATTTAAAATTTATGTGAAACATTACAAGGATAAAAATTAAAGTTTTAATTGACTATATTAAAAATAATATTATAGTTTTAAAAAAAATAAAGAACACGCTTTTATAGAAATGTGAACTAAAAAGCACAAAATATCTATCTTAGTATTAAAATGCAGGGTAAGAGAAAATCATGTGAGTGACACATCATAATATTTGCATACATTTACCAGGTTGTCCCTAAAGTTCTGCACCATACAAGCGTCGAAATAAAAAGCAATGGTATCAGAAACACAAAGTATTTTATTCAGCAAAATACAGGCCATTGTGATTCAGGACAGCTAGCCATCGTTGTGCCAAAAGTTCAATTTGGTGATGATACCAGGAGGCAGGTTTCGAATCGAAAAACTGTTGACAAGCGTGTTTCACCTCGTCATAGTCATTGAATTGTTTACCACAGAGGAAGTGCGTCATGGAACGAAACAAACCGTAGTCGGATGGGGCAACATCAGGGCTATAAGCAGGATGCGGAAGAACCTCCATGCAATCGAGTTCCGCGAGTTTCGCTTGCACTTTTCTGGAGCGATGAGCTGGTGCGTTGTCATGTTGCAGCAATACTCTCTTTCTGTTTGTCAGAGCGGGGTATTTCTGCACAAGTACAGCGTGAACACGCTCCAGTTGTTCGGCATAGAGGTCCCCTGTGACGGCACGGCCCTCAGGAACCAATTCGAAGTGAAGAATGCCATGGATATTCCACCAAACACACAGCATGACCTTTTTGCCGAATCTGTCTTGTTTCGCCTGGGCCTGGGTATCTTGACCTCGTTTTGCCCACTGTTTGCGATTGTCTGGATTGCGGAGAAACACCCACTTCTCATCCCCAGTAACGATGCGTTTCCAGAACCGATCATCCCTTGGGTTTTTCAAAAGTTCTTGACAGAGTTTCACTCTGTTCTCGGCCTGCAGTTGTGTCAGCTCATGTGGACTTTGTCTCGGTCGCTTATTACTGAAGTCCTGTTCAAGGAGCCTCCGGTGCACTGTATTTTTGGATACCCCTAACCTGTGGGCTATCACACGTGTGCTGGTTTGAGGTTCGGCCATGACAGCAGCTGCTACAGCGGTCCCAACATCCAATTTTGGCCGTCCACTTCGAGGCTGCTCTTCCAGGCTCAAATCGCCAGACGAAAAACGTTTGAACCACCGGGATGCTGTCGATCGATTGATCGTATCAGGTCCTTCAACTGCACAGATTTCCTCGCTAGCCGCTTTCGCACTTAGGCCTTTTTTCCATAGAAAACGAAGCACGGCACGTGTCGCGGTTTTTGAATCACACATCTTTCACGATTTCACACTACTACTACGGACGCTATTCTTCTCAATGAGCATACACACTATTCTATTACCTCTACCTGTTCACCTGGCAGCACTTTTTAGCGCATGCGCATCTTACTCTGTCGTCCGATCCACGTCGAAATCTGCATACCATTGATGGTGCAGAACTTTAGGGACAACCTGGTAAATCTTTAATTAAAATAATTTAGAATTAAACAAAAACCATTTTTAAAAAATCTTCCCTGACTGGGCTCGAACGCTAGATCTTTAGGTTCGTAGCGCGGAGCTTTATCTCACAGCCACAGCGTTCACGTAGGGAAAGTCTTTTTTATAATATAGATTTTGTGTTTGCTCCCAGAGCGGTTACAAACATACATACAGGTAAAGCTAATAAAAGCGTGTTAATAAAATGTTTTCTATTGATTTTTTTTTTTTTTAATTTATTTTAGTTATGAAAAAAATACTTTTTAAATTAAAAAATAATTAATTAATTAAATTAAAAATAAGAATTCACCTCGTCGAGTTTTGAAAACGGGATTTGCCAAACACGGGTCAAATGCATCACCACAGCTCCACATATCTCTCCTACACTTGGTGGGAATTTTTATTTGTTTCGATAAAACAAGCGGATCATATAATAGGGTCATATCTTCACCCAGAAGGTATTGTTGAGCAAATTTTGTACACTATAAGCGTTTTGATAATGCCATTTAAGTTTCATTTGGTTTCAATGTGAATATTTTTTATTCGAGTTTCTCTTATTACTGAGTGGAAAAACTGCTTTTAGATGGTAAGATTATGAAGATAACCTGAGCAGAGAACGAGAAAAAAATGGGTCTTTTCTTCTTCTTTTTCTTCTTTTTAATATAAATTAAGTTAGAAAGGGAGAAACTTATCAATTAACCGTAGGTCTAAGATGTTACGAATTAAAGGTAATTAATTATACGAATTTAAATGTTAATTTAAACGTAATTAATATATAAATAATCAATATTTCACAGAGGTCGTGCGTTGAAATATTGTATAGAAATATAGATAAATTTCTGTAAATATGTAAGCTTAAAGCTAAGATATAACAGATTTACACACCCAATTTACCTATAAAACGAACGAATTCCGATTGTTACAGAAAAAAAAAAAAAAAAAGCCAAAGTTATTAAGAAAAAAATTCAAATACTTCCAAAAAATCTATTCCGTTTTACAAATAAAAACACGATTAAAAAACTTTACATAAAAACAAATTTACAATATTCTAACAGAGTAAGGTTACTTAATTTTTGGACCTGACATAAACTCATAAAATAAAATTAAAAAATATATATTTATTTATTCATTTTGCAAGCTATTAATACTATAATAATACTCTATAATTTATTTAACTGAAGATATTAACACATAAAGTAATTTTTCATAAAGGAATGAATTAAAATATAAAATTATTCTATTTTAATATATATACATATATATAAATCTACCTACAGAGATACCTACGTTGTGGGTTTTGCGTTGCTGCAAACTCCATTTTAGATAACTATTATATTTTAGATAACTAACTATATAGATAAATCACAGCACGAGACTTGGAAGTAAATTCAAATAAAGCTTTTATTAGTGCTTAAGATCAGGGAAGGGTAACTGGACCGAACTAAATCCAATAATGAAATGAACTAATAAATTAGAGAAATATAAAGAAATAGTCTCACCCAGGAGAAACAGTAGAAGCTTAGTGAAAACTGTTCTCCGTTGACTCGTTGCAATACGCTCACTCCAGGATTGATGACGGGATTCCCCTGTCCGACAATTCCTACCACGCAACTAGCAATCTATCCCACACCGTAACACTCGTCACTTTAGCAAACTCCACTAACTGATAACTTCGCTCTATCATAAGAACTAACCTCCTCGCACCACCCAAACACCAAAAATACCTTCATATTTATCCTTAACTCAATCAACTCTAATCTCTTCACTTAACAAAAGTTGAAAGCGTCTTCGTATTCACTTACACTCCGTAACTTACTTCCTCCGTTGCAGCTCTATTCTGACACAAAACTATTCCAACCTATCATGAAACTTCACCGATTCTTGGCGTCGAAGTATCCTAAACTCCCATCTATCGCGTCACCGGGAGTCGCTGGATCCAGCTCAATTTTAAAACTGTGGTGACCTTCCATGGTCTCAACCTTACAACGTAATTAAATTATACATCTTTTGAGACTATGTAGAGCAATTTACTTAGCAAAAGTATAACACGTTCTACCTTTATAATACAGACTATATTAAAATGAAAATATTAAACTTAAACTTAAAAATTAAAATAACATGAACTATATAAAATCTAAAATATGAAAACAAATAGTAAGACAAATCAGAGAGGCGTTCCTGAATTGTAGGTTGGAAACTGAAGATAGAGAAGGAAACTTGGATTAAAAACAGAAAATAGTAATGAAAAGGCGTAATTATTATTATTATTATTAATATTTTTTTGTCTAGTGAACAATCCCTTAAATAAAAATTTATATAGAAATTCCTTCAATATGATCTGGTTGTGGTGTTGCATACTAATAATACAAGGTAAGCAGGTTTATTTTAATATCATTCAAATTCTGGGTGTCATGTTGATATGTAAATAATAAAAGATATTTTTACAAAAAGTATGTTTTCTATTAAACAAAGATATTTAGAAAATAATTAACCACTCATTTAATTATATATATATATATATATATATAATAATTTTGCTGATGAAATAAAATAAAATTAAATTAAATTAAATTAAGGCCTATGTGTTTTCGTGAAATCTTCCTACTTAATATAGAAGAAAAGAGTTTAAAATAATAGGACAATTTAAAATGTTTTGAAAAAATTCATCTCTTTAAATTGACTACCTAAAGCAATAGTTTAAGGAGATGCTAAAGGTTGAAAATCGTTCTTTGAAATCAATGTCTTAGAGTTACGATAGTGTGCATAAATTATGCATTGAAATTCATCAATATTAAGCACATTGAAATTTCTTAAAAACTATATTAAAAATTATTCAAATTCAAAATTGTAATTAAATTTTTTTTAAAGAAATTAAATGCTCCATACGACTTAGTTTTTAATTTTTACCCTCGATATTACATAATCATAGATTATCCATATATTCAGAACAAGTTTGTGCATTACTTTGTGGAATGACTAATAAGTTAATTTTTAAAAAATATTTTTACGTTCGAAAGTAAAAAAAGCAAATTGCATAACATTTCTGCATTCAAACATAAAAATATTTTTAGAAAATTAACTTATCCATTAATCCACAAAGGGATGCGCAAATAAGCTTAGAATGATATATGGATAATATATGATCAAGGCTTCAGAAATTTGAAGAAACTGGTAGCGAGTAAAAAATATCCCTCATCGCCTTTCCACCCCACCCCCCATTTTTGAAATTTACTTGAATATAGATATTAAAATGCTATGCATAAGATCCAAATCTGGAATAGCACATCAGGATAGAATAACACACCACGAAAAACATGTTTAAATTTGACATCATGAAACCGGTTTTATTTTTATGCTAAACCAATACACCTTCGGCATTGATACATCATTACACCGGCACAACGATTAAGCACCAGGTCCTATAGGCTGTAATGATAAGAAAAACTTTGTATACCAAAAATTATACAGCTATTTCTGTATAGACTCTAAACATTTGTACCAATTTACAAGTCAATCGGAGGATTTTGACGGCCGCTATTCCAATACATACAAATTTTGGCCGTAGGCCGTAATGATAAAAAAAATTTGGTGTGTCCTGTACATGAACTACAAACAGTATACACACCCAAAACTATACAGCTAATTCTATGTGGCTCATGAATATTGTACCAAATTGCAAGTCAACAGCGTGATTTTTGCGGTCGCTATCGCGAAACATACATACAGCATATTTGCCAACCTAACTCGGAAGATTGTTAGTTCCCGCCCCTTTTTGTACACCACTTAACTTTTAGAGTGATTCTCTTGAAATTTATTTACGATTAAATGAAAAGAAAAATACTCTAAAAAAAAGACTGATTTAAAAAAATAGGCGGAAATGGGCGGGACTAATAATCTTCCGGGTTATGTTGGCAAGTATGATACAGACAGACAAAAGCAGTTTGAGTCCCCACTCTCAGCGTAGAGGCCTCTACTAACGTTTCGGCAATAAATTGAAAGAAAAAAATATAATATAAGTTTCGTTGAAAGTTATTCACTTTGAAAAGGATATACTTTATTTTATATATTTATTTAAAACCTAACGTTTCGGAACATTTAGAGGTAAAAAAAAAAAATCTATGTTATGTTGAAAGTTGTTGACTTTAAAAATTACATTGTAAATTTTATACATGAAAAAACTATTTTGTATCTTTAAAATAAATCAAAACGTATGTATGTATGATGTGTAAAATTTCAGTTCCGAAAACTTGAAGCCTTTACCTCAGGTGGTCCGATAAAGCCTTTGATAAATTTATCAAAATTGATTGATGAGCGATCTATCAAGGAAAACTGATTCTTTTTTGCCGCTTGGGTGCGTAGGTGAACCAGCTTATGGTAGCTACGAACAGATGTTGATATCTAAGATCGATCACAGTGAAAAGTAGAAAAATGGAAAATAAAGACCACCCAAAGTATCATTTTAAAAGAAAAGAGTTGCGATGAATTTTGCTTTTTATTTCAATTTATTTTCTTTTATATTTAGTAATTTTCTCAATTTTAACTAACTAAATATAATGTTTCTAGAACGAAAATAAAAATTATAATAGTTATTGTACTACTGTATCCTAAATAGAAGCTCAAAAAATAATTAAAAAAAAAAATAATAATAATATAAGTTAAATAAAGTTTCCATATAAATAATAATGTATAAAAAGATCACAGTATCCAATATTTTGAGCACCATTATTTTTTAAAAATATTTTTTCTTTATTTCACCGTCGAATTTTTGAGGTAAAAAAAAAAAAAAAAAAAAAAATAATAATAATAATAATAATAATAATAATAATAATAATAATAAAATGCTACTAAAAATATACGATACTTTGATCCTTGTTATATTTTGTCGTTGAGAAAATGTTGCTTTTGGATCAAATTTTCGCAATTGAGTTTTGCTATAATTACACGTTTTAAGGTCCCTTGAATGGTTGAAACTAAAAATCAGGCTTGTAGCAGTTGGTTTGTGTGTCTGTTGTCGGCATATCTCAAGAACAAATAACACCAGAAAGTCCAAACTCGGCTTTCTAAATCTGTAGTATACAGGGATGCTACACTGAACTTCAGAATTGAGAACAAATTAATAAAATATGAATTAATTGATTATTTAGAAAATGATTTAATAAAGAATTAATTAGGGTAAGATACAGCTGATTAGCGAGAGGCAAAAAAATTAGATTTGAGAAATAGACCAGTAATATTTAGTACGATTTTTTATTATATTTCGCACAATTTATATTTATAGCGTCTATATTATAATTTTTTTCCGGTAATTTAGAAAAGTGTTCCAAGTTTAAAAACTAAAATTTTCTTCAACTTTTGGCAAATGTCTTCGCATATCACCTTATCTTTTAATTTTTTTTTTTTTTTTTTTTTTTTTTTTTTACTATATATTCTATATTAGAGGCATCTTACAATAACAGTTAAAATGGCAATGAGACCGTTCGAATTCATATCCGGGGTAAAATAGTTACAATGCAAATTAAGTAATACTCTACGACCTCAAAATCGTTTGACGTTAGGGAGTACGACAGTCGTGGTGATATTTACGATGACGTGATATCCTAGGCATAACAGCATCTTGCTGAGTTTCTAATGATCTATGAAAGACGAGAAATTACTTTCCAGTGACGTTTTGCGCAATGGTTGTCTGCGTAAATTAAGTATTTTTCAGACTTCTAATTAAAAAAAGTCGGTAGACGAATAATATTCTCGAAGATGTGCTACCATTTACAATCCAGGGGTTCTCATCTCATGTTGTTAAGGTCCATAAGACCCCATGCTAACAATGGCGCCAATATGATGTGCAATCGTAAGTTGAAGATCAAAAATAATTTCTTGCAAAACGTTTGCTACCGTCTAATAAGAAGTGTGAAAAAGAAGAAAAGCTAATTCATATATTTCTTGGAATGGACAAATTAATGTAAAGAGAGATAGTATTAAACTTAAAATACGTAGATATATGCACATACTTTATTCAATACTTTTGCACATGTCAACGTTTAATGAGTGATTTTTCAAATTATTATTAATTAAAACGAGGGTAAAAAAAAATAATAACAAATTTTTATTTCTAAATAAAATAATATCAAAGTAAATAGAACTGAGCTGATGCTTTAATTTAAAATAATAAATGAAATTACGATGTTTGTAACTCACGTATGAAACGTTCATAATGTGCATGGAAGTATCGTGTAATCCATATATAAATATGCATTTTAAGTTTAATAGCGTCTTTCTTTACATTAAGTTAAGAGGCATCTATGAAATAACTAGAGTAAAGCTTCTGCGATGAAAACAAGTAATACAGTAGAGCCAATATGATGGGCGATCGATGAATTTTATTGATTTATATTGCGATAAATTATATTAAATCATAAGTTGAGAATTCAATATAATTTATTGCAAAATATTTGCTACTGACTAGCAAGAAATGTGATGGAGCAGTGGATGCGAGGCAAATTTAGCATTTCTTGGTGTAATCAAGTAAAAGGAAAAAAAAAAAAAATCTGCTAAAAGATCTTGCACATTCATAATGCCATATTTTCACACATATTGCGAACTTTTCATGTTCGATTTACAATAACAAATGATTTCAATGCAGCAATAAATAATTTCAATTTTTATTTAAATTAAAAACGCCGGTGTTGTTCTAATTATTTTGATGTCATTTTATTCAGAACTTGTCGGTTTTTGCCCGCCTAGCAGTCGATATTTCCAAATAAATATGTTTCAGATTTGTTATATTCGCCAAATTGAAAGTAGTATCCAAATGTCATGATAATTAACCAATAATAAAATCACAATTATTTAAAATTTAACTGTATTCTTTTAGCAAAATAATGGAATCCGAGTAATAAAATATAATTATAATTTAATTATTTAAAAAAAAAATCAGTATTATCATCAACAGTTTCTCTCTCTCTCTCGCGCGCGCGCGCTCTTTTTTACTTTCTTCTATATGTAATATAGAGAAAGTATTGGATTCGCGAAAATTTTCGAAGTCCACTTTTTGATGGATTTACATGTTTTGGGATATGGAGAACACGAATTAATAGTTTTTAGAAAATGTCTGTCTGTCTGTCTGTCTGTCTGTCTGCCTGTATCATTTTTTTGTGGACGCTGTATCTCACGAACCAATGAATGAAATTTAACCAAACTTGGTATTTAGTTGCACCCTGACATAAACTGGTGCTGATTAGATTTTGGGATCACTCGCTCAATAGGTGGCGTTGTGATCGCATTTTATGCAAATTTTTAACATGGCAGCATAGGACAAAATTCCGTATAAATGGGCATAAAGAGAGTTATTTTACACTTGTGATTGTAAAATTAATATGAATTATTGATAATAGTAGTAGTTAGCTAGGAAAAAAATTTTGTGCATGGGGGGGCATCGGTTCCCTCCCTGGGGGGGAAAATCCCCCCCGGGGAAGTAAATTTTCAAGATGGGTATCTTTCGAAAGGTCTCGTTGATAATAGTAATAGTTAACTTGGAAAAAATTTTTGTGCATGTGGGGGCATCGGTTCCGGGTGGGGAAGTTCCCACCCGGGGGGGCAAAATTTCAAGATGGGTATCTTTCGAAAGATCTCGTCAATACCTTTAAAACGAATGGTTGAACGATAAATCTGTGATAATTTAAACCAAAGTTATCGATTTTTTTTACTTTTAACAAAAAAAAAAAAACAGAAAAATATCGCAATTTTTTTTTTTTTTTTTTTTTTTTTTAACGAAATTTAACCAAACTTGGTATTTAGTTGGTCCCCGACATAAACTGGTGCTGATTATGTTTGGGGATCAATAGCTCAACAGGTGGCGCTGTGATAGCATTTTATCTAAATTTTTAACATGGCAGCATAGGACAAAAATTCGTATAAATGTGCATAATTAGAGTTGTTTTAAACTTGTGATTGTAAAATTAATATGAATTATTGATAATAGTAGTATGTAACTAGGAAAAAAAATTTCTGCATGGGGGGGCATCGCTTCCCCCCCTGGGGGGAAGTACCCCCCCGGGGGGGATAAATTTTCAAGATGGGTATCTTTCGAAAGGTCTCGTCAATACCTTTAAAACGAATGGTTGGACTATAAATCTGTGATAATTTAAAACAAAGTTATCGATTTTTTTCACTTTTAACAAAAAAAAAAAAAAAAAAAACTTAGAAAAAAAAAATCGTACTTTTTTTTTTTTTTTTAATATTGTTACTGATTGAATATGTATAGGTAAATATAGAAGAAAGTCTTGTGGTGGCCACAACATACTAGTTTATTATTATTATTAGTTTATACGATGAACCTAAGAAATTTTTTCTTCCATGACATCACTGCCGTATAGTTTCAGCAAAATTTAGTTCCTACTTTTATTTAGTTAACAGTATGAATCGAAATAATTTGTTCACCCATGACGTCACTATCGCGTCATTTCAACAAAATTTAATTGTAACTGGTTCACGTTTGAGAAATATTTATACAGCTTGTTTATTTATGAAGTATTTAAAAAACAATGTATGTGAAATTTTCGCTGAGAAAGCAAAGCACCAACATGATATTCAGTCGTAAGGTTAAGATCTAAAATTAAAAATAAAATCTTTTCTACTTTTGAAAAAAAAAAAAAAACATTAAAATATAGATTTAAAAATATATAAGTAAACGTTTCGAAACTCGCCCAAGTTTTATCATCTGTACTATAATAACATCTCTACAAACTTACATAAATACTGAAAAAATTTATAGAAGGATGGAATACTGAGGTGCCAAATCACGAATTCCGCCCTTCTATAAATTCTTTGAGTGTATTTATAAGTTTGCAGAGATGTTGTTATAGTACTGATGATGAAACTCGGGCAACTTTCAAAACGTTTACTTATATATTTTAAATGTTTTTAAATGTACATTTTATTAAAAAATGTTTGTCTCATAATTAGAAAAGTTTTTATTTTTAATTTATCTGAGTGAGACGATGTGATGTTTGTATATATTAACGGTCTAAAATATTTTGTTACAAAATATTTTTTACTATCTAACGAAAAAAAGATGAAAATGCTGATGAAAATTCATGTAATTCTTAGCATGAACAGGCAAAAGAAAAGAAAGATGCTATTAAATTTAAATAAAAAAAATAAAAAAAAAGTATGTTCTTCCATACTGATTATTTGACACATTCATACACTTTACGCACATTTCATAAGAAATTTATTGTAATAAACGATTGCAATGCAATTGTAAGGATAAATAATTTAAATTTTTTACATTAAGCATCGCCGCCCAATAAGTTTTATAACATTTTATTTAGTAGTTTTTTTTTTTTTTTTTTTTTTTTTTTTAGCATTTATGAGGTAGTAGAAAAATGTATGGGAGAAACTCTTTCGCTGGAAGATAAAAATAGCATTGCGCCAATCCATACTTGCCAACCAATTTCAATAAAAAAAGGGGAGATTTTTGTTGAAAAACCAAAAGATTTCATAATAAAAAGGGAAGTTTTTTTTTTTTTTCTCTTTGGCGTAATAAACAATACGGTTTTACAATTTTAATATTTAGAAGCAATCTATAAAAAAGTTTTACTATAGATTGATTATACTAAATATATAAAAGTTTTAAATGAAGTTATTCCTCTTCAACATATAAATATCTACAAAACGTAATTTGTAAGAAATTTATTTAACAATAGACAAAAAACTTAGTTAAGTTGAAGTATAACTAATTTTTTATGTAAATAGAATATGATTTTTGTGTATGTACATTAATCATACATATAAAAAAAAAAGTAGCAGTTTCAAAATTGATTTGGAAAAAATTTTACTACCTGAAAAAATTATTCTTCATTTTTTCCCATGTTTACACATTTGGTATAAATATGATTTACAAATATTTAATTTGATGAAGAATAATCATATTCATTAAATTCAGCAATAAAGATCTAAAAATAATTACATATGTGAGAAATATTGAGCACTTCCATTGCTTTATTGTTTCTAGAATTGATCATTGATCACAATCCGGGGAAGGGGGGGGGGGGATGCAAAAATAATTACAGAATAAGAAATATTAAACTCTTTCAACTCTACTTCTAGAATCTAATGAAAGAAGTTTAAAATTAATATTATCATTTATGTTGCAGATGGATAAAGATTAGGAAACAAAAGACTTCTGCAGAACATTTGATTGCTGATCACTAGTTGGAGATAAATGAAAGAGGTGGGGGGGGAGGCAAAAAATAATTACATCAGCAAGAAATGTTTAACAATTCTATTTCTTTACATGTTCTAGAATCTCATAAAGCAAGTTTGAAATGAATATTGACATTTATGTTATGGATGGAGAAAGATTGGGAATCAGGTGTTTTCGTAGAACATTTGGGTTTTCTTTTTAAAACGAACGATATCCGCGACTTTTTTAAAAACGGAAGATTTCATCATCTGTCCGGAAGACCGGAAGATACGTTAAAAAACCGGAAGTCTTCCGGGAAAACCGGAAAAGTTGGCAAGTATGCAATACTATGTGCAATCGTAAGTTCCCTGGTAGCACATAACGTTTTCATAACGTTGTTATAACTAAACTTTCACTGTTCAGACTTATTTTCAACGCTATTACAACTTTATGTGCTACCTGGGTTGAAGATCTAAAATCATTTTTTGTAAAATGTTTGCTACTGCCTAAGAAGAAGTGTAGAGAAGATGAAAATGTAAATACAAATTTATATATTTTTTGGTGTGAACAAGAAAATTTATAAAGAATACTATTAAACTTGGAAACGAAAAACAAAATTGCAGAGTGATTGTGTAATATATTCTCACACACATATTATAAGATTTTGAAATGATAAAGATCATATAAAATCACTTAGTATCTTCTAAACAATTCTGTATTTCAATATTTTAAAAACCTCGTTGTTATTATTATTATTTTTATTATTATTATTTTTTTTTAGAAGAATAAGGTAAATATAATGTCTCAATAGAAGGAAATCATATATATTTTTATGTAAAATTTTTTTATAGAACAACATAATCCAATTTCGATAACTTTTCATTTTTTCAGGTGTTGGTGTTGGAGAATAAGGCCAGTTGACTGCTCTAGGGTCCTAGGCCTGAGGGGGAATGCCTTCCGTGGAGGTCTTTCTAAGGGGCCCTAGCCCGTATTTACGCAGGATTCTGAGAAAACGCCGAACAGTTTTTTGTGATTTGAATTGTAAATGAGTCCGAAAACCTTTAAGTGTTTACATGGGTTTTGAAGACTAAAAAATCATATTGATTTATTAATTTATTTTTAATGTAATAAATAAATTTTTTATTTACGATTTTTAGCATGTAAATAGCAACATTTAAACAATGTTTTATGAAATTTTCATAAAAAATTTTAGAAAATTCACCCGGTGGGTTCTAGTTTCCAGAGAATATTTCTCAAAAACTAATTCACTGGACCTCAAAATCTAATGCATGAATTTTATTTAAATTTGCACCCTTCTTCAAAATCGAATTTTCAGTGCTTGGATGAAGAAATTTTCTTTTATTTTTCGATCATAATTAATTTTAAAAGGCTATACGTGATGTAAAATGTACTATTTTTGCATATACAATTCTGCCAAAAAATTTATTTATTTATTTATTTTTCATTTACTTATTTATTTAATTCTATATTCAAACACTAATCAATTCTATTTTGAATAATTGCGAAAATTTTCAATGAGACCGGTGCATTAAATTTGAGAAATCGTATTCACGGCTTTTCTAATGTTCATCAGGAAATCAAGACTCACAGGAGGACTTTTCAAAAAATTTTAATGAAAATTTTATTAAAACCTAAAAACCTCAAAACCTAATGCATCGAAATTTTGCGCCCTTCTTCAAAATAGAATTTTTCAGTGCTTGGATGAATTATTTTTATTTTATTTTTCGATTATAATTAATTTTAAAAGGCTATACGTGAAGTAAAATGTACTATTTTTGCATATAATTCTGCCAAAAAAAATTATTTATTTATTTATTTCATTCTTGTGCTTGAACATTCAAGCACTAATCAATTCTATTTTGAATAATTGCGAAAATTTTCAATGAAATCGGTGCATTAGTTTTTGAGAAATCGTATTCGCGGCTTTTCTAATGTTCATCAGGAAATCAGGACTCACATGAGGACTTTTCCAAATTTTTTAATGAAAATTTTATTAAATGTTGCTTAAATGTTATTCTTTCACATGCAGAAAATTTTGAATAAAAAAGTTGTATTTATTTATACTTAAAAAATAGAGATATTATCCTTTTCTTAGCCTTCGACACCCATGAAACTCCTTAATATTAATCTCAATATGGACATTGTTGGCTTTCGAGGATCTCTCTTGAACCGAATGGATGATGTGAAATGTGTCACATCATGAGATAAAAATTATCCGTCACATGCCATTTTGGTTGAAGTTACCAAAATGATGATTATATAAAACTGTCTAGTAATTTCCTGCGAATATTCTGCAAGTGAGATAAATCGGTTTCACATCAGAAATTTTAATTAACAGAAAAATTTATAATTTTACAAAAAAATAACTCGAGTAAATATAATTTCGTCTGTGAATTAATACTTTCGCGAACGCTGACGAGAATTCACGTCATTTGAAAATCTGTAACTCCACAAGTGGGCGTTTCTTTAGGTTACATTATTTCTTAACAATATACCCCATAGCCCCATACCCCCATAGCCAATATACCCCAGCAAGCATGTTTTAGCACGTTTGATTTTTCTTGTTATGATCTTGCCATGACAAATTTGACGCGACAAATTTGCTGGGAAATTGCCACAAAGTAGACAGAACATATATCCATCTTTCCTTTTAATTAATATATATTTTTTTCCCTTTCACACCGTTTATGCTGCAAACTAAAATTGATATGTAAGTATTTGAAATTCAGCAACAGTATATGATATCGAACCAATTCCGCAACGTTGTCTTCCACATGTTGTTTATTGGAGGAAGAAACGTAGCGTTGTCCACGTGGCTTGTATGGACAAGGTTTGTGTGAGATAAGTGCTATGTTTACATATTTCTATGCGTATTTGCAAATAGTGTGACGTGACAAGAATCTGAATTTGCAATTTGTCAACAGTTGGTGTGATATGACAAGTTTGCTTGTTCCAATGTATTTGCAGTAATCTTGATACGACAATGCTAACTTTTCTACTAGTTTGCAATGAATTTGCTGCAAATTTGATACAGTAAGAGTGCAACTTGCACGACAAGTTTGCTGCAAATTTTGCGTATGGTGACTTCAGAGTTTGCGTTATCTTGCTTCAGTCCTGTTATGAACTTACAAGTTTGCCACGCTGAACTTGCTGCAAGGTTGTTGGCTTACAAAGCAAGAGTGCTGCAGTTTTGCTGCAAACTAAAATTGCTATCTGGGACCCAATATACACATTTGTGCAATCAATGCAGTATGGATGCAAATACTTTGATTAGGAAGAGTATAATTGCAATGTATATTTATTTATATTATAAATTTGAATACAGTAAACATTGTTTTAAAATAATGTAATGTAAAAGAATAACGCCCACAGGTGGAGCTTCCCGTCAGAAAGGCAAAAACATGCTGCCGCGAAAGTGTTAAAATATATGTAACAAAACTGATTTATCTAACCTGCGGATTATACACAGGGAAAATAAAGTGTCTTGAAAGCCATTCTGTATCAGAGGTTTATAAAATTATTTTAAGTTTGTAATATTTTTAGATTATTTAAGTAAATGGCATGTTGTTCCATTCAATGAAAACATTTTCTTTTTCTCCACAAAGTGCAATTTTTATAGAATGATATACCCAAATTTTATTTATTTTATTTTATTTATTTTATTTTATTTTTAGTGCTAGAGGCCTATTTCAGTCGGTACAGCGTTGTCGAATTTTTATACGTCACTCTTAATAGTGCTAAGGGCCTATTTCAGCCGGTTTATTGAATGGGGATTTATTGAATGAAGATTTTGTAGATAATTTGATTACTCATAACGAAGGTTACAAGTTTTTAAAAAATATAAAAAATTCTCCCAAGGCACAACTTTGACATGAGTTCCCCCAAGGCACAAATTTGACATGAGTCCCCCCCCCCAGGCCCAACTTTGACATGAGTCCCCCCAAGGCACAACTTTGACATGAGTCCCCCCCCCCAGGCACAACTTTGACATGAGTCCCCCCAAGGCCCAACTTTGACATGAGTCCCCCCCAAGGTACAACTTTGACATGAGTCCCCCCCCCAAGGCACACCTTTGACATGAGTCCCCCCCAAGGCACACCTCCCCCTCATTTGGAAAAAGAGAAAAAACGTTGTTTTGCGGCTATAAGACAGTTTGGACGTCCAACGTTATTTGTTACAGTATCTGCAGCTGAAACACATTGGTTTGATTTAATGAATACTTTATCATGGAATTTAGATCGTCACGAATTAACTAAAGAAGAATTTGTCGATATTAACAAGTTTAGCAGTAGGCCTCTGGCACTAAATTAAAATCTGTCAATGTCAGATTTTCATGTTTTAAATAATGAAATAATGTCGTGTCTGTATAATTTTATTTATTTATTTATTTATTTATTTATTTTTTATTTTTTTTTTTTTTTTTTGAAACCTTTTTTATGTCTCTTACATTTAATATAGGCTTTATACTATAAAGGTTAACATTCTAATTAATATTCCGTAAAATTGTTAGTACCTGCCTATTTTTTCCCCACTAGTCGTTATTTACAATATTTTCTTTTTCTTATTTAATCGTAATTACATTTGTAGAGGATAACTCTAAAATTAAAGTGGTGTACAAAAAAGGCCGGGTGCTAACAATACTATAAATGTTAGTTAGAATGTTGGTAGGTATGGTAATTGCACATCAAGAAAAACAAGTAAAATAATAGGTACTCACCAAACCGTTACAAGTAGAAACAGCAACATGTGAATATTTAACGTTTCCTTTGATAGTACCGTGAAAAAAGCAATGAGTCTGGTTGTGTTTCGAACCTTCAATTGAATTTTTAACGCCTTTTCTTTCAACAACCATACTAGGTGCAACTAACCTTTGGTTGGGTTTTAAGTGCAAATGAGTCCGAAATCCTTCAATATCAATTTCAATATAAACATTGTCGTCTTCCAAGGATCTCTTGAATCGACTGCTGCTTGATGATGTGAAATGTGTCACGTCGTGAGATAAAAATTGTCCATCATGTGTCACTTTGATTGGTGTAACAAGTTCAAAATGATGAAGATCGTGTTGTAAAAATTGGGCTGAAAAGAGAAGGAGAAATTATTCGTTAAAAATCAACACAGAATTATCAAAATATTTTATAATTTTGAAACATACAGTTTAACTCGGTTAGGGTGCCCTCTGTTATTTCCGTTAACTTTGTTATAATGTCAAAAACATTTTTCCTGCTAAATAATGCATGCATATTAATATTAACATATCTTGCTTATAACGTCTTATGATCTTGGTTTCTACGTCAAAAATATATTCAAATTTAATTTTTTTTTCCCTTCCAAGAAGAACATAGAAAAGTAAAACAACAAATTGAAAGTATTTTTTATCTTACTTTTTTAAGTACTGGGTGTTTAATAAAACAATATATGCAATATAATTATCAAATATAATTTTAATACTAAAAAAAACATATCTAATCTGAATTACTTTAAACAGAAAAAGTATTTTTCTGTAAAATAATGTAATTTGGTAGTATTTTATACAACAATAGTACTCTTATGTTTTCTAATAAAGACAGTCTTACTGTTATTTCTATATTAGTTATATGGAGCGATTTCACTTGCTTTCTAATAACACTTGGTTATTAAGTCGCTTGGCAATACAGTAAAATAAAAGAAAAAAAAAAAAATAAACTGTTAAATTACAGAAAATTTCAGCGAGCAAAGTTCCCAAAAAATATCCGCATACTATGGAAAAAAGATCTTTTTAAATTCAGAAATTTTCAATTACGTACAGTCGGTAACAAAAGTGTCCGAACTCTAGCAAAAATTCCTATGTAAAAAAAGTACATTTCATATGGTTCTGTTAAATAAATCCTTATCGAATTATGTTCTTAGACTGACTAAGATGAGGATACGACAAGGATTTATTTAACAAAACCGTATGAAGTGTACTTTTTTAACATAGGAATTTTTGCTAGTGTTCGGACACTTTTGTTACCGACTGTAACAATTCATAAAATATTCCCACACAACAGTTTATTGCCGTAAGGTACACTCCCCTCTCCTCCGAGAAAAAAAAAAAAAAAAAAATCGCACATTAACTATATTTCTGTTGTCCTACCCTCCAGGATTGAATGTAACGATTTTGTTGTTGTTGTTGTTGTTGTTGTAGAGTTAAAAATACTACTATCGTCCAGGGTCAAAACTAAAATAGTTTTTTTTTTTTTTTTTTTAGAAAGCATTTAAATAAGAAATATAGATTCTCTATCAGCATTTTCTGTTTTTCTTTTTACATGACGATGCATAGCTCTACTTCTCTAGTTGGTTGGTTGAGTTTTACGTCGCACTAGTGTTGCGCAATGGGCAATTGGCGACGGTCTGGGACTCAGACTCACCCCTAATGTGGTCCGGAGATATGCCATCACAATTTTGATCCTCCCCGGAAGGGATGGCTCTCCGGCTTCGGTGACCCCTAGAGGTATAATTTTGATAGGAACATGGAGGACATTGCGGTCACGACAGATTTTACGTGCACGAGCCACTATTAGTGTACACGACGGTCTTTGGCTGGCTCGAGTACCGAATCCGCAATCTTCCAATTACGAGCCGGCGCTCTACCGGCTGGGTTGCCGCGGCCCCCTACTTCTCTATCTACACCATATCGCCAGAGATGCAACGTTGGTGATCCGAATGATGCAACGAACACACATCAGATTATCATTTTCAATCCATTCATATAATGAAACGAAATGACTACATTTTAACCTGAGAATAATAACTTCCCAATGCAACAGATTCAAAATTTATAATCAGTTTCTCATACTCTCATCAACGTAATGTAAATTCCAGTTGACCTCGAATAGAATGTTATTGCTTTTTAACTTTATTGTACTTGTGAGAATAAAAATATTTTTGTGTCGGTTTATTTTATCTTGGATTTAAATGTACAGTCGGTAACAAAAGTATCCCAACACTAGCAAAAATACCTATATAAAAAAAGTAGAGTTAATACTGTTTTGTTAAATAAATCCTTGTCGAATCATGTTCTTAGACTGACTAAAAACATGATTCGACAAGGATTTACTTAACAAAACAGTATTAACTCTACTTTTTTATATACGAATTTTTGCTAGTGTTCGGATACTTTTGTTACCGACTGTAACTTTATTTTGGTCTAACATCGATTGCTGCATAGAGTGAATTTTTACGTCACGCTAATGTTACGCTATGGTCAACTAGCAACGGTCTGGAGCGCATTCCTAAGGTGATCCGGAGACATATTATCACAATTTTGATCCTCTATACAGGGGGAATGGCTTCTCCGCTTCGGTGACCTTCAGGGATATAATTTGGATAGAAACATGGGCATTTGTTGTATGATTTTGCCTTAAAGTGTTACACAAAAATGTGATTATATCATAATTCACGCACTCTCATTTGGCGAAATTATGACATTAATTAATTATCTTTTTAAATGAATTTTTTCTGTGAGCCGATACAAAAGTTCTATGGGTTATATAACAGAATAATAATCACGTTGTTTCTAAGCGAATTGTTTACTAAATTCCTTGGCGACGAATCAAGCTTTGTAAATTGTATGTATCTTTCGGAGTCTATGACTACGATAGATCGATCGGTAAAGTGCCGAGTAGGAGTGGGCGATGTCACTATTTCAATATCACGATATATTGTTAAGACAAAATTGCGATATCACGATATTGGACTTAAATATTTTTGAATCCCTTTCATAATGTTAATTTAAATGTCAATTCTAGATATATATTAAGAAATAAATAAAAAAAAAACACCTCGAATTGCATGTGACAGGCTCATTATATCATAAAATATATAGAATACACTAACTTCTTTTACATGTACAATTTCCTATTAATGCAACACCATATCAACATCAATATAGAAAAATAAATAATGGAAACACATTTATGCACAAATTTAATTCATACATTACTGTATTGTCATGTAGCAGTATTATATCATTTATACACATTTAACCGTCTCAGAATTTCACTTAAAAAATGTTTCTAAAATACATAATTAAGGCAATACACTTTTGCAAAATCTTTTTAATAAAAAATAAGCCCAAATTTGCCCGAGATAATGCTGAAACTAATGTCATAGCTACAAGAATAAAGAAAATAATTTTTTTTTCCGTGGTTTGGAGGGATGAATAAAATAATTGAAAAATGATGATTCAACAGAAAACAATTGACGTCACATTTACAACAATGTATTGAGAAAAAATAAATTTTACCTGCGATATGAAACAAATAAATCGAGAATAAAAGACAATTTAAATGAATAGATGTAATTTTATGTAAAGACCACCCATTAGTGATATACCGATTTTCTTTCTCGGCCACTACTGTAAATTGCCAAATTGTCATAGCATAGTTTTTTTCAAAATATTCATTTTACATTCTAAGTTTGGTGCATTTATATATAATAGATGTTGATACATTGCTTTCCCGTATACAGGGTTACATTGCATCATAACAGCATTATTTCTCAGCCAATATGCAAACTAATTGAATAAACATAGCTTTTCTTCACGACTCTCATTCCTATCAAGTTTCGTGCATTGATATACTATAGAAACTGCGATATAGCCTAATCTTAGATGGCGGAAATTGCCTATAATGTATTTAAGCGGTATATTTCAAAATCTAATCAACACCAATTTAAGTAAAGGTTGAATCAAGTATAAAGTTTTGTTGAATTCTGCCTTTATGTTAATGATATACAGTATCTACAAAATTGTGCTATCGCACGACAGACGTTTTCTAAAAATGGTCGAATCCTGTGTTAAGACACCTGAAAATAAATAAATATTCATTGAAAACTGGTAATCGAAAATTCTCATGAACCCAACATTTTCGTCTGTTATAAACAGAAAACATTTATAAAACATGAAACCTAAATTCAAACACACACAAAATAAGTAAATAAGTGAATGATCCTATAAAATTAACGATGTGAATTATTTTATTATACACTAGAAGGCTTTGCCCGCTTCGCTGGTCATTATATTGAAATGAATTCTCAAAATACCATATCATTAAAAATAAAAAAAAATTATTGAAATCAGATAAAATCTAAGTTAAATTTCTCGCTACCTTCGGTAGCGGTTTTCCTACTCGCCACACTTCACAAAATCATTTTATTGTGCATGTTGCATACACATACCTAACCGATACATTAGAAAATCGGGATCCTGAGATTATTTGAAGCAGAGTTATGTTTTAAAACGTGTTTGTTATCCCCCCCCCCCCAGCTGCTCCGCTCTTAAAGGAAAGAAGAAGGGAAATATCTTTATATTCGCAAAATATCTTTATATTATGAGTTAGATACATATAACTGAACCACACACATAGAATCTCCTTCCTAAGATCACTGCAGAGTTACGCATGAATACATGTTTACCCCCCCCCCCGCCTCCTAAGGGGCGGAAGGTGGAATTTCACAAAATCACTTTGTAGTGTGTGTTGAATACGCATAAGCAGTCCACACATCAAAAATTGCTATTCTAAGATAATTTAGAAAAGAATTACGCATGAAAACATGTTTTTTACCCTCCCACCCTCAAGTGGGGGATAGCACAGAATTTCAAGTAATCACTTTGTAGTTTGTGTATGTTGAGTACGCATAACCAATCAACGTATCAAAAAATCACTTTCCTGAGATAATTTGGAGCAGAGTTGCTCTTTAACAGAACAGTATTAACTCTGTTCTTAGTCAGTCTAAGAACAGGATTCGACAAGGATTTATTTAGAAAAACTGTATTAAGCGTACTTTTTTGTGTTCGGACACTTTTGTTACCGACTTTACGATGAAATTTTTTTTTCAAAATTGATGTTTTTTTTTTTTTTTTTTTTTTTTTTTTTTTTTTTTTTTCTGGTGTATTTTTGCATGCTGATTAAGGAAAAACTATTCAAAAATTTCCATCGCGTACAGTTTTGATTAAAAATGGAATTTTTAAAGCTTAAAGCTCCCCTTTTTTCAACTCCCATGTAAATTATTTCCCGGAACATCTACGTGATGTGAGTGAAGAACAAGGAGAGCTTTCTCATCATAATATCAAAGAAATATAGAGGAGATATCAGCTACGATAGCTTATTAGCGTGTTAACAGATTATTGTTGGATGCTGCATAGAGAATCCCCCCCCCCTGAATGCCCCCAAGCCGTGCACATGGGAAAAAGCTTCTAAACATAGCTTCGATGTAAAGAAACACGTTTAAAAAGTAATGTGCAAATAACAGCCTATTTTAATGTGTTTTATACATAAATAGTTCCGAATTTGTTACAGCCTTCGTGTAAATTCTCCTGATCTCCATCCTTACTCTGTGAAAAACCCATACGTGATAGGATGAAAACACAAGCATTTTTTTAATTCAGCGTATCAAAACACATCAGAGAAACATAAAATGGTACAAAAAAATTTTTAAAAGTATTTTTTCGCAGACCCGTGTTATACAGTCGGTAACAAAAGTGTCCGAACACTAGCAAAAATTCCTATGTAAAAAAAGTGCGCTTAATACAGTTTTGCTAAATAAATCCTTGTCGAATCCTGTTCTTAGACTGACTAAGAACAGGATTCTACAAGGATTTATTAAACAAAACAATATTAAGTGTACTTTTTTTACATAGGAATTTTTGCTAGTGTTCGGACACTTGTTACCGACTGTACCGCTGGGTTGGTTGGTTGGTTGAGTTTTACTTCGCACTAATGCTGCGTAGATGGGCAATTGACGACGGTCTGGGACACACCCCTAGAGTTGGTCCGGAGACATGCCATTACAATTTTCATCCTCCACGGAAGGGGTGGCTCTCTCGCTTCGGTGACCCCCAGAGGTACAACTTTTGATGGGAGCATGGAGGACTTTGCGGCTACGACAGATTTTTACGTGCACCAGCCACCATTAGTTTACACGACGGTCTTTGGCTGGCTCGAGTACCGAATCCGCAATCTTCCAATTACGAGGTCGGCGCTCTACCGACTGGGCTACTTATTCCTCTGGGAGTAATCGAAGACAGCCAGACCCTTCGTGAGGGGTGAGTCCCAGACCGTTGCCAATTACCCAAACACTAGAGTGGCGTAAAACCCACTCAACCTCAACCCTTCGGAGTCTAATTTAATTTTAAATATACATTTACTTTCAATGACATTCTTTCCATGAGAACTTTTTTTTTCTACGTTCTATTTTCATGCAACTGTTTCATTTCTTCAACTATTGCAGGCAACCATTTTTTTTTTTTTTTTAATCTGATTTTCCATGTTCATGATTTCTTTTCAGCTTTTTAGAGGTAGGATTTCTTCAGAATTTACTAGGCAAGTGAGAAGCAATCGCCAAAATCGTGATCCATACTCATTCAGTTATTTATTCCATTATTTTCCATCTACTATTTTACTCTCAAAATGATCGTTGAGATTTATATAAGTTTATCATCTTTTTATTTATGTATTTATATCACTTTTTTAAAATTACTATTGATTAAATCTGTAAGATGTCTCTATTAGATGCGTCCGTTTCCTGAGCCCCTTTTACTATGAAACTTAAGACATACTAACTTCTAACTGTTGCGCTACAGAGACTATCATTGCTTTCTAACGGCCGTATTCACCATTAACTTTAACTCCCAGTTCAACGCAAAAATTTGAAAAGCGTCTAAAGGCAGGGTGCAGCTTTCTAAAAAAATTGACTGGCTCCTTCCGCCATCTAGCGACGAAAATTTCATATAATCTTTGATTGGTTATTTTCCTCTAAAAATTCGAAAAGTAACTCGTCGATAGATGGCACAAGCAACGTATCAAACTTTGCTGTAAAGTTGTACCCTGACTTTATGCGCTCTTCAAGTTTTGATGTTCAACCGGGAGTTGAAGTTACTGGTCAATGCAGCCGTAACCTAAACTAAAAATTTAACACACGGTGCCATCTGTTTAATAATATGCTTCAATTATTGATGGACACTAATATATATGAAAGTGGAATTAAATATAAATTTTCAAAAAATTATGTGCAACAATTGTCAATCTAATACTGCCACAAAATTTTTGGCACATCCACACAGAAACAGAGATCATTCATAAAATGGTCAAGGTGGTTGGTGCACCTTAAATCTGTCGTAGCCGCAATGTCCTCCATGTTCCCATCAAAATTATACCTCTGGGGGTCACCGAAGCGGGAGAGCCATCCCTTCCGTGGAGGATCAAAACTGTGATGGCATGTCTCCGGACCACCTCTAGGGGTGAGTCCCAGACCATCGCCAATAGCCCATTGCGCAGCACTAGTGCGATGTCAATCCCAACCAACCTAAAAAGGTCAAACCGTGTTTAGGACCACATAAATCATATAAAACTATGAAAAAGGAATCAAAAATCTTTACGAATCCAATAATTTCTTTTTATGAATGAAGAAGAAAATAAAAATAACAAATTATTGTTATATTTCTTAATGATTCTCTTTTCTTAAATTAGCCCAAAAGAGCAGTAAGTATAATGCAGCTTTGAATGAATAAATCATTTCAGACGTATGTTAATATCAGTTGACAGACTGGTAACAGAACACCTCGACCTTATAACGGCGTGGTCTTTAAAAAAAGAAGAATTTTTTTTTTACCTTCTTTTCGATGACTACCGCTTTCAAATGCCACGGGAGGTCATATACTAACGAGATTCCCAAACAGAAAATCAACCATGCGTAATCAGAAACGCATTTATAAGTTACAGCGGTAAAGTTCATAACTGTAATTTGTATTTCTAACTTCCGTAGTCTTAATTCTAATTTCTCGTTTTAAGTTTTGGTGTGTAGTATGGGTTAAAGCCAATTGTCTACCCGATTTGTACACCACCGCACTTTAGAATATGGTAAAAAAAAAAAAAAAAAAGGGGGGGGGGGAATGTCAAAAGTCTATAGAAAATAGCATGGGGAAAATATTGCACAGTCTCAAGCAAGGAAGTAACAAGTAACACCAGTTAGAAGCACGAAAAATAGACTAGAAAAAGAAACCGAAGAAATGGACAGGTGAGTTGAGGACACTGGAAATATCTACTAGGTACATTTCGCCTAGTAATCGACTTTCGATATTTTCACACATTTTGAGAGCCTCAGAACAGAATTTGGTAATTTTACAAAATGTATGTCTGTTTGTGTATCTCGTGTAACAAAAGTTTCTGGAATCACTAAATGTCCAACTAAAATGACATATGTTAATGTCAGATGTCAGAGGGGTAACACAAAGTCTCGACCTTAAACGGCGTGGACTTAAAAATAAAATAAAATAAAAATAACGATATTTTTTTCACCTTCTTTTAGGATGGATGGATGGTTGGGGTCGCACTAGTACTGCGCAGATGGGCAATTGGCGACGGTCTGGGACACACTCCTAGAGGTAGTCCGGAGACATGCCATCACAATTTTGATCCTCCACGGAAGGGACAACTTCTTTTAAGATGACTACTGCTTTTAAATGCACGAAAGATCATATACTAAGGAGATTTCCAAACGAAAATCAACCATGCCCAATCCGAAACGTATTTACAGTTGCAGCGATATAATTCATAATTTTAATTTGTATATATAACTTCCCCAGTGTTAATTCTGATTTACTTTTTTAAATTTTTAGTGCTCATTGGTTTCGCACTGAATTAAATTTTTACTCAACAATTTTTCAATATTTTTTTTTTTTTTCCCTTGTTTTAACTGTTTTTTTTTTTTTTTTTTTTTCTTGTCCGTTAGATAACACAACTACTCCGAAACTTAAAATAATTTTTCAGGGAAGGCTTATGTAAAAGCACTTTAAATTTCCTAAATTCCATTGCTTTTTAAAATATAAAAATATTAATTATTTTGAATAACTATATATGGACTTACTTAAATTTCCTTCTAAATTACAAATTGCAGTTTTACTATTTTATAAAAAATAAAGAAAAGTGTTTAAAAAAAAAAAAAAAAAAAATCTAAATAAAATCTTTATTTAGTTTTGCAGGAATGGAACACAGGCGCAGAACTGATACCGGTATCTGTTTTAGAAATTTTTCTACCTATAATATCATTGATTTAAGAAGGAGAAAATTTTCTTACATTCATAGTAGTATGAGTTCTGCGCCCGTGTTCCATGCCTGGTTTTGGGGAAACCAAACTCCAGTAACGGCTAACGAAAGGAAGGAAAGTTCCATGAGAATTGGAAAGAATTTTATTTATAATACATATAATTTTAAACAATGTCTCTAAAAGAGAGTAAATTAAACACGTGTCAGTTGTTATTTTTATTAAAAACACTTTAAAAACACGTAAAATTATTATTATTATTATTATTTTAATATTATCCTAAGCTTTTCGTTTTGATATTCCAAAGCATCATCAGGTATTTTTATTACTGAACTAAATGACCAGTTTTTTTTAAATAATTTTCCTTTCACAGTCAACAGTTAAGTCTTCTAATAACGTGAATAGCAGCTAAGTCAATTTGAAGTCCGGTGAAGGTTGGACTAATAGTGATGGTCGAAAACCCTGCTATTTACTGAGACTAATAAGATATAATTCATATAAAAATCTAAATATGAGTCTAATATACTATCAGATTGTGTAGTGGAAAATTAAGGCCGATTAACTGCACTAGAGTCCAAGGCCTGGGAGGGGAGTGCTCTCCGTGGGAGGTCTTTCTAAGGGGGGGCCTAGCCTGTATTTATGCAAGTTTCAGAGAAAACCTCGGAAAACTCCGAACGGCTAGGCTGACGAGCGTGACCTGGGATCGAACCCGGCACCTCACGTCTGCCAGCTTTGAGCACAATATACTATTAGGATAGAAACAATTTGAAATAACTGGTATAAATTAAAAAACAGTAAACGTTGAATAATATAAGATTGGTATTGAAAGACGAGCATAAAGTACAGTAAAAAATTATGGGTAATGATCATAAAATTATTTACTCAATTGTTATAAAGAAACTAAAAGCTTAATATATATATATATGTGTGTATATATATTGGATGGTTGGGTGGGTTTGTGAAATTAAATAATAATAATAATAATAATAATAATAATAAAAAAAAACAGAAGGTACTTTGTATTACTATGCAAACTTTCTTTTTCCACTAAAATTTCAGTTTCTTCCTTTTTGAGTTGTCAACTATATTTAAAATTCTAATCAATAGGGGAATTTCATTGTTGCTTCGTGGTTTCATTGTTATTCATCTGCTTTGAAATTTTGCTTTTTTAAATCCATATGGTTCCTGTTCTGGTCGTGGCAGGCTGGGTGAGCGTTGCCGGCGTGAAACTAGTTTAACCCCACAGGCAAGTCACAAGTCTTGCCGCCTGCCTCCTTCCTTCCTATCTTGTGTTTCTTAGGTTATATTTTTTCATTAATTTTGATAAGTTTATGGTTTTGAGTTGGGATTTGTTCTGTTACTTTATTGATTCGTTTGTTTTGCAGGCTGTTGATTAGTGGATCTGGTTTCTTTACATTAGTGTATTTCATCCACTGATATAAAAAAAAAAAAAAAAAAAAAAATTAATCTTATTGGTCATTGGTGTTTCAGTGATCTTGTATCTGTTGCTTCGCTTCTACTATGCTTAATAGATCATCTTTATTATATATATATATATATATACACACACACACACACTAAGTAAAGGCTTTCATATTTATTTTTAAAAAATAAATTCAGTCCTTTCTCTTTGTCGAAGCAATTCCGTAAGTAATTCTACTTAGCTTAAGATTCACCTGTTTAGTAAGCTGCAAGAATATATATCTGAATATAAATCTTAATTGCTTCAGTATTTTTCTTTTCTTTTGTTAGTTTTTAAGTTTCTTAAAAAAAAAAGAAAAGAAAAGAAAAAGCTTATATAAAACACTTTTAATAAATGTGCCTATATTTAATTATTGCACAATATAATAACAAGTATTTTAATTGCAAAGTGTGAATAAATTGCCAATATATAAAAATGTCACACCATGCTTCATACACTTTCTAAATAACCTTGTATGAAGCAGATAAAAATCTCATACATATTCAAATTATTATAAAATTCAAATGCAAACTGCAACATTCTTTCTGTGATGTTATTTCGAAAAGTATTCGGATAATTGGTTAGTCCAGAAAAACACGAACAATTATCGTTTCTTGAAATAACTATGCAATAATTACAGCTTTTTCCCCCTATTATAATGTCAAAACGTTAGAATAGTAATTTTTCACAGAATTATCAGCTACACATCTTTTTTCTTTTCTTATTTTATTACTTTATTTTTATTTTTATTTTATTATTTACATTTTTCACACAAGGAAATTTATAAATGGCATAAAATGTAACCATCTACATTTTAGCTATAATTGAAAACTTGTCAAGCGTAACGAATGGAAAAAAAGATTAATGCCTATAAATTTTCTTAGATTTGTCTTTATTTATTATTATTATTATTATTATTATTATAACTATCTAATTTGGAAAAATTTTACACATTAATTTCAAAACATATAATTTTTATTTAAATTTGAATTTTATTATTTTTTTACTTCCATCTCTGTTCAATAGAAGAAAGTTTTGATTCGTAAAAATTTTCGACCTCGGGTTTTGGATGGATTTACACGTTTTGAGAGCTGTAGAACACGATTTGACCATTTTTAGAAAATGTCTGTCTGTCTGTCCATGTGTGTGTGTGTGTGTGTGTGACAAAATTTTGTGGCGATTGTATCTCAGGTACTACTGCACAGAATTTCTTACAAATTGGTATGTAGTTACACAATGACATAAATTAGTGCCTATCAACCTTTGGTAAAAATTGCCCAACAGCTTGCGTTGCCATCCCACTTTTTCTAAATTTTTAACATGATGGTATAAAACAAAATTTTGTATAAATGTGCATAAAGAGAATTATTTTTTCATAATCATTATGAAATTTAAAAGAATTATTTGTAATAGAGATAGTCAACAGGGGAAAAAAAATTGTGAATGTAGGAGCCTCGTCTCCCCCCTCGAGAGGAGTAAATTTTCATGATGGGTATCTTTCAAAAGACCTCGCCAATACCTTTAAAACGAATGGTTGAACCATCGATCTGTGATAATTTAAAATAAATTTATCTTTTTTTTTTTTTTTTTTTTAATGTAATATTGAGAATAAATTCAACTTTTTTTTAATATTTAGTGTTATACTACTTCTCTAATATGGAAATCTTATGCATTATTATGGAAGATAATATTTTTAAATAATAATTTTAATAAATTATTTTTGATGAGTGAATTTGTAGAGGAAAATATAGAAGAAAGTCATGTGGTGGCCACAACATACTAGTTTTATCTGTGCAACAATACGAGTTTATTGTAATAAGAAAAATTTTAGAGCAATATGATTTGTAGATGCCACAGTAGTATTGCCACGAAAAAAGTTATTTCTGGGGGAAAAAAACTTCACTAAATACTATTAGTAAGGTTTTTTTATTATTTAAAACGCTTTTTAATGAACAGAAAAAAAATGAAAATGTGTTTACCGACACAAGTTTGTAATAGAAATTGAATTCTATGATCTATTTCGATTGATTTCATCTGGTGTTTATTACTTTCTTCTAAATTCAGTACAAGATAATATTAGATTCTTGAAAATTTTTTACCTCCAGTTTTCGACGGATTTACATGTTTTAAAATGTTCTGGATAATATTTGACTGTTTTCAGAAAATTTATGTCTGTCTGTGTCTCATCCAATATTTTGTGGATGATGTACCTCTCGAACCAATGAACGGAATTTTACCAAAGATGACATTTAGTTGACATAAATTGCAGCTGATTACATTTTGGGAAATATCGCGCAACAAATGGTGTTGTCTTTCCTTTTATATATATATGATAGATATCGTAATAAAAGTTAATCTTAAAATTTAGCAATTAATAGATACAAAACAATACAAACACAAAAATATAGAACTGATTTTAACGTAGAGGAAAGACTGACACAACATTGTTGCGATTTAGATTAAGAACCAATAAGAGACAAAAATAACTTAAATTACTTAAGCCGACATAAATTATAATAAAAAAAGGACCATTAAATTCAATGACAGAGAAAACAAATAAATAACCACAGAAATAATTGGATGAAAATGCTTAAAAATAGAAGTAAAATACTCTTCAGAGGGCATGTACTTCATAAAACTGTGAAAACTGCAACGATATCGTAAAACGATATAGCTAATCATAGCAATTTATATCGCTTCAGCCCCGATCGAAGCAGCAAAACCATATAGAATGAGAAATTAAATGAAATATTAAATTAAATTAATTATTTAATAAAATCATCATGGAAACCAGAGAGAAAACTAGAAAAAAGCATAGTAGCCACATGTAAAACATTTAACACAAACTGGAGAATAGGATGATTCCAACAAAAAATGAAATTAAAAATAAAAGCTTTGCAATCATCGATGAATCGGCAAAGAAAAGAACGACAGAGCATTTTCATTAACGATAAAATACACAGAGTAATTATTTATTGAGTTAGTCAAAAATATTTTAAAGTTAATTAAAGTTTAATCTAGATAAATGTTAATTTAAATTGAACGTAAAACAAGAATCATAAAACCGTTGACATAAGTCAGCAGTGATATATATATATATATATATATATATATATATAAATGTACAGGATCAGCATTACTTATAACCAATTACTGTGATCTAAAAAAGAAAAAAAAGTCATTTATAATAGTAATAATCACCCAAAAGTTGTATATGTGTAGGACCCACGTTACATTCGTGAAATACATTGTTGTAAAAATTGTATATATTATATCGGGCATTTAAAACAAATGATTCAATATAGATTTGGGATAATTTGAAATAAAGGTGTATTTTATTTATTTTTTTCCTTTTTAACAAATTAATAATAATAATAATAATAATAATAATAATAATAATAATAATTTTCTCAGATATCATCTATAAGACACGAAATTGATTTTTGTTCGCATTCGTTGCAATACTTTTCTGATGACATAAAATTCGTTTACATTCATCACAGAAAATAATTTTATCAAAGAATAATTAAATAAATAATTTGTATTGCGTGAATTTGTATTAAAAAAAATATTTTTTGAGTGGTTGCGTGGGTTTTATGTCACACTAGTGCTACACTTTGGGCAATTCCGCGACAGTCTAGAATTCATCTTAAGGGTGGTCTAGAGATATGCCATCACAGTTTTTATCCTTCATAGAGGGGAGGGCTCCCACGCTTCGGTGACCCCCAAATGTACAATTGGGATGGGGACATGGAGGGCATTGCGGTCTATGACGGAATTGGCATGCTCCAAATACCAATAATGTACACCACGGTATTCGGGTGGCTCGAGTATCGACCTCGCAATCTTCCAATTACGAACTCGGCGCTCTAGCAACTGGACAACTGCGGCCCCCAGAAAAAAAAGCACGAAAATGTTGTGCGATGACCACAACATGCTAGTTAACTCTCTCTCTCTCTCTCTCTCTCTCTCTCTCTCTCTCTCTCTCTCTCTCTATCTATCTATCTATCTATCTATATCTATATCTATCTATCTATCTCTAATTCTCTATCTATTTCTCTCTCTCTCTCTATCTATCTATTTCTATCTATCTATCTATCTATCTCTATCTATCTATCTCTATTTATCTATCTATCTCTATATCTGTCTATCTATCCATCTATCTATCTATCTATCTATCTATCTATCTCTCTATCTCTCTATCTATCTCTATCTCTGTCTTTCTCTCTCTCTCTCTCTCTCTGTCTATCTATCTATCTCTCGTAGTAATCTTTAGTTAAAGTAACTAATTAAATAAAGAACAAATAATTAAAACAGCAAAAATACAAACACGGGACAGCAAAAATGCGAAAATTAAACGAGAGGAACAATAAATGCACTTAAAGTTCTGTATATCCAAGTTAAATATATTTTCTATATTCATTTTTCTTGGATACGAAAGTTATTTTGATGCTAATAAATATTAAATATTAAAAATTGACAGCTGAAGTTCTTTATCAGTTTAAATTCCTGGTGTTCTGCGGCTCTGTCCTCAAAGTTGGTAGATGAGAGGTAGAGCTCATCGGTCTAGTCGTTCAGATTTCAGTGGGTATTATTATTTTTTTTTTTTTTTCCGAAACCAGCATGAATAGGGACTAGGATTCTTTACAAAGACCTTTACGGATATTACCCCACTCATAGATTTTTGTGTAGTCTAGGATCTTCTGTTTATTATGGTATGATTTGGAATTAAACCTATGCACCATCAATTGGCATTTAATTAATTGAACCTAAAATCTTCTTTATTGCGAAACGAAAATAATTTACGGTAATATTGTACTGTTTAATTACATTTAATACGCACACGCAGGACAGCTTATTCAAACTTTTAAAAAATGGGAGGAAGATGTGAAAATAAATGAATGAGAAAAGGGAAACACGTACACAAAAAGTAAAAAAAACAAACAAAAATAATCAATTAATTTGCTGGAATGTTGTAGTATAATTTTTTATAAAAGTAACATAACTTTTTATAAAAATAACAAAATTTTAAAGAAAATTTTGCTCTTAATTTACATTTGAATTATTCTAGTACCCAATAATAACCAGTTAAAAAATAAATAAATAAATAAAAATCTGAAGTGATTCCACTTTATTTTTCTAATGTTTAGCAATTACACTGTAAAAACATTCTATAAATTTACTGAAATGTTTATCCAGAGTCTCTGTAAATTTACAATAATTCTTTGTCAAAAATTAGAAATTGAGATTCTCAATCTTTAATTTGTATTTTCATCTATTTTTATTATTTAATTTTTCAATAAAAATTCAAACTAAATGTTTCTACTTTAGAAAAAGCATTCTATGTCACAAATATATTTTCGTCAATGATAAATTAAATTAGTATTAGTCATTAAAATGCATGTGTAAAATAGATATTTTTTACATCTCCATTTATTATTCTCTGTAATTTTGCATAAGACAAGATAAATGATTACCAGTAGTTTTCTGTTGAAATTTTAATAGTGTAGGAATCACTTAAACAAATTTAAATCTGTTAAGAATTCGGTTAATAAATTAAACTGATGAGTATAATAGCGTTTTTGAGTATTTAGTCCTAAATTTCGTATGTTTGTACAATGGACTGTAATATACCCGAATTTGTTCGTCCTCATAAAGAACATAAATGGTAAGAGCGCAATTTCCCATAACGATCATTCTCTAAAAAAATACAAAATGCATATTAGTTTTATTCTCATTTAAATAATTTAATTAACTTCCTGTAATTAGCCACATTAGGACGAGATATAACTAGATTTTTCCATGCTTCCTTGAACAGAAGTATCAGTAGTTAACACATTATTTCCCTTAATGCTTATAATTTTGTAAAGTAATGTAACATATAACAAATTTTTCTGTTTAGAACAATTTAACATTACTGAAACATATTCTGAGTATTTTGAGTCCGTAGACCATAACTATAGGATCCTACTTTGCATCCTTGTAAATAATATATATATATATATATATATATATATATATATATAAGTCCAACATTCATGTAAATCTTTACACGTCTTGCAACGGTTACTTATAACATTCCTACTAAGTTTTACTTTAATCGCATGTAGAGTTTAGACGCTATTGCGCTTTAAATATTTTGAGCCCATAGGAGCCCATGTTAAAGAATACTTGCTTGTATCCCTGAAAAAGAACTATCAGTCCTACACTCAACAAAACTTACACAAGTCATGAGATGGTGTCATATAACCTAATTAATAATTTTACCACTATCGTGTTCACTCACTCCCATACACACGTACATGCATACATATCAGCAAAAAGGCAAAAACGAATTCGGGAAATCTAAAAATCTATAGATACACTACAATTTTATGCTGAACTGTTTTCATGATTATAATATTTTCCTTCCATAATACGAGTTCCAAATAGTACATGTTGTGAAAGAAAGAATAATAAAAAAAAAAAAAAAAAAAAAAAAACTTAAAAATTAGAACATCCGATGTTTTGACAGAAAGCATTATATCAATATATATAATCATTTCTATCATTTTTAATATTCATATCATTACAAAAAATTATTCTCCGCGCAAATGATGATGCCATTTAATATACCGATGTATAAAGAAGTGTATTTGAATTAGAGCAAATAAGTAAGGCCATTTCGAAGGAGATTTGATACCTATTCCAGTAATACATGGATTCAACTTCCTTTTCTTGACTCTTTTATTAATCCGTAACAGCTGCTGAAACAATTTATTTCTGATAATGAAACTTCAGTTTAGTGCGAAATAAATTACTACATTACACCAGTTAGTATCTTACTAATTTTGAAAATATTACAATTTTTTTCTTTTTATATGAAAGCGACACAATTTTACTGTATTATTTATTAAATTTTATTATTTCAAAATTGTACTATTTTTTTTTCTTTCGTGTGATATAATTTTTAATAACTAAATTTGAATACCACAACATCAAATAATACACCCCGCGACAAACATAGGCACAAAGGGTTTTTTCTTTGATTTTTCATAAAAAAACATTATTTAAATTGTGCTTATCATTTATTATTATCATAAAATAACACTATTCCCGGACTAATTTTTGTTTTAAGACTAATTTAGAAAAATTTTAAGACTAAATTTTTTCTAATTTAAGACTACACACCGCGACAAAAAGATAGGAACAAAGGTTTTTTTTTGGTTTTTTTTTTTAATATTATCATTTTGCATATGAATATTTTGAATATGATTCAAATATTTAATATGTTTTTGATATGATAATATTTTGTTATGATAATAAATGATCAGCATAATTTAGATAATGTTATTTTATGAAAAATTTAAAAAAAAATCCTTTGTTCCTATCTGTTTGTCGCGGAGTGTAGTCTTAAATAGGAAAAATTTTAGTCTTGAAACTTTTCTAGATTAGTCTTAAAACAAAAATTAGTCCGGGAATAGTGTTATTTTATGATAATAATAAATGATAAGCACAATTTAGATAATGTTGTTTTATGAAAAATCAAAGAAAAAACCCTTCGTGCCTATCTTTTTGTCGCGGGGTGTAGGTATGAATGCTTCCGTGCTACACTCAAATCTACTTTTTTACTTTCATCTATATTGAACGGAAGGAAATATTGGATTTGTAAAAGTTTTCGATTTTCATTTTTTGACGAATTTACAAGTGACGTTCCAAATCAAGAACTAATGAACCGAATTTTATAAAATGTTATATTTAGTTGCACCTTGACTTGTATATAGAGAAGCATCGCTTCATGTCAGGAGAAAGTCACCCGTTGGGTGCGTAAATTTTGAAATTAGTATTTTTCAAGAGAACATATAACCTTTAAAACGAATGATTGAACAATGCTTGTGGGATAATTTGAAACAAAAAGCGTAAAATGCAGTAGTGCTGCGTGAATTTGTATACAGAAATATACAAGAAAATTCTGTGATGGCTGCAACATTGTAGCTTCGTCTGATGAAGGGTCGTACTTGTGGTTAATTTCTAATTTTTACAGTTATTCTGCTGCCGGCAACAGAGGGTTTGTTTTTGAACATTAAGTAAGTACAATTAGTTTATTAAAAGAAAAAAAAAGCATGAATTTGTACAATATATACCGAATAGGGTTATGCCCGGCACTATCTTAAACAATCTCTCCTCTGCATTCGTGCCCCTTGGCGTGATGAGTTTAAGCTCGGCGCCTACTATACTTCATCATAGTGTACTTACTGCACCCAGTAATAAATTGAAATATACTTCTTTACCGCCGCTCCTTGTTTCATGGGAGACCTGTCTCTAGTGGCCCTTGTATTTTTTTTTTTTTTTTTTTTTTTTTTTTTTTTTTAAATAAACGTTCCGGAGGAGGGGACTAGCATAGCTAGAACCGCTCGACACCACTCCTGGAGTTGTGAGCGGCCCTCCTCCCTGTTAATCCCTGTAAATATATACCGAATAATCGATTTATATAAAATTTTCATTTTTTAAATTAACCAAGCCCATCATATTTTTACTTTCTTCTATATTCAATAGAAGAAAGTACTAGATTCATAAAAATTATCGACCTCGGTTTTTCGATCGATTTGCATGTTTTGAGAGGTCTAGAACACGATTTGATCATTTTTAGAAAACCTCTGCCTGCCTGTGTGTGAGAGAGAGAGACAAAATTTTGTGGCAACTATATCTCAGGAACAACAGCACAAAATATTATAAATTTGATATGCAGTTGCACCTTGACATAAGTTAGTGCCTATCAACTTTTGATGAAAATCGTCTAACAGGTGGCGTTGTCATCTCATTTTTTATAAGTTCTTAACATGGTGTACAAAATTTTGTATAAATATATATAAAGAGAATTATTTTTTAATAACCATTATAGAATTAAAAAAAATTATTTATAATAGTGATAGTCAACTGGTAAAACATTTTTACTTTCCGAACACTATAGTGAAGAAAGTATTGTAATCATGTCAAAAATCCGAATTTGAGATTTTGATGTTTCTATACGTTTCGTGGACCCCGAGTCCGTTTCCACTACTTTTACGATGATGTATGTATGTGTGTGTGTATGTATGTGTGTATGTATGTGTTTATGTATGTGTGTATGTCTGTGAGTGAACACGCTAGCGTCTAAACGCTTTGTTCGAATAATCTGAAAATTGGTACGTATATTGCAAGGTAGTAACAACCCTCTAGATTTTGGTGAAACTAGCACTTATAGTTTTTTTACAGGGACACCAGGAAAAATTCTTTATCATTATGGCCTATGGGGCCAAATTTTTAAAAATGCGATAGCGTCTAAACGCTTTATTAATCTGAGCAAAAAATTTATACACATGTTATAGGTTACAGTTGCACGAACTGTACAGATTTTGGTGAATTTTCACTTACAGTTTTTTTACAGGGGCACAAAGAAAAATTCTTTGTCATTATGGCCTATGGGGCCAAATTTTTAAAAGTGTGATAGCGTTTAAATACCTTTTTAATCTAAGAAAAAAAATTTTACACATGATATAGGTCACAGTTGCACCAACTGTATAGATTTTGGTGAATTTGGCACTTACAGTTTTTTTAACAGGGACACAAAGAAAAATTCTTTAACATTATGGCCTATGCGACCAAATTTTTAAAAGTGCGATAGCATCTAAACGCCTTATTGAATTGAGCTAAAAATTTATATGAACATTATAAATCACTGTTGCACTAACTATAAGCATTTTGGTGAATCTAGCATTTATAGGTTTTTACAGGGACACAACGAAAAGTTCTTTATCATTATGATCTTATGGGCTCAAAGCTCAGTAGCGTTAAAAAAAAAGCAATGTGTAATGTATATAGAAAAATACTCAAACACTCTATTATGATTTTCTCTCTTTTGTTTGTTTAACAACTCCTCTTTCTTTACTTTATCTACAAAACTGTTAATTACTCACTGTTCGGAAAGTCGAGTGGAGTCACTCCAGATCTTTTTACATGTAGGAGCATCGTTTCTCCCCTGCAGCAAATTTTCATTATGCACTGAGAAAAAAAATATATACCGCCTTCATCTAGAACGAATAAGTGGTCATTTTCTAAATCCCTAAACTAAAAATATAGATTTCCGAGTTATGCGTATAAAGGCACGCCAATAAGCTGAATAGACGAAATAATAGAGAATTTCTAGTCAATACCTATCTAGATGGTGAAACAATATTATGAATCCTTTGTATTGCGAAAAATTCTCACTTGGTTTTCTAGAATTGTGTCATAAACTAAGATTATAGTTGCTAAAACATGCCTCTTGTATTCACATTTATTTGCTGAGATTTTTAAATAATTTTGACCTCTATAATATAGACAAACGCTGTAGAATTCTAATAGGGGTTTCTAGAACTCACTTTCAAAGGTGACTAGAATTTATAAGGATGACATGGAACTACTTTTACTAGAGCCACAATCTAGATTCTAGATGTCAGTTGCAGAATTTTTGTCAGTGTGGATATCTTTCAAAAGAGCTGGTCAGTATCTTTAAAATGAATGGTTGAACCATCGATCTGTGATAATTTAAAATAATGTTATCGATTTTTTTTTTTTTTTCATTTTTAGCAAAAAAAAAAAAAAGAAAAAAAAAATTGCATTATTTTTAAGATGTCATAGAGAGAATAAAATTGACTTTCTGTGGATATTTAGTGTTACACTACTTCTCAAGGATGGAAATTGTCAGCATTCATCATAGAAGATAATTTTAATAAATAATAATTTTAACAAATTATTTTTAATGAGTGAATTTGTATAGCAAAATATAGAAGAAAGTCCTGTCTGGCCTTAACATGCTAGTTTTTAAATAACATTCAATTCATTTTTTTTTCCCTCCATATACAAAAGAAGGACGTATTTGATACCTAAAATTCTTCACTTCCGGTTTTCGATATATTTACACATTTTGAGACGTCCAGAACATAATTCAATCATTTGTAGAAAAATTCTGTCTGTATATGTTTGTGTTGCAAAATTTTTTCGGACGTTGTATCTCTCGAATCAATAACGGAATTCAATGGAACTTTATATTTTCTTGGATCTTGACTTAAGTTATTCTTTACTTCTGTTTAGTTAAAGAAAGCTTGGGAAGTTTGCAGTTTATCGAAAGCTTTTTGAATTTTACACCTATTTAAATAAAAAATAGCTTAAATGCTAAATTAAGCGTGAAGTTATGTTCAAGTTAAAATTTCAATAAAACTAAAGTTGAAGTTTTTGTGAGATTTTCTAAAAATAGATAAAAAAATCAAAAATCTAAATTTTACGCAATAAATTAATAATAATAATAATAAATTGATAAACTATAGATTTTCTTTTGTTTTCCTTTTTGGAGAGAGACTTGGAAGATTTTTTTTTACTTCTATCTATTTAAACTACCAAAAATTTTTTCAAGAAAAAATTAAAATGTCACTAACATAAAAAATAGAAAATTCTGTCACAAATTATTGAAGAGAGCTGTTATACCGTAGAGTTAAAATGTCAATATACAAAGCATGAGAGAATTTCGTAAAACTTCTTTCAAAAGGAAATTGAAAATACAATTACATTACAAATTTCTTTTTTTAATTGTTATTACATTAAAGAAAGATTTGTTTCATTTTTTTAAAGCCGTGCTTAATCTAATCTTCATTTTCAACATTAAATTAAGTAGGCGCTTTAACAAGAAAGAAAGAAAAAGAAAGAAAAGAAAAAAAAAATTTTTTTTAGAGTTATAATGACGTCAATTTCACCCTGCAAGTTTAATTTTTCACAACGTTTTATATCAATTTTAATATTTATGCGTGAATTTATTTTCATTTCAAAAAAATTAAAATCAACTCGTAAACTTTTTTGTCAATAATTAAAAATTTAAAATAAATTATGTATTGTCTAAAAATGGGCTTCCTCAACTTTTTCAATACTGTTCGTTTCGATACTGATTATTATTATTATTTTTTCTTTTCTTTCAAAAGAGAAAAAAAAAAAAAAAATAAGATTTTTATGAAATTCTGGCAAAAGCAAAATTCAGTTCGGTATGGAGAAATTTAGTATGGATTGGTGTTTTTTTTTTCTTAAATTATGGCATCGTTTTCAAATTATTCAATTATATGTTCGATAAATTTTCGATTTCGATAAATGTCCAAGCATCGTAAAACTGGCGACAACGTTTTATCCGTAGATTAAGACTAATAGTCCTCCATACTAAAAATCCGATCTGTAGGTGAAACATGCTTGTGAAATTAATAAAGTATTTTACCGAAAACAAAATTAATAAAGCATAACCTATTTATGACGATGACAATGAGAAACCTTAAAAAGGAAAAGGCAGCAATAAAATATCTAAGTGTGCATATTTATTAAAAATTAACTGCGTTAGTGGGTTTACAATACTTCTAACAACTAATACACACATAGTTTTACCTTAACAAGCTTCATAAAAATATAAACTGATTATATTTTTCTTTAACATTAACTGCGTGGGTCTCCTGTTAATATATATATCCAGTTTCCTTAACACTGCCCACAGTTAAAAAAAAAAAAAAAAAGCAATCTTTTGTTTCCGAAACTCAGGAGACGCCTACCATGTAATTTTCCGAATAGAATAACATTTGTGATATAATTAAAAACATGTTATTCAAAAGCTACTTTAAACGATTTTTGCCTTTTAAAAGCATCTTTATATCCATTCAAGGATTTGTTTGATGTCAGGTAACGACAGTTTGAAAAGCTGATAATTTATTTATCTTTCTTCATTAGTGAAAATATGAATGCTAAGATTTAATTTATTTGTCCAATCAAGATAAGATTTATAGCTAGAAAATTAATTGCTGTATTGTTTGACAGATTGTGAAATGGGTGGACAAATCAAAGATGAAAATAAAATAAAAAGAAGGAATGAAAAATTACGGGGTTCGCCTAAATTATAAATACTTTGCAATTATACTTATACATTACGTCATTCAGCTTTCAATATATTTTACCTCAAGGAAAAATTCAAAAGGTGTCATCTTTCAAAAGTATTGAAAAAAAAATATATGCAATTCTACTCTTCATAAAACAGCAGAAAATGAAAAAATTATCGGCTGAAATTAATTACAGCGACCACAAAAAATCATCAAAATTAAGCATATTTGGCGATTTAGCATATTAGGCGATATTAAGCATATTAGGCGATACGTTTGCTAGCACGGAGAATGCCGTGTACGAACAGAACCGTGTTTTGCTTTCCCGCCAAGTACTCAAAATCAATCGCCTAGCAGTGTGAAATCGCCAAATATGCTTAATTTTGATAATTTTTTGGGGTCGCTGTAATTAATTTCAGCCTATAATTTTTTTCATTTTCTGGTGTTTTATGAAGAGTAGAATCAAATATATTTTTTCCAATGTTTTTGAAGATGACACCTTTTGAATGTTTCCTTGTCAGTGGTGGCAGCTTAAAATGCATTTTAGAGAGAAGTACGGGAGATGAAAATTTAAAAAAAATCTTCATAATTTTATTTTTGAAGAAGACAATACATTGTACAGCTTTTGTGTAGTTTTGTAAATTGTTTAAAAAAAAAAACATTTTGAAAGGAAGAAATTATTTGGAATTTAAATATAATGGAATGTAATAACACAAAAATATAACTTTATTTCTAAAGAGAAAACATTAAAAGGATTGCTTTTGTATAGCTCTGTATGTAGTCTTGAATTAGTAACCATCATTAGTAACTCATAATAAACAAACCCATACAGTTTTTTGTACCATTAAATTGAAAGAAAACAGGCTATAATAAACATGTATCAGTTTCAAACCGAATTCATGCCCGCCCACCTTTCAATATTTTTAGAAAGTTAAAACAGGAATAAACTACTACGTCAGAAACGCCAAAGAAAAAATATTGAGGTGCATACAGCTGTTTCGGTAGCCTAAAGCATACCGTCATCAGTGCAAAAAGAATTCTGAATCTTGAGAAGTGCTCGTATTCTTTTTGCACTGATGACGGTATGCTTTAGGCTACCGAAACAGCTGTATGCACCTCAATATTTTTTCTTTGGCGTTTCTGACGTAGTAGTTTATTCCTGTTTTAATATTCTAACGTCAAGTCTCCTGCTATTATTTTTAGAAAGTCTTAAAAAGATGTTAACTTATATTTTAATACAAATGATTCTCTTTATTTCGAAATTGAATGTTTTCAAGTATTAGTTAATTCAAACTAATATTTGAAAGTAACTAGTTCAGGCACCTTTATAGTGGCCGCTCCGTTTCGCTGTACGCAAGAACAGAGCTAAAATATAAGGAGTGATAACTTCAGATTCAGTTCAATTCTATTCAATTTCTTATTCAATAGATAGTTATCACTCCTTATATTCTAGCTCAGTGCTTGCGGACAGCGGAACGGAACGGCCACTTAAAGGCACCTTTACAGCATAGCTGTCAACATCGTAATTGATATTCCGTAATAATGTTAGTACCTAACCTTTTTTTTCACACCAGTCTTTTTAATTTCTTTTAGAGTATTTTTCTTATTTAATCGAAATTACATTCGGAGAGAATTATTCGAAAAATAAAGTGGTGTGAAAAAACAGGGAGAGTACTAAAAATACTACGGAATACTAATTAATATGTTGACAACAGATGTGGTTAAAACCCGTAATTAAAGCAGCTCAGTTAGCTCTTTACGCAGCAATGCCTTGGCGAAAACTGACTTACTTGGCTGCGATGCGATTCCTTATATAGTATCCTACACTGATGGAGAAAAAAAATCCCAACACCAGGAAGGAGCTGTGCTAGATAAACGAAATTTGGTAGGAGTGTTTATACATCTGAAAGATGACGTCGATTCAAATTTCGAGCTACGCACATAAGTGTGGCGCTAGTAGCGACACTATGAACATGCAAATGAGGTTTGCTTTAAATAAGCGCTGTAAGGTTCGTGATCGTTATTTACAGTTGAGATTTGACATAATGGGTTAATGTTAGTCAAGGATGCCTCTAAGAAGACGAAGAAGCCATTATCAACAGCTCACTGAGTTTGAACGAGGTCGTGTAGTAGGGCTACGAGAAGGTGGGTTTTCTTTCCGAGATATTGCAGAAAGACTTGGCAGGAATGTATCCACTGTGCATGAGTGTTGGCAGCAGTGGTCAAGGGAAGGTACTGCCTCAAGAAGACCGGGTTCCGGGCGGCCACGTGGCACTACTGAGAGGGAAGACCGCTGTGTTCGGCGTATGGCTGTGGCTAATCGTACTGCGTCTGAAGCTGAAATTCGAGCTGCAGTAGGCACCACAGTGACACAACGAACTGTTACAAATCGGTTGCTTCAAGGACAGCTCCGAGCCAGACGCCCTGTAGCGTGCATTCCACTGACTCCAAACCACTTCCGTTTGCGACGTGAGTGGTGTCAAGCTAGAGCTCATTGGAGGACGGAGTGGAGATCTGTTGTGTTTTCTGATGAAAGCCGGTTCTGCCTTGGTCGCAGTGATAGCCGTGTGTTGGTTAGAAGGAGGCCAGGTGAACGTCTGCTAGCGACCTGTCTGCGGCCTAGACACACAGGGCCTACTCCTGGAGTTATGGTTTGGGGAGCAATTTCGTATGACAGCAGGAGCACTCTCGTGGTTATCCCACGCACCCTGACTGCAAATTTGTACGTCAGTCTAGTGATACAACCTGTTGTGCTGTCATTTATGAACAGCATTCAAGGGGGTGTTTTCCAACAGGATAACGCTCGCCCTCATACCGCTGTTGTAACCCAACATGCTCTACAGAGTGTCGACATGTTGCCTTGGCCTGCTAGATCACCAGATCTTTCTCCAATCGAGCACGTATGGGACATCATTGGACGACAACTCCAGCGTCATCCACAACCAGCATTAACCGTCCCTGCATTGACCGCCCAAGTGCAACAGGCATGGAACTCCATCCCACAAACTGATATGCGATACCTGTACGACACAATGCATGTACGTTTGCATGCTTGCATTCAAAATTATGGCGGTTACACCGGTTACTAATGTACCAACATTTCACATTTGAAATGGCTCTTCTTGCCAATGGCTCTACCTGTGATCTTGAAACTTTAATCAATTAAATATGTTACCTAGACAAATGTATTGCTGAAATTTCATTACTGTACAATAATTTTTTCTTGGTGTTGGGATTTTTTTTTCCATCAGTGTATAAACCCAGAATTTTCTGGTAACTTCTCAAGGAATCAAGTTAGAGCCTAGATATTCGATATATCGATAATAAGGATTTTCTCGCTAAGGTTGCTATAAAAAAAGTCGCCAAACAGAGAAAAGGTCGCCAAATTTGGCGCCAAGGCCATTACTTGTTCTTGATGAAGCTTTTTAACATGTTTTTAAAGGAAAATGAGCTATTTTAATGCAAAATCAAGCTTGAAATATAGATAATTAACATTTTATAACCTGATTAAGCCTCCTTGAGTGAATTTACATAAAAATAACTACTGTTATTTACAAATTCATAACAATATATACAAAATTACCTAAACTGCTATGTTTTTCATTTGAAAGATTTTAATTATAGCACGTGACAAAAACAGAGCTTTATTTTTGGGGTTTACTTTTTTCTAAATTTAATAGAAGAAATTAAGTAGTGAATACGCAAACATTTCAACTTCCAGTATTCGACGGATTTAAACATTTTAAGTCCAGAATAAGATTTGAACATTTTTAGAAAATGCCTGTTTTCATGTAACAAAAATATTGTGGCAACTCTACCTCAAGAGCGAAAAGCAAGAAATTTCTTGCAAATTTAAATGATGTCGCAATTTGATTTAAATAAGACGTTTTCGTGAAAGTCGCCTAAAACATGACGTTACCATGTCGTACTTTCATAAATTTTAATATGGCAGTATGGAGCAAAATTTCGTATGAATGTGTACACTGAGAATTTTTTTTCCGTGAGTCATTGTAAAAGTAAACAGTATAATATATAAAGTTTATAATAGTAACAGTCAACAAGAAAAAAAAATATATTGTGTATGTAGAACGTCGCTTCCCTTCCCTGAGAGTGTAAATTTTTAATATGATTTTTTTTTTTTTTTAAGAACTCGTTAATACTTTTGACAAGTGGTTGAACCATAGATATGTGATAATATAAAACAAAGTTATATTTTTATCTCTTGATTTAAAAAAAAAAGAGAGAGAGAGAGAGAAAGCATCTTATTAGATGTTGTCTATAAGTCACAAAACTGACTTTTTTTTATATTTAGTACTAGCAGGCTACGCCCGCATCGCTGGTCACTATTTTTAAAGAAATCACAATAATTAATGAATTCTCAAAATTGCATTAATTTTTATCATGTGATAAAAAAGAAAAAACAAATTCTGATCGGGAAAAATGTCGCACCGGGTCCCCACTGCCTTCGGCAGCGTAGACCCGTTCGCTGCGCGCGTGTATTCCTTCACCATCCTTATGATTTCTCAAAATTCCATGTTATTACTCATAAACTTTCATTCTTAAGAAAGGAATTAAAGAAAAATATAATTTAGCATCGGATAAAAACTCGCACCGGGACCCCACTGCCTTCGGCAGCGCACACCCATGCGCGCACATGTGAGGATATACGTGCGCTGTGCACTCATATTCTTTCTCAACTCAAACTTTTATTATTAAGAAAATAAAATTTAAAAAAAAAAAAAAAATCTTTTATCATCGGGTAAAAACTCACACCGGGTCCCATGCGCGCTGCGCGCGCACGTGTTAATAAAGACGTGCGGTGCGCGCACACATTCCTTCTAAAATCAGACGTTTATTCTTAAGAAAAGAAAATTAAAAAAATCATTTCTCATCAGGTAAAAAGTCTGACCGGGTCCCCACTGCCTTCGGCTGCGCGCACCTATTCCTTCCCCACCCTTCCAGCCCCTCCTCATTAACCTACATATACCAATTTTGAACGGTCTAACTCAGTTAGCTGAGATGCAAAAGAAAACCTAATCAGGACACCTTAAAATTGTAAATCAGGTGAAATCAGGTAAATCAGGTGAAATAATTTAATAATAATTAGAATTTGAAATATTGAAATTTTAAAATATAACAGTGCCATCTGGCGGTAGAAATTTCTGTAATCCACTGTTCGATTTCAAATCAACAAAGCTTTCAAATGATGTATTACTTATGAAATTATTTTAATTAGTAGCTGAGATACAAAAGAAAACCGATTCAGGAGACCTCAAAACGTGTAAATCAGGTGAAATCTCGAATCCCACTTTCGATAATATAAAAGTACTTTAAAATATCTTTCGAATGATGCATTAAAAATAATTTAATTAGAATTTGAAATATTGAAATTTTAAAATATCTGGCGGTAGAAATTTCTGTAATCTACTGTTCAATTCACAAATCAACAAAGCTTTCAAATAATGTGTGTTACTTATGAAATTATTTTAATTAGTAGCTGAGATACAAAAGAAAACCTAATCAGGACATTCTAAAACATGTAAATCACGTGAAATCTCTAATTCCATTATCTACGGTAGTCGGTTAATGGAAGTAAAAAGAAAAATAAATATTTTTTTAGGTCCCCAAAACCTATATATACCACGGTAGTCGGGTAATATAAGTAAAAAGAAAAAGTATTTTTTTAGTTCCTTCAAATGTATTTTGTTGCTATGGAAACTCCTATCATCTATTGAAAGATTACGTGTTGGAATAAAATTTAATTTGCAATTAAACTGTAACTGCGTTGTTTATTAATGAAAATTGGTGAAATTTTAACTGCAGGTTGGTTTTGTGCTGAATAGGTTGTATATTAAGTGTTGTATGCGAAAAAGAAAATTTGAAGCACTTTGAAATTTGCAATTTTTAACCCCAGTTCAAGATCATGTGACATTAATTACTTCCAGATGGAAGTAAGAAAAAGAAAAAGTATTTTTTTTTAGTTCCTTCAAATGTATTTTGTTGCTATGGAAACTCCTATCGTCTATTGAAAGATTACGTGTTAGAATAAAATTTAATTTGCAATTAAAATGTAACTGCTTTGTTTATTAATGAAAATTGGTGAAATTTTAACTGCAGGTTGGTTTTGTGCTGAATAGGTTGTATATTAAGTGTTGTGTGCGAAAAAAATTTTTGAAGCACTTTGAAATTTGCAATTTTTAACCCCAGTTCAAGATCATGTGACATTAATTACTTCCAGATGTTTTGTTTCCATTCCAGACAACGGTTAAAATCGTCTGCTGATAGAATGCCTCTTTTTAAGCAATAAGCCGTGGATTTTTGGTCATTGTTCAATCGACATGGGTCGACGTTTTAATTAATATCTCTGTTTCGAGGAGGACCTCGGAAAGGCTCCAGAGCATCCGTATGTCAATTCTTGTACTTCTGCGTTCAATAGGGGCTGAACGTATAAAAGAACAGACGGACAGACAGACAGACAGACAAACCTTTCCATTTATTTTTATAGATTTTAATCTCTGTGATACAGATCACCTATATTCGTGTCACGGAAAATAACTTTAATAAAAATTTTGCACTGAGTGAATTTTTTGAAGAAAATATAGGAGAAAGTTTTGTGATGGCCAAAACAGATAAATCTTATGTGGTGAAAAATTTGTCGTTAAATAAAAAGCGATGTATTTCTTTATGAAAATAGGTGTCATTGTGCATACTGCGATAGAATTCGTTCAAAAATGATACTGAATGATATAGACTAAGAACTTTTTTATGAAAATAGCATAAATTTAAAAAATAGACAACAGTTGTTGCCGGTCAAAATTCGTAGGCACGATCTTTCACCAGGCAATGAAATACAGTCGCAAGGACAGAATGAAAACAAGAACGTTGCTGCATTTATATATATATATATATATATATATATATATATATAGAGAGAGAGAGAGAGAGAGAGAGAGTTAAAGCAAATAGATCAATAAAGAGCAAAAATCAATACTCATGAAAGAAATCTAAATTTTTATTTCTGATTTTTTTTTTCTACTTTTCATTACCTTTTATTTTTTATTATTTCAGGTAGTTTTTTGTTCAATAGAATAAAGTATTTGTACCGTAAAAAAAAAAAAAAAAAAAAAAAAAAAAAAAAAAATATATATATATATATATATATATAACTTCCGGTTTTATTTACACGTTTTTAGCATATTTTAAAAACGTCTGTCTGTATTGCAACTTAACATAAATTTGTGTCGATAAACTTTTGGTCCAAATCACCCAACAGGTGTCACTGCTATGTTGCGATTTCATGCATTTTAATGAAGGCTATATCTCAGCTTCCATTCTGTATAACTTGGACAAAACTTAATGTGGGAGAGGTCCATTATGAATATTATACTGATTCAATATTAGTGCATATCGGCTGATAGTTGGTGCTGTTATGATGCAAGTTTTCCCGTGAACCAGAAGGCTATATCTTAGATACTATTACATATAATTGCACAAAACTTGATATGTGAAAGGGTTGTTGTAAAACACTATGCTAATTAAATTTTGATGCATGACCGAGAAGTGACGTTGCTGTACTGCAATTTACCTTGTGAATAGGAAGGCTAAATCCTAAATCTTTACTTTTATTCAATATAAATAAATCGAACTTGATATGTAAAATAACCTTTACAAAAACAATCTGGGTATACATCGGCTGACAGATTGTGCTGCTATTGCTCATTTTCTGTAGTTTTCCCAGCATCTGTTGATTGAAATTGCACCAAACTCCATGTGTAAAATCTTTATAGTCAGACGCTATGATTAAGCTTTTGTACACGTTTAACAGAAAGGGGTACTATTATATTGTATAAGGTAATATAGAAGAAAATTTTGTGTTGGCCACAAAATACTAATTTCCATTCCTTCGTCTAACTCCTTTTCTTATCATCCTTGCTTTTTGTTTTTCTCTCCTTTTAAAATTCGGTAATATTTTATATGCTTTTCACTCTTGGCTACTTTCCATTAGTGTCAACTTAGTGACTTTGTGAAATAAATCTAAAAAAAAGCATGGACATTGAATGTAAAGATATATATTTCATGTAATAAATTTATAATTGATAATAATCTACCTTTTTTTTTCTAAGAATGAATAAAAAAAAATAATAATAATAATCGCGGTATGTAAATCTGAATACGTTGAAAGATCGTTGAACTGCGCTATCTTGCCGCAACCGCAAAGGAAATAATGACATAGTTTCTTGGAAAAAAATTATTCAATCAGTCTATATGATTGATAGCACATATTGCACATAGGCATGTTAATTCGTAAGTTAATTTTTAAAAAATAAAGTTGATTTCTCGTAATTACATTACTGGTTATAATCTCCGTCTTCTTTTATCTCTTTTTCCAAATTCTTCAAACAAATTTGACAAAAATAATTGTCTAATAAGTATATTAGATCAAGATTACCCAGGTTTCTTTTCTGATTTAAAAAGAGAAACGTTCATTTTTTTAAACTTACTTTTGAAATACACAAACATGCTACGTCTCAGCTAAGTTTAAATTATTCAAAAAGCATATTAAAAAAAAAAAAAAAAAAAAAAAAACTTTATTTACACTTAAATTCTATAAAACAGTTAAAATACACATTGACAGATGTTTCCTGTCGACTTTATCAGTCCCTCGTCAGTGTTAAAAAACCATGTGGGAGATAAATAACTACAAACTGACGTTCAAACACAAAAATAGAAAAAATAGGATCACATTTTCAGCAGGTAAAGCACATGATTCATTTATTAGTTTCAATTGCAGTTTTGTATATAACCCTCAAAAATCTAATATGTTGTGTCCATAAGGGGCACTGCCGTTCCCGAGGAGATGCGATGCTATTGGAAGAACATGTCTTCACTGGGTCTCAAATATGAACGGTAATTTATCTTATGTCAGTGAGAAAAGCAGTTTTTGTGTCACATAACTTCCTTGGTTTATGAAGATTGAGACAATTTTGGTGGTAAGTATTACGAAATCTGTAATCTATTTAATAAACAGTAAAAAATGAGTGAAAAACCTAGTGTCATTTCCATTAAGAAAGTTAAGTTAGTTAGTTGTCTGATTCCCATGAACTTATTTCTACCAACAGGTAACTGAGGTTGATTTATTCTCCAAGGTAAAGATTCGGATAATATAGAATACGAAATCTGTAATCTATTTAATAAACAGTAAAAAATGAGTGAAAAACCTAGTATCATTTCCATTAAGAAAGTTGAGTTAGTTAGTTGTCTGATTCCCATGAACTTATTTCTACCAACAGGTAACTGAGGTTGATTTATTCTCCAAGGTAAAGATTCGGAAAATATAGAATACCAACTCTTCCACTTTATTTTCGATTTTTGTAAAACTAGAATGTTAATAATTTTTTCACTACTGATCATTTTCAATAATAATTTCAAAACAAAACGTTTATAATTGCAATTATTCTTTTTTTTTTTTTTTTGGGGGGGGGGGGGGGGGATACAACTCTATTTCATACTATCCTTTAAGGAAATGAGCATTCCTTATTTACCTTCAAAATTATTCCATATTATCATTATCCGAAAGTAGGTTTTTTTTTTCCTTAATTAAAAAACTTGCATATTTTTACTCTCTCTTTTTAACATTAAACTTTAAAAACACACTTAGAAAAAAACATATACCGTCTTCCTCTATAATGAATAAGTGGCCATTTTCTAAATCCCTTAACTAAAAATATAGATTTCCGATCTATGCGCATAAGGCACGCCAACAAACTGAATAGACGAAATGATCGAGAATTTCTAGTTTGCACATTTCTAGATGGTTAAACAATATTCAGAATATTCTGAATCTTTTGTATTACGTGAAATTATCGCTTGGTTTTCTAGAATTGGGTAATAAACCAAGATTATTGTTGCTGAAACCCGCTTCTTGTAGTCTCATATATTTGCAGGGATTTTAAAATAACTTTGCTCTCTATAATATAGGCAAACGCTCTAGAATTCTAATAGGGTTTTCTAGAACTCGCTTCCCAAGGGGACTAGAATTTATAAGGATGACACGGAACTATTTTTTTCTAGAGCCACAATTTAGATTCTAGATGTCAGTTACAAAATTTTTTCTCAGTTCACATTAACAATACTTGAAAGTTTCCAATAGTCCAATCCACAATATTCTAGAATATTTCAGTATATTATGTTGAGATCATTTAGAAACAGCATTCCATATTCAACTATTTTCCTATATAGCAGTATAATTGGTATTGGATTTAAGAAACTTGCATCCCACTTTAAAACTAATGAATTTTAAAGTAGGTTAAACTTTAAAGAAAAAAAAAATAAGAAAAAACTAACTGTTTTCTAATGCTCAAACTATTTAAATTAAGAAAAATAAATCAATAATCTTTTCATACCAACGACAATATAATTGAAATGGAATCATTCATTTTAAATGATGATTGATTTGAATTAGTTTACTAATCTGTCATAGATTTTTAGTTGTTACCAATTCTCAACATTTACTGCTATTTTTTCAAGGGAAGGAAATGAATTTGGAGTTAGCTTATCAAGAATTATCAGATACTTCAAAATTAATTAATAATTAAAAAGAAAGATAAATTTTTATGATTTTCTTTTTCTGACCTTAGAACAATTTCAATCAAAAACAACGAACCATTAATCTTTTCACTTCTCAAACTATTTCATTTAAAATAATAGATCATTAATCTTTTCATTCCAACAACATTATTTATGAAATGATGTTATTTATTTTTAATAATTATTGATTTAAAATATACTCTGAATCTGTAGCTCATTTTTCAGTTTTTACATGCTAGTGACAGGATATTTAGTAAAAAAAAACTTTAAAGAAAAAAATGTGGAAGTAAGTTCATGAAGGGTACAGTTCAGCAGTATAGTTCAGTATAGCAGTATAGTTCATTTTAGTTCACATGCTTCAAAACTAACTAATTAATAAAAACAAAAAAAAGAAAGATGAATCGCTATAATTATTTCCTAATAATTACACGAACTGTTTTATTTGACAACGATAAAGCGTTTTATTATGAGGTCTTCCAGAATTTTCATAGCAAATTTGTAAATAAGGAAAGGGCATGTTCATAAACAAATGCTCAGTCAAACAATCTTAAATTTATTAGTGGCAAAAGATGAACCTGCTTCCCATAGCAATGCACGTTAAATTTAATGAACATTATTAGAAAAATGTTGTTATATTTTATTTTATTTTCTCTCAAAAGATAATTTTTACAACCATTATTATAAATTGTTAAATTTATCGAAATGAAAGAATATTCAGATTTATTTATTAGAAGTAACTAAAATTATAAGTTCTACAAAAATATATATTTATGATTAATGAGAAAGCAGCACGTTTAAAAGTAATAAGTACAAAACTTTGAATAAACGTCATAAAATGCAATAAACTCGCAACAATTGTTTCGAGTTGAAAGACCACACGACCCTTCGTCAGGAGAACAAACTAGGCACAAGTGCTGTAGTCCAAGTACCAACGTATAAACTTAATATGTGTATAAACTTTATACGTTATAAACTGTGTAACTTAACACAATGTTATATAATAATTAAAAACTAACATTTAATAATAATAATAATAATAACGAAAGATAAATCCACTATTGTTAACTAATAAAAATAAATTATTTCAATAAAAATCAAATGGCCTTCCTTTAATCATAAATGGAATAGTCGTGATTATTTATACGCTTCTTATATGTATTTCATAAGTAAAACTTTAAAATTTAATTGGATAATTATAAATTTTCAAAATAAATGTTTAAAATTTTTAATTTTTTAAAAATAAATTTAAGCTGAGTAACAATTCATGCATAAAAAAACGTAGTATAAGTGAAAAACAAATAAAAAGTAAGACAATAGAATAGTCAATAGAAACCACAAGGGAATAAACAATAGATAATAATGTAGATAATAGTCTGTACTAATTAAAAAATTAAAAAACCACATTCACGACCATTTAGACACCGTCTTTAAAATTTCATAAGCAGAATGGACAATTTGAATAATGATTAATATTTAATGTATACTTTTAAAGATGCATATTTTTATAAAGTAAAACATTTTGTAATATATTTAAGATGATTAAATATATCGCACTCAAAGAACGTGGTATAATTAGTAAAAAAAAAAAAAAAAAAGTTAAAAAAAAAATAATAATAATAATAAAAGCTAATTGCATAATTGTTAACTCATATAAGTAAATCATTTCAATAAAAATCAAATTACTTCCTTTGATGATAAATTAAATTTTCGTGGCTATTTAGTTTCGCTCGTAAATATTTATCAAGAAAACTTCGAGGTTTAATTGAATAATTGTTAATCCCAAATGTGTTATACTTTTTAAAATGCAAATTTTTAAAGGTAAATATTATTTTTAATAAATTTAAGATGTATAACCTATTACACTCAAAGAAGGTGGTGAAATTAGTGAAAACAAAAATGAAAAGACAACAGAAAAATAGAAATCCGTAATTGTTAATTTATAAGTAAATTTCTTCATTGAAAAACAAATCACTTCCTTTGATGATTCCTCCTTAATAAATCCTTAATAAATTCTTAATAAATTCTTAAAAAATCTTCCTCCTTAATAAATTTAAGATGAATAAATTACCATTCTATAATAACGTAGTATAATTTGTACAGAATAACGAAATTAAGAAAGATAATAATAACGACTAAAAAATAGCCTCTAGGAATTAAAAAAGAAAAAGAAACGAAATAACTACATGTAAATTCATAACTATTAACTAAAAAGCAAATCATTTTATTGTAAGTATTTTGTATTTGTATTTGTATATATTTATTATATATATATATATATATATATATATATATATTTAATAAATTTAAGATGAATAAATTACCATCCTAAAATAACGTAGTATAATTGGTGCAAAATAAGGAAATTAAGAAAGACAATATTAGTGACTGAAAAACAACATCTAGGAATTAAAAAAAAGAAAAAAAAAAAAAAAAAAGTAACGGAAAATAAATTTATAATTATTAACTAATAAGCAAATTATTTTATTATAAATATCATAGCTCTGAACTTTTCAAATAAACAGCGCTTTGTATGTCAAACTGTTTTTCTTTGAGGATAAATTTGATATCCATGACCATTCGGATTCACATTTAAATATTTCAGAATCAAACAAACATGGGAATTACATAAAATAATTGTCAATCATCGTTATTTTCAAATCTATATTAATAAAATCAGACTTTTGTCTGTAAATTTGTCGGAATCGAAAAATTTTGCGATATCTTCACGTTTCACACCCCATGAAAGCCGAAAATGACTTCAGAAAATTTTGCCTGTGTGTGTGTGTGTGTGTGTGTCATCTTGTCTGTATGTCGCTTTTTTTTGTCCGGGCATCACTTGAGAACGGCTGGACGGAATTCAACGGTGCTTGGCAGGAATTTAGGTCTTCAAGCAACTTAAAATTATATTTATCAACTTTTCAGAAATCCCCCCCCCCCCCCCGTTCCCACCTGAGAACGGCTGGACGGAATTCAAAGGCGCTTGGCAGAAACTTAGGTCTTCAACCAAGTTAAAATTATATCTATAGAAATTTTCAAAATTATGATTAGTGTTTAAATTGTGGGTAAAAAACGACTGCGCATGCGCCATAAATATTTTTTCACTAAAACGCTTTGAATGGAAAAATAATATATAAAAATAAATTTTTATGTTAAAGACTTTTTTATTCGCGTGATTCGCACTACAAATTATGAAAAGATTGAAATGAAGTGTTGCTATCTAAATTCCATACTTTAGTTAATTTTAAAAAATCTAATCGTCGTATCGAAAACTGTTTACACCCCAGGATTCAGAAAAATCACTCCTTTTATTTGGTACTGAATTTGTAACGATAGGTATGATATTTCTAATTTATTTTCCCCCTTTCCGTTTTTCCGTTGCCACTTAAATTTCATACTTTAGTTTTTTTTTTTTTAATCTAATTGTCGCATCGAAAAACTGTTTGCACCTCTGGATTCAGAAAAATCGCCCCTTTCATTTGGTATCAAATTTATAAATATAGGTCTAATATTTCTAATTTATTTTACCCTTTTTCCGTTTTCAAGCCAGATTCGGTAGAAGGTATTTATATATTTTTTTATTTTCCAGAAGTAAAATGAAATATTTTTAATTTCACATGAATAATAATAAAAATTAGAGAGAAAAATAAATAGTTGACCTACAGAAGTTGGTGATTTTTCTTTTTTTTTTTTTTTTTTTTTTTTTTTTTTTTTTCCTTAAATCAGGAATTTGTATGTGGATAAATATTTTCATAGAGATATCTGGCATTAGTTTAATATTTTTATTTAATTAAGCAGTGCTTTTCTTTCCTGCAGTAAAAAAAAAAAATTTTGTTGTTATTATGTACCTTATGAGGTTCTTTTATGTTCTCCCCTTAATTGTAAAGGATTATAATTTGGATTTTATGAGAATTTTTATTTTTATTTTGTAAATATCAGAAAAGAGTTTTTATTTTATTTATTTATTTATTTTGTGTATAGAACAGCTTTAGTATCGGATCCCTTTGGCAAAATTTGAAATTTGGCACCGAAGTAGCTCGGACGTTTCTCGCCAAGATCTTTAACTGCACAATTGAGATATCCAGTTCAGTTCATCGCAAAAATGGCTTAAAATATTTAAAGTCACCAAAGGGGTCCCATACTAAAGCTGTGCTTTTTGTATTTATTTATTTATAATATTTTCTATTAAAGACTCCTGTGGTCATGAAATTTGGTGCGTAAATTGTTTGTATGCATCCTGCACTTATTGTAACTGGATTTCACAAAATTCGAGCACCCCCCCCCTTTTCCGAGTCGGAGGGCAATAAACATATGTGTAAAAACATGTTTTTCCGTTTGAATTCGCTCTAAATTATCTTAGAATGGCGAATTTTGGTGTGCTGATATTGATTAAGTGTACGCATTATGGAAAAACGCATTATGGGTACGCATTATGGATTTTTCAAAACTTCGAACTCGCCTACTGAGGAAGGGGAAGTGAGAAATGGGTAAGTTGCTGCCGAAGGCAGTGGGGACCCAGACTCCTCACGCTGCGAGTGAGAAACACCTCTACGAATCACAGCGAGAGCTTAGGTTATTAATAAAGATGCGGGATTTTGGTATAACGTCAGTATATCCCCACAGCTGAGTTTGGCGATTTTTCTTTGGCGCTGTTTTGAACGATAGCGATGTCGTTCTGGACTGTTTGCGATATAATATGGCAGCCTATATGTTGTTTATTTTGGATTTATGATTTTATGTTTTATGTTTTATGATTTAGATTATGATTTTATCATTTATCATTTATCATTTATGATTTAGCCATAATCGCTAACAGAAAATCTCCAAATATCGTTGTTGAGATATACTGAAGTTGTTCCGGGATTTTGACAACTCATTTAAGTTTAATGTCCAGCGAAGCGGGCAAAGCCGGCTAGTGTGTATATATATATATATATATATATATTTCAAATTTTGAAGGAAAAAAAAAAAAACACTATTCGAACAAATTTAATAAATATAACTTATAACACCAAAGTAATATAAAAATTTAAAAACAGATATGTAAAAAGAAAGGAAGAAAGATAAATCTGTATTTGTTAACTAATATAATTTAAACTAAGTAAAATATTTCGTTAAAAATCGAATCGCTTTCTTTTGATGAAAAATTAAATATCATGACTATTTAGAATCACCCTTTAACTACCTCATAAGCAAACATGAGTATTTAGCAATTTGCATACAGCAAGACAGAAATAACACCTGGTTTTCATGCAACATTCATTCTATGCCCTTGAAAAAGTAATGAAGTTGTATTTTTCAATATAAGGATGCTTAATTTTCTTTTCGTAATCATTATTCATTTTTTTCTGGTACTTCATGTGACACATGGTTTCATCTAATTCAATGTTTGAAAAGTTTTTCAATATATATATTGTTTGCAAAATGTATCAATATCTTATACTATTAAGTGAGCAATATTTGTATATATATATATATATATGTATATACAATAGTGGACAAAATTGTGGAAACCTTTTGAAAAAAGTTGATTTTAGTGGTTTGATGTCTAATAACACCACTTTATTTTGTACCAATACTACAAAATTATATATCATTGGAAAGGTAATTTAATCAAGATTGTAAAGCAATATTATTTAAGAATAGTTTTTTAATAGAACACCATTTATAAAGAAGAAAGGTGATATACAGAAAAAAATGAGATATACAAAAATTTTCATTATACCAGTTAATACTTAGTTGAGTAACCTTCAGCCTTAATTACGGCCTTACAGCGCTTTCCCTTGGATTGAACCAACTTCTTTAGTTCTGCTGCTGTTATAACATGAAACCAAGATTGAATTATTGCTTCTGTTAATTGGATTTTATTGCTGGGTAGCTTTTGTCTAACAAGTTCCTTTAGCCGGCTCCATAGATTTTCGATTGGGTTAACGTCTGGGCTATTCCCAGGCCATTCCAGCAGTTGAATATTATTATCTTGAAACCACTTCTTGCACATACCAGCAACATGACATGGAGCTGAATCCTGTTGAAATATAAATGCTTCATTATCTTGGAAAAGATCATGTGCAGAAGGCAGCAGCTTGGGCCCAAGTATTTCATTTCTGTATCTTTGGGCATTTATATTCCCATCGATCACGCTAATTCTACCCACACCTCTTGATTTCATACAACCCCAAATCATAATACTAACTGGGTGTTTCACGGTAAGTGTAATGCACTCAGGATGGACATCTTCTCCAATTCTTCTCCATACGTATTTATGCCATCACTACCAAACAGGGAGATTTTGGTCTCATCACTGCAAATTACACTGTATTGTTCTGTTGTCCAGTTAACATGAGCTTTAGCCCAGTTTAATCTTTTCAACATTTGTTTCAGAGACAAAAATGGCTTTTTTCGTGGAATTCTAGCGTTTAGACCACATTCATGCAGTCTGCGTCGAGCAGTCCTTGCACTTACCGTCACATTGCATTGTAACATTTCCCCTTGTGTACACCGAGATATTTTTTTTTCTGTCACCTAGGCACAGTCTTTTAATTCTTCTATCATCACTTGCTGTTGTGCACCTTTTTCTACCTTTTCCAGTCTGGTTTTCTAATGACTGAGTCTCCTTGTACCTCTTCAAAAATTTAGAAAACCACCTGTGGTTAAGTTTCCCCCAATATTTCTTCTAATTTCTTCATAACTGTAGCCTTGTTCACTTAATGTTACTATTTTACATCGCTTCCTAGGTAAGCAGTCAACTCTTTGCGCCATTTCTTTAATTTTATATTGATATTTTTTTTTATTTTATTATTACGTTTCACAAGCTCACTAGTAAATCAAAAAACACACACAAAAAAAAACTTGATAGCAATTACAATACACACTTATAAATGTCCTGTGACCTGTTGTCTCATTGCCAAAACATTTCCAGAACAAGATGAGATCTGATTGGTTCTGTTAACACTCATGCCCATTGGCTACATTCAAACGAAGGACAGCTACTTCCTATAAATGTAAGCAAGCTGTGCTTCTTTTTTTTTTGGTTATTTGGCTATAACTTTTTATATAATACAGATAATTGAACAAATGTTATTGCTTTACAATCTTGATTAAATTACCTTTCCAAAGATATATAATTTCATAGTATTGGTACAAAAAGAAGTGGTGTTATTAGACATCAAACCACTAAAATCAACTTTTTTCAAAGGGTTTCCACAATTTTGTCCACTACTGTATATGTATATTTTCACTGTTCTCGAAAATGGTAGCTCGGACAGTCACGTGATTTAACACAAAGGTGCCCTCCGTAGGGTCATTGCGCACATCGAAGTCAGATTTTCGAACTTTTGATTAGTTTTCTTTTAATTAATAAAAATATGAAAATAAAACTTCCCATTTCTATAATGATGCAGAATGGAGAATCTTAGGAGAGATTTGATTGGTTTATTGGTTTTTCATTGATTTGAGTATATTTTACATTGAACTACAGCTACGTTATGAGGAATTACAAAAGATTTGAATGGTTTATTTGATTTTCATTGATTTGAGTGTATTTTACATTGAATTAGAGCTACGTTATGAGGAATTACGAGAGATTTGATTGGTTTATTTCTTTTCATTGATTTGAGTGTATTTTACGTTGAACTAGAGCTACATTATGAGGAATTAAGACATTTGATTGGTTTATTTGATTTTCCTTGATTTGAGTGTATTTTACGTTGAACTAGAGCTACGTTTAGATTTTATTTAAAAATATTTGAATTTTTAATATTTTAATATTATGTGACTTTTACAGAGAACGAATTACGATTGACGTCGCAGGCGCCGGAGAGCATGTTTTTTCGTAAAAATTTTCATGGGTCTCTGGCCAGCTAACTGGTGAAGCCAGCTAGTATATATAATGCTTGCAAAAACTTTTAACTGTAAAATGCTGTTGTAACATCTGCTTACAAAGACCATGTAATTTAAATTTTTTATGGAATCGTTTCTCAAAAATAAATTTTTCTTATTGTAAATGATTTTATTTTATCTTACTCATGTAATACAGTAAGTACTTCTCCTGTTTATTTTTACTTTCCATTTAATTTCTGTGTTAAATTTATCTTCTTTTCATGTTTCATTGGTATCATTTGGTTTGGGTGAATTGTGTAATGATATCTGTAATTTTCTTTTGTTGTAGACTACAGAAATTCACTAATTTTTTGCTTACATTATTCAATCACTGCCCCTAAAGAAGTATTGTTTCATGTATGCTTTGATTATCAGATTTTGAATATATTTTTTATCTAAAACTTCCATTAATGTATTTGATATCTCATTTTCCTTCCTGTGAAGTGTTTGAAAGGGTTTTTCATATGTGTATATGTATTTATGTACATTGTTTTATACTGCAAATTTTTATAAGTTAAAATAATTTTTTGATGAATTTGAGATAAGTAACCTGTCGCATAATATATATATATATATATTGGTTTGATTTGGGTAGTTTTTGTTTTTGATCATATTAATTGTTTTAATTACAAATAATAGTTAATAATCTTTATATTTCAACGACTATCAATATACTATATATATGTATATATGTGTGTGTGTGTAGGAAATTAGAAAAATATGAATGGAAAAAAAAATGAGAAAGAAAAAAAAAATAGCGTAAGATAAATTCATTATTTCTAATTAGGAATGCATTTCAATAAAAATAAAATTGGTTTTCTGAGACGATAAATTAGATAAATTAAATATTCATTGACGCTCAGATTCACCTTCTAAATATTTCAGAACCAAACATGAAAATTTAATTGGATTATTATTTACTCTCGATATTTGCATAAAAATTATTTCTAATTTTTAAAAGGAAAAATAATTATTTTAATAATTTTAGTCAGAGCAACCTACCCTAACCCCCCCCCCTACACACACACACACACATACTCAAAGGAGCGTAATGTAATGAGTGAAAAACAAACAGAAGAAGGAACAAAATATTAAAAGATAAAATCATAATTGTTAACTAATAAGCAAATTATTTCAATGAAAATATCGATCTTCTGATCTTTACAAATCAACAGCACCGTGGATGAAATCATATCCCTTTCCTCTGATGATAAATTGAATATTCATGACCAATCAGACTCACCCTTTAAAAATATTTCAGAAACAAACATGAAAATTTAATTGGATGATTATTAGTCTTCGATATTAATCTAATTGAGCTGTCATACTCCGACAAATCAAGCCTTAATTAAATGAACTTCCGCGATAATTTAGGAATGAAAACGATCTGCTGAAACTTGTCTTTTAATATGTGATTTGAAAGATACTATTATCAGCTGAAATTTATCTTCATTTTGAACCAACTCTACGTGAGAAATATAGAAAAAGAAAATGCTTTCTATTTCAACGATGCTCATTTTACTAGGTATGCATCTTTTATTAAATGTAGACTTAAGCTTTCTTAATGTTCAATGTAGAAAGCCAATGAGCGTTTTCGAAATGGTTTTTACTGTTTTTTAAAATACTTTCTAATGAAGATAAAGTGTTTATGATTTTGTTTTATAGGCTTTTTAGTCTGGCCACCACTCTGTTTCAAGTTTCGTAGTATGCTTAGTTTTTTTTTTATGAATTTTAACATCATTGTTAATGCTCACTGTTCTAAATATTTTCTATAATTTTTTTAAGTATACTACTTTTTGTTATTCCTCTACTAGAAAAACCAAACAAAATCCAGATACATTACTGCCTATTGGTGGAAATAGTTTTATGTTTATTTGAATAATGTTAATCGATTTAAAATTAAATTAAACTAGTATATAATAATTATCTGTGAAATTTTTTACGAGGCTGTTACATGTATTCATGGAGATATAACGGTTTCTTTAAAAAAATTGAAAAAAAAAATTACCATTTTTTTAATTATAACACGTAGGGTATTAGGCCCAGGGAAAAGCCCTTTTGTGGAAACTTGGCGTACTGTATTACGCACAGCATACAGCTATCAGAATGCAAAAAGGTTAAATACCATACAAAATATGCGCATTTGTACTAAATAGTTTTTAGCTACGTATGCGCAGGCTTTTAAAAAATTCCATTTGTATAGTTTAATAGCCAAAAGAACTGAGCTACTTACATGAAAACCGCAAACAAATATTGTGTAAATTCAAAAAAGTTATGAGCGATAGAATCAACAGAATTTCAGTTCTTCTCAGAAAAAAGGAAAGTGATAGGGGATTTTATCAATATTTATTTATAATCAGTGAACACTGAATTATATTACTTGCAAACTTTGAATAAACACCATTAAATGCAATAAACTCGCAACAAATGTTTCGGGTCGAAAAAATACACGACCCTTCATCAGGCGAATAAAGTAAGCACGAGTGCTTACTTTATTTGCCTGATGAAGGGTCGTGTATTTTTTCGTACCGAAACAATTGTTGCGAGTTTATTGCATTTAATGGTGTTTATTCAAAGTTTGCAAGTAATATTTTTTACAACGCCAGTTTTGTGGTGCTTTCTTATTAAACACTGAATTATCATTGCGAATTTATTGAATCAAAATAGAAATGTGAGTAATAGTTCAGTTTTTCTTTTAAGAAGAACTAAAATTCTATTCATTCAACATCTCATAACTTTTTGAATTTGCACGATATTTGTTTGGGGTTTTCATGTAAGTAGCTCAATACTTTTGGCTATTAAATTATTTAAATGAAAATTTTAAAAATCTTTCGCATGCATAGTTAAAAAGTATTCAGTAAAAATGCTCATATTACGTAACATATTTAACATTTTTGCATTCTGATTGCTGTATACTGTGCCTAATCTAGTATGCCAATTTTTCTAAAAATGATTTTGCACTAGGTTTAATACCTAGTGTTAATAGGTTTAACCCTACAAGGCTCAATTTTTTTTTTTAGTGCGTGACTAAAATATATAGGTTGTAATTAGTGATCAGAAGATAGGGAAAACTTATAAAAATAAAAATAAAACCATATTTTACGGAAAAATCAACTTTTTAGCTCAACGTACCGTATGTGGAACATACATAAAAATATGATTTACTAATACATTTACTATTGTAATATAAAGAAAACAACTTACCTCTGGAAAATATACACTTCGTTATAACACACAGTATTTTTTTTTTCGAGTCAAAACTGTTCAATAACTATTCTTTTTTTATTTTTGAATTCAGACAAACGACTAACGTATCACTTTCATTCACATTTCACACTGAGTGCACTATAACAAGAACACGGACGACATCTTTAGGTAAAGATTCGTATTACTACATTGCTAAATGTCAGTAGCTTCTATCAAGATGTCAAGAGATGTCGCTACTAATAGTTTTATAGGTATAGGAACGATTAAAAATGGTGTTCCACATATGGAACTGGGTGCCCTTGTAGGGTCAATGCCTAGATCATACACTACGTGTTATGATTATATAAAAAAAAAAAAAAAAAAAAAAAAAAGGTAGCAGTTCTCTTTGCAATTTTTTTAAAGAAATCGATATACCTCCACGAATATATGTGATAGCCTCATAAAAGTTTATACAGGTAATTAAAAGGACTCTTATAATCATATACTACAGCAGAAACGCATTTCAAACATTACTTTTTACAGGGTGATCCAAAACATTTTGATTTTTGTTTAAACTTTTATTGGACCACTTTTTCTCTTCAGGACAAAACTTTTGCTAAAATATATGAGATATAACATGTTCTTTAAACTCTCAAAGTTTCAAAATAATTCCTCGTAAAGTTTACTAGATACTTGATAAAAAGTCTAAATTCGAAAGTGCCCAACTACTTACTGGTGAATAGTGTATCATACATTGTAAGAGCTGAATGTAGCTTCTTTAATTCTTTTACAAAAGCTTTAAAAAGAATTCAGGTACTTTATGACTGTGAGTACCTTAATTGAATAATTTTTTTTTTTTTTTTTAATGAAAAAAAAATGTTTTTTATACCAACTTTTTTTTTTTCCTAGATCTGAATATTTTTGACTTATCTTTCTTTTCTTATCATTCAATGTGTGAAAGTAAATTAGGATTTTGGAAATGATTTTCCTTGTCTTTATTATATTTTTCCAATGATTTTTTAAAGAGTTTATGATTTTGTTTTGTCAAATATGTCGTTTGTCCGAGAACCTGTTTAATCTTTTGCAGAATGCTTAAAATTCTACGATTTTAGAACAATTTTGCTAATGATTAAAACTCTAAGTATTTCTGTATAAAATTTTATGTATACTATTTAAAGTTCTTCTAGAGGAGCACGAAAAATATTCAGATACATTATGCCTTTAACAGCGGGATCTATTTTATGTTATTTTAATAATATTAATCCATTAAAAAAAAAAAAAAAAAAAAAAAAACTTTTATATATTATCGTGGTTTAGTGCAATTTGTTGTGTATATCGCAAAGGCTAGTATAGCAGCTTCGTGACTTTTTAAAGGACGATAAAAGCAATTCAAATATCTCACCATATGTGGGTACTTTGTTTGAATAAATCTTTAATATATATATATATATATATATATATATTTTTTTTTTTTTTAAAGGGCTTTTTTTTTTTTTTTTTTTTTTGATGCTTCTTTTTTACTCCTGAATATTTTTGACTGATTAAAAATACACATAGGCTTTAGCATTCAGTGTGGAAAGTAAATTAATATTTTCTTAATAAAATTGCTTTTACGGTTTTTATTAACACCTCTTAATGAAGTTCATAAATGTTTTTGAGCCTTCGTAATAGGCTTGAATTATTATTAATGTTAATCGTATTGTTAGTGATCGCTATTCTAAATCAGGAGCAAACATTCAAACCGTGTTTTCTCCTTCGGATACAATTTTTCAGACGACACAAAAATTAATAAATTAAAAAATAACTAAAATTATAACTTAATTAGCGTTTGTTTAAATGCATTACTAGATACTTGGAAAATATGTAGAATTATCTAGAATGATATGTAGACATACTATTTTTATGTTAAGTTCAAAGAAAAATCACTAACTCAATTTTTTTATTTTTGGAGAAAACACGGTTTGAATGTTTGCTCCTCAAAAATGTATTTCGGTGCGATTTATAATTCTTCTATAGGGAACACACTTGGTTTTTTTTTTTTTTTTTTTTTTTTTTGTATGTGTGTGTGTGTGTGTTTTAAACACAAAAAGTACACTTAGACTTTACGAGTAATAATTAATAATTCGTATCCATTTTAATGAACTTAATATATTTCAAAAAATAAAATTAAATCTATAAATGTTATTTTGATTTGGTACAATACATTCCATAATGTACCTAAAAAGGCCATATGCACCATTATTAGGGCATTTATAGGGGCATTAAGAAGTATTCAGATACATTAAGACATGTGGCTTGTCTGCTTTTTCGTTATTATTATAAATATTTATTTAAACAGTATAGCTACATAAATCTGAAGTTTAATAAATTGCCATATTAATTTTTTGACGGAATGTATCACTTTTATTTTTCAGTTCTGTAATTGTTTTTATTCTTCTATAATACCATTCCTAAAAGCACATTAAATTTATAGAAAGAACTGTAATCTTAATGTCACTATAGTTTTACTCAACAATATTTCATATACTGAGTTTATGCCTTCAGGTGAAAAGTTTGTAATAACACTTGAGTTGTTTCAAATAATTGCTTTTAACTTTCTCTGAGTAGAGATCAAAGTCTACCTTCAAATATTTTATTCCATTTATTATGTAGGATTTAAGAAAAAAATATTTTTAATACAAACTTATCAAACAACTATAAATATTTTTTCATCATATTTCCAAAGCACTATCTACTTCATTCATTTCTATATGCGCGGAGTTATTTAATATATTAAAAAAAAAAAAAAAAAAAAAAAAAAAAAATAGTTTTTTTTTTTTTTGTAAAGAATAATGTGTTTGTTGTATATATGAGGTCTAAATTAATGTACAGTCATTTGCAAAAGTTTCGGACCAGTAGCCGATTTTCAGTATTTTAACACATTGCATCATAACCACAGATTATTGCGTCATCTCATGTGCTGATTGCATTAGAAGGTATTGATTAGACGTATTCTACTGCTATAAATAAAGGTGCCCGGCATCTGGAGTGACTCCTCCACTCGACTTTCCGAACATTGAGTAATTAACGGTTTGTAGATAAAGTAAAGTAAGAAGAGTTGTTAATAAACAAAAGAGAGAAAATTATAATAGAGAGTCTGAGTATTTTTCTCCAAATAGTACATCATGTTTAATTTAACGTTATTGAACTTTGAGCCCATCGATCATAATGATAAAGAATTTTTCGTTGTGTCCCTGTAAGAACCTATAAATGCTAGATTCACCAAAAATCCTTATAATTAGTGCAACGCAGTAACTTACAATATTCATATAAATTTTCAGTTCAATTGAATAAGGCGTTTAGACGCTATCGCACTTTTAAAAATTTGGTCCCATAAACCATAATGATTTAAAAAAAAAAAAAAAAAAAATTGTCTCTGTAAAAAAAAAAAAACGTAAGTGGCAATCACCAAAATCTGTACAGTTCGTGCAAGTGTGACCTATAATATGTGCATATATATATTTTTTTTGCTTATTTTAATAAGGCGTTTAGACGCTATCCCTTTTTTAAAAATTTGACCCTATAGGCAGGGATGGAACACGGGCGCAGAATTCATACCGGAATCTGTTTAAGAAATTTTACTACCTATAATATCGTTGATTTAAGCAGTAGAAAATTTTCTTACATTGATAGTGGTATGAATACTGCGCCCGTGTTCCATCCCTGCCTATAGGCCATAATGATAAAGAACTTTTCTTGGTGTCCCTGTAAAAAATCTATAAGTGCTAGATTCACCAAAATCAATAGGGCTCGTGCTACGGTGACTTACAACATACGTACCAACTTTCAGCTCATTCGAGCAAAGCGTTTAGACGCTAGCGTGTTCTCTCACATACATACACACACACACACACACACACACACATATATATATACACACACATCATCGTAAAAATAGTGAAAACGGACTCAGGGAACCTCAAAACGTATAGAAACATCAAAATCTCAAATTCGGATTTTTGACATGATTACAATACTTTCCTTACATATGTATGTTCGGAAAGTAAAAACATTTTTTAACAGTAGAAGCTTTTTATTGTGGAGCCCTGATAAGTATAAAATAAAAATTTATTCTTGCAAAGATATGCTATAAATAAATGAAAGTTTCAACACTAAGAAAATTTTAAAGAAAAATACAGATGTTTCCCTTTTGAAAAAGATGAAAATTTTTAAATATTCAAAATATTTTAAAAAGCTTTCGAGACCTTTGAAATTTATGACTTAACAAATACTTATTTAGGAACTAATGATTAAGAATATTGGTCTCGATAGCTTCTTAAAATATTTTTAATATTTAAAAATTTTCATCACTGGCTAAAGTGAAATATCTATTATTTTTCACTAGAATTTTCTTAGTGTTGAAAGTTTCATTTATATAGCATATCTTTGCAAGAATAAATTTTTATTTTATGCTTTTCAGGGCTCCATAATAAAAAGCTTCTACTGTTAATTTTTTTTTTTTCTTTTACTTAAATTCTTGTTATGAAATAAGTCAACTGTAAGTAGTTCTTCACTACTTATAGGATATAAGATAAGTATTTTGTAAGTTCATCACTACTTACAAGAATATAAGTCTTCATTTAAATCCTTAAATTCCTTAATCATCTGTTTTCGATATATTCCTTTATGTTAGAAAAAAGAAAAATATAAGAACGGTTCCACATGGTTAGTTTTATATAAAGAGTCTTTTGACGATATTTGGAAACAATTCAAGTATAAATGTAGTTTTCCATTATTTTACAAGGAAAATTTTTTTCTCAAACCTTGAAATAAAAATAGCTAAATACATAAATAGGAAATATAAATAAACTGCATGTGAGTTGCGACAAGTTACATAAAATCTCAAATTATGTACTTTATCTTTACAGAACGGAAGTTTTCTCTAATCTTTGAAATAACAGTGTCAGTCTAAATTTTAAGTTAACGTTTACAAAAACAAAACTTCACGAATTTTGCATTGGATAATGTATCATTTTTAACACTTTACAAAGAAAAGTCTGTCCGTCTGTCATTTTAGTAATTAATTTAAAAAAAAAACCTCGAAACTTTTTATGCTTTTTAGAGCATGTTTCATACAGATAATAGTATAAATAATTTTATTGTTTGTGTTCAATAATTCGCAAATGAATTAAAATACATTACGGCCTATAAGAATTATTTAAAGCAAACCTTAATCCTTTTGCACTACAAAAAACATAATGAAATAAACATGCATCATTCAAATGCACAAAATCATGTTTTCTATAGAATTTAGTGTGGTTAGCACCAATTGAGATTTTACTGTAGGGAAGTGTTATACACTCCTGCTCAAAAGTTTAGCAAGATTTGCAAAATATCAGGTTTTTTTCAATTTAAAAGCGTATCTCTCGATTCAAACATTGAATATTCAAACATTGGGTATTTAAAGAACTGGGTCTTACTCATGTTTTTCAGTGAATATTGGTTTAAGACAACATTTAGGGAGCCGGTAACGAATTGAACAAAATCAATAATATTTATGATCACCCTATATCTTTAAGTGAACGAAATGATCTGTAACTTTAGGACATGTTAATATAGATCCAGTACAATTTGTGGATGAATTTGTATGACGATAGCATGTTAAATAACGGAGATATAAGCATTTATTTTAAAACTCCAAAAAGAATCAGCATGTTTTTTATTTATAATATACATACTTTTAAACAAAAATTATTCCCACTTTCAGATAATTAAAACAAAAAACACTTTTGAAACAATATACTACAATCGAATTACAATTATCTTAAATATCTCATGAAATGTGAGCATTTTTATGAAAAACATTTTCGCTGCGCATGTGCGAAAGATAGAAAACTTTTTATTCCATAGGTTGAAAGTTAGATATATTGGGCAAATTTTGTCAAAAATTCATTTGAATAGAGTAAAAATTAAGCAAATGTCGGCAAAAGAGCGAGCTAGATTTTAGGTATTTTCTAAGAGTTGAAATTTTATAAGGGGTTTTTCACATGCCGCGTAATTAATTTGAAGATCCAATTATTTCAACCACTTTGCAAAAGTTCTTTTCTCTGAAAAACCTCCTATAATCCTACAAATCTTAGTAAATAAACAAAAATATGTTAGAGTTACAAGCTTATAAGAGGTTTTTCAAAAAAAAAAATGTATATATATACTTTTGGAGCGTGATTGAAATAATTTGATCTTCAGATTAATTACGCGGCATGCGAAAAACCCCTTATGAAATTTCAACTCTTTGAAAATGCCTAAAATCTAGCTAGTTCTTTTGACGATAATTTGCTTAATTTTTACTCTATTCAAATGACATTTAGACAAAAGTTGCCCAATATATTCTAGCTGTAATAAAAATGTTTCTATATTTCGCACATGCGCAGTGAAAACGTTTTTTATAAAAATGCTCATCGTTCATGAGATATTTAAGATAATTGTAATTCGATTGCAGTATTTTGTTTTCAAAAGTGTTTTTTCAAATTATCTGAAATTGGGAATAATTTTTGTTTAAAACTCTGTATATTATAAATAAAAAACATGCTTTTTTTTTTTTAAATAAATGTTTATATTTCCGTCATTTAACATGCTCTCGTCACACAAATTCATCCACAAATTGTACTGGGTCTTTATTAACATATCCTAAAGTTACAGATCATTTCGTTCACTTAACGTCATAGGGCGACTACAAACATTATTGATTTTTCTCAATTTGTTACCGGCCCCCTAAATGTTGTCTTAAACCAATCTTCTCTGAAAAATATGAGGAATACCCACTTCTTTAAATACCCAATGTTTGAAAACATTTAATTGAGAGATGAATTTTTAAACTGAAAAAAAACTTATTGTTTGCAAATTTTGCCAAACTTTTGAGCAGGAATGTATGATATACGATATCTATGGCATTTTTCATTTCCTTTCTTCCCTCTCGCATCAAGTTAAAAACTATTTAATATAAAATTGAGAAAAATCGTGCTAAGAAATGGAATAGATTTAGTATAGAGTTCCTTGGTGAAATTTTAAATTTCGCACCGAAGTAGCTCGGACGTTTCTCGCCAAGATCTTCTCTTACGCAATAGCGATAGCCATTTTAATTCATCGCCAAAATGATAATAAAAATTTAAAAAACGCCAAGTGTATCCTATACTAAAGCTGCAAAAAAGGAATTTTTAAAAATATAGATAGTAATCGTTGTAAAGAAGAGAAACACATTTACCGCATGTGTTTATATGGAAGAATAGATTTTAAAAAAATTCTGTCGTACTAAATTAAATTCTGTTTTGTACATAATTTTATATCTATTACTTAAAAAACAGAAATAGGCTTAGGTTTTTTATTATTTTATTTTATTTTTATTCAATTTATGTATCTATTTTAATTTATTCTACTTTTATTTTTACTTTCCGAACATACATGTGTAAGGAAAGTATTGTAATCATGTCAAAAATCCGAATTTGATATTTTGATATTTCTATACGTTTTGAGATTCCCCGAGTCCGTTTTCATTATTTTTACGATGATGTATGTATGTGTGTGTGTGTATGTGTGTGTGGGTGGGAGGGTGAACACGCTAGCGTCTGAACGCTTCGCTCGAATGAGCTGAAAGTTGGTACGAATGTTGTAAGTCACCGTAGCACAAACTCTATTGATTTTGGTGAATCTAGCACTTATAGTTTTTTCCAGGGACAAAAAGAAAAATTCTTTATCATTATGACCTATGGGACCAAATTTTTAAAAGTGTGATAGCGTTTAAACGCCTTATTAAACAGAGCAAATAATTTGTACACGTATTATAGGTCGCCGTTGCACGAACTTTATAGATTTTGGTGAAATCAGCACTAACAGTTTTTTTACAGAGACACCAGGAAAAATTCTTTATCATGGGACCAAATTTTTAAAAGTCCGATAGCATCTAAACGCTTTATTCAATTGAGCTGAGAATTTATATGAATATTATAAGTCACTATTGCACTAACTATAAGCAAGCATTTTGGTAAATCTAACATTTATAGGTTTTTACAGAGACACAACGAAAATTCTTTATCATTTTGATCTATGGGTTCAAAGTTCAGTAGCGTTAAATAAAACATCGTGTAATATATTGTTGCGTACTTGGGGGTTCGTGAGTTGTCTGAGAATGAAAGGCCAAACGTACAAAAATTCAGTAATTTATTCACAGAAAATTCCAGAAAAATGCAGGTCTATAAACCAAGTATCAACTTCAATTCAAACAGTAAACACAGCTTAAACAACAGCTGTCAATAGCAAATCCACAGTACAAACTGTATAGCAATAATACTTGAAGCAAGTCTCTCTCAAAGAGGCTCAAGAGCAATGCAAGCACTAGCGAAGCTGGCTCAGATCTGAACTGAACTGACTGCCTTGGCGAGGAAGCGCTCCTTATATGCTGTTCCATGGAACCCAGATTTTTCGAGAAAACTCTAGAAAGTGGTCAACCAATCAACTTACAGCTTCCATATTTGGTATATCCCATATAAGGATTTTCTCGCCAAGGTCGCCAAAAAAAATCGCCAAGGTGGGAAAAAGTCGCCAAATTTGGCGCCAAATCCATTTCCTGCATTACTGGGGCTTTTTAATGCGTTTTTAAGGAAAAATAAGGCTATTTCAACGCTAAAACGACTAGAAATGCACAAAATTAGCATTTTATCAACTTACTAAGCCTCTTTGAAAGAATTTATACAAAAATAAACACAATTATTTACAATTTCGTAACACTGCCCCCTCCCAAGGACTGCACGTCCCGGGCAGTGCAACCCTTGGTCAAGAGGCGAAACTAAACAAATTTACACAATCTAAAACACAAAAACTAAGTTGCATATAACGATAAAATAGAAATACAAATCAAGTGAGAAATATTTACAAAATTGACAAATATGTACAAATACAAATATTTACATTACGCATGCGCAAATTTTACCAGTATTTACATTTTTAATTTTTAATATTACCGTTACTTGTGGTACTTGGCTAGCTTATTATAGTGCACCACCTTCGGTTTTGATGAAGGTGTTTTAGTGATCCCCTTACTACATCATTCAGCCTTTTTAAGACTGTGTATGGTACGTCCCAGTTGCACTGTAACTTGGGAGAGAGTCCTTTGCGTCGAACAGGATTCCACAACCAGACCTTCTCTCCTTCCTGAAACTCATGTTGCGTAGCCTTTAGATCGTACCTTGTCTTCATTTTCTCCGATGCAATGTGAATTCGCTCCCGAGCAAATTTGTGAACGTCCTCAAATCGTGCCTGGAGATCTTGGATGTACTCCTCGGGCGATGAAGGCGCATCGGGTGGACAACCAAACAGGAGATCACAAGGGAGACGAAGTTCACGTCCAAACAGCATCTGGGCTGGAGTATGGCCGGTGGTTTCATGGACAGCACTTCGATAAGCCAGCAGGAACAATGGCAACTTCAAGTCCCAATCTTGCTGGTTCCTTGATACTAGAAGGGAGAGGTTATTCAGGATGGTACGATTGAACCTCTCGAACATGCCGTCCGACTGAGGATGTAAGGGTGTTGTCCGGGTTTTGTCTATGCCGAGTAGTTCACACAGTCCTTTGAAAACATCAGAGGTAAAGTTCCTACCTTGGTCGGTATGAAGTTGTAGGGGAGTGCCGTACCTTGACACCCATTGCTGCACTAGGACTTCTGCGACTGTGCATGCCTCTTGATTGGGAATGGGATATGCCTCAGGCCACTTGGTGAAATAGTCCATCACGACGAGAATGTATTTATTTCCACTGGAGGTCCGTGGCAAAGGACCCAAGATGTCGATTGCAATCCGTTCAAATGGTGCTCCCACGTTATACCGTTGCAGACTTCCTCGACTTCGTTTCTGCGGGCCTTTACGTGCCGCACAAGCATCACAGGATTTACACCATTTCTCCACATCCTCCTTTGCCTTGCACCAGTAGAAGCGTTCCCGAACTTTCTGCAGAGTCTTCATTACCCCAAAATGGCCTCCGGTAGAGCTACTATGCAGTTGTTCTAAAACAGCTGGAATTTTTGATCTTGGTAATAACATCTGCCATCTGAAGCTTTTCCCATAATCAGATTCCCACTTTCTGTATAATACGCCGTTTCTGATATGAAGAGAGTCCCAAAGTGCCCAATAACTTTTCGGAATGGGACTGAATTTAGAAATGTCCTGCCAGGTAGGTCTGTTGCCGGTCGTCTCCTTCAGTTGTAATATAGGCTTTACGTCAGGATCTTCCATCTGGGCTTTTCTAAATTCTTCGTCACTCCATGGGTCGGGATCTTGTTCTGATGGTGTTGCGACAGTAACTTGGCGAACAACTGGCTTTATTCTTTGGTGTTTATCCTCGACTTTAGAGATGTATTTATGATCTTCAGATGGAGGCTTCCGCAAGAATGCACCTGAATTTTCCCGAGGAGCTCCTTCTGGGTGGCATACTTCAGAGACATTCTCGGTTGCTTCTCTAGGTGTTCTTACTGGGCAGCTTCGTTTGATATGCCCGTCTTTTCCACAGCCCCAGCATTTAGTTGTTGGAGTCTTCCATTTTCTTTTACTCTCAAGAATGCGTAGTCTTCAATTAATTTCTGCAATCATTTTCTGAATCTCTTTAAAATCATCTTGAGAGCCGTTCACTTCGTCTGCTGTGTCGTTCTGGAGATGTTTACGGGAGGCTTGTTGAGCTGTCTCGATCTTTAGGGCATACACTAAGGCTGACTCCACATCCTTCACGCCGGAGAGTCTGAGGGCTTTTTGAATATCCGGATCTGCAACAGCATCAATGAAATATTCTAGGGCCAGATCATTGCGTGTTTCAGGATGACAGTCTGAGAAAGCCAAATGTGAAAGCCTCTGGATGTTTGATGCCAGTTCTTGTAAGCTTTCCCCTGGTCTCTGACGACGGGACCTTAGCTGGAGTCGACTATATTCTTTAGACCATTTCGCTCCAAAACGTAGCTCTAGTGCTCTGGTTACAGCTTCGAAGTCATATCGCTGTTCCTTCGAAAGGGTCTCCAAAATACATGCGGCGTCGCCCCGCAACGATCCTACCAGATGAGCCGTCTTTGCAACAGAGTCCCAGCCGTTAGCTTCAGCTACGATGGAAAACTGCGTCTTATATACATGCCAGGAGGAACTGCCGTCGTAGGTAGGTAGCTTAATCAATTCCTGATTCTGGATTCTTCTCTCTTTCTTTTCAGTTTCCTGAGGCATGGATTCTAACTTTTCTTCGAGATTCCGAATCTTGCTCTGCAGTTCATTCCCTATTACCTCTCCGCTCCACTCTTCTCTCATTTTTCTCTCAAGATCTTCCTCCATTCTCTTAAACTTGCTTTCTATCTCTGAAACCTTTCCTTTCAGCTCTTGATCAAAGTTTTCTTTAAATTTCTCCTCAAAATTCTCTTCTATCTTCATAAATCTCTCTTCAAAATTCTTTTCCACTTTCAAAACTTTCTCTTCAAAATTATCTTCTATCTTTATAACTTTCTCTTCAAAATTTTCTTCTATCTTTATAACTTTCTCTTCTATTCCATCCATCCTGTTTTCCATAACCGTTAATTTACCCTCGATTGATTCTTTCACCGTTGAAAGCTCTCTCTTCATCTCATCTTGATTAGATTTAATTTCTTCCTGAACTTCACCCATAGTGTCTTTCAACTCTCTTTGCGATGTTTCCATTTTCTCTTGTGCTACCTTCATTTCTTTCATCTCTTGACTCAGGCTATCTTTCATCTCTCTTTGCGCTTCTTTCATTTCATTCATCTGGGTAGCTAAGCTTTCTAGAAGTTTCTTCATCTGTTCCTCCATAGCTCTAGTTATAACCATTCACAGACAATCCCACTTCTGACACCAGAAATGTTGCGTACTTGGGGGTTCGTGAGTTGTCTGAGAATGAAAGGCCAAACGTACAAAAATTCAGTAATTTATTCACAGAAAATTCCAGAAAAATGCAGGTCTATAAACCAAGTATCAGCTTCAATTCAAACAGTAAACACAGCTTAAACAACAGCTGTCAATAGCAAATCCACAGTACAAACTGCATAGCAATAATACTTGAAGCAAGTCTCTCTCAAAGAGGCTCAAGAGCAATGCAAGCACTAGCGAAGCTGGCTGAGATCTGAACTGAACTGACTGCCTTGGCGAGGAAGCGCTCCTTATATGCTGTTCCATGGAACCCAGATTTTTCGAGAAAACTCTAGAAAGTGGTCAACCAATCAACTTACAGCTTCCATATTTGGTATATCCCATATAAGGATTTTCTCGCCAAGGTCGCCAAAAAAAATCGCCAAGGTGGGAAAAAGTCGCCAAATTTGTCGCGAAATCCATTACCTGCATTACTGGGGCTTTTTAATGCGTTTTTAAGGGAAAATAAGGCTATTTCAACGCTAAAACGACTAGAAATGCACAAAATTAGCATTTTATTAACTTACTAAGCCTCTTTGAAAGAATTTATACAAAAATAAACACAATTATTTACAATTTCGTAACAATATGGAGAAAAATACGCAAACACTCTATTATGGTTTTCTTTCTTTTGTTTATTTAACTGCTCACCTTTCTTTACTTTACCTACAAAACCGTAAATTACTCAATGTTCGGAAAGTCGAGTGGAGTCATTCCAGATTTTTACTTTTAAGTTGATTTTTCTAGAAATTGATCTATTCCTATTACCTAGTTCATATTATCCATCTATCTATATATGGAAAGTTTTTTATTACGATAATTTTCGAAATACTGAATCATTTTGAACCGTAGTTGGATATTGAACTTGGTGACTTTGAAATAATTTAGACGAGTTCTCTGGAGAATTTGATCCTCCCACCTTATTTTATAAATGCGTGCCACTTTAAAATTTCAAACTCGCATGAGAAACATAATTGCTAATTGGTTTGCTTAAAAATTTTTATGCACATAGAACATTTTATCGTCTCAATCAAATTTATTATTCATTCAATCCTTCATTTCGTTTCAAATTAGCGGCCATTTAGAAATTTTAAACTCTTGTAAAAAAACGTATTTTTGAACCGAATTGCATGAAATTTGGTATGTACAATGTACATAGCCTAAATCAAAGTTTCAACCAAGTTTATTAACCAATTTGATCCGCTATTTGTGTTCCAAATGGTGTCCACTTGAAAAGTATAAAGAGATAAACTTATTCTTCCAATTGAATCGGAAAGACTTGTTCCATTTTTGTTTTTTATAATATACCATGCTCACCGTAACGGAAAAAATACATATTTCAATAAAATGCATCGTAGTGACAAAATACGATGCATAAAAGTTTTGTAACTGAACACTATAAATTAAAAAAACACTCAGTAATTGTTTTGGGTAGAAATAAACTCAACCTTCATCAGACCAAAAATAAAAATAAAAGAACAAGAAAAGTGAGCACGAAAACAGTACAGTGCGAAAGCAATCACGTGGCATATGCTTCTTAAAAAATAATAATAAATAATAACAAGTATCGTAAAAAATATTTATTATCCACATAATATTTCTCTAACCTGGACCAGTTTCAATTATTTTTTGTCGAAATGATACGATACGCGAGGATAAAAAAAATAATATTTATACATGGATAATATTTAAGCACGCGGATTTAGCTTAATGGACTAATAAGAAAAAATGACGACATTTATCTGACGAGATTATTTTACGAAAAAATATATTTTTAACAATTGTTTCTTCAGAATCTTTGCAAGCGTCATTTTAAACCTAGCAATATTTAAAGATATATACAGAATATGAACTTTTGTGTCATAAATTGACTAAAAAACACTATCATAAAATGCATAATCAAAATAGGAATTATTTTATTTTATTTTATTTTATTTGTTTTTAAACAAAAACAAATATATATATATATATATGTATATACACCAAAATTAATAAAAAGTCATCACCAAAATGACGACAAAAATTTAAAAGGCGTCGTGGGAGTCCTATATGAAAACTGTATACTGCTTGTGAAAGTATAAAAATTGGGTCGTGAACCATGAATTTTATTTGGAAACATTTCTTTGAATGATTTCGGTTTCACTATTGTGCAGTATTAATTTGGTTTTAATAATAATTTGGCTTCTGGTGAATTAAAATTTTAATTAAGTAATGAAATTGGTATGACATTTATAATTTTATTATGAGTTTATTGCATTTCATGGTGTTTTTTCAAAGTTTGTAAGTAATATTTTTTACAACGCCAGTTTTGTGGTGCTTTTTTATTAAATGACATTTATGAGTTTCAAATTTTAAAGGTAAATAAAAAAAGAAAGAAAGTGCGAATATTTCGCACCGGTTTGCTAGTCTATATATTTCTCTAACATGGGCCAGTTTCAATTATTTTTTGTCGAAACGGTTCGATACGCGAGGATAAAAAAAATAATATTTAAACATGGATAATATTTAAGCACGCGGACTTAGCTTAATGTGGACTAACAAGAAAAAATGATGACATTTGTCTGATGAAATTATTTTACGAAAAAATGTATTTTCAACAGTTATTTTTTCAGAATCTATGCAAGCGTCATTTTAAACCTAGCAATATTTTAAAGATATATACAGAATATGAATTTTTGTGTCATAAAGTGACTAAAAAAAAAAAAATGATAAAAAATATAATCAAAATAGGAATTAGTTTTTTTTATTATTATTATTTATTTTTTTATTATATATATATATATATATATATATATATATATATACCAAAATTAATAAAAAGTCATCGTTAACATGACGACAAATATTTAAAAGGCTTCGTGGGAGACCTATATTAAAACTGTACTGCCTGAGGAAGTATAAAAATTGGTTCGTGAACCATGAATTTTATTTGGAAACCTTTCTTTAAATGATTTTGGTTTCACTATTGTGCAACATTAATTTGGTTTTAATAAGAATTTGGCTTCTGGTAAATTAAAATTTTAATTAGGTGGTGAAATTGGTATAACATTTATGAGTTTCAAATTTTAAAGGTAAATAAGAAAAGAAAGAAAGTGCGAATATTTCGCACGGGTTTGCTAGTTATTAATATCATTATAAAAAATTTTTACAAAAATAATTCCGTTCAAATACAACTCAGACAAGTCGCCTTGGCACATAATTCAAAAATAGATGTAGTTTTCAATTATGTTATGAAATTAAAATTTCCTAAACCTTGAAAAAAAATAATATATTTCATACGTAAATAAATTCCATATGAGCTAGGGCGAATTACAAAACGCGATGTTGGAACAAGTTCAAATTAAACCTGAATTTTTGTTATTTTAGCAAAACGGAAGTTTTCCTTTAATATTTAAATAAACCTAGCTGTCTAATTTCTTTTATAAATATATAAGCAAAAGAAAATCAACATGCATTTAAGATAAATTATGAATCACTAACTGGACTGACATATCAGACATCAATGGAATAAAGTAAAAACAAAGTTTAAATATTTTATATGTATTATTTAAACGTACAGTGAAACTTCTGTAAAAGGCTATCGATCATATCATAAACTTTAGACCTTTAGACAGGTGGCCTTTTAACGGCCCTCATCACTCACCGTCGCCGGAAGCCCGAGCCAATGTTGTTCTATGGGGAAATTTTCTTTACAAATAACTTATTAACTAATACATATTTTTAAATTCTGTTTTCACATTCAGAAAATTCCCAACTGTTAAATTGACGGACCTTTTTAAAATGTATTTTTTTTAATTTTTTATATTTTATTTCGAAATTGCAAAATGAAAAAATTTCACATATTGAAAATTCGTATTTTGCAGCTTCAAAATAAAATATAAAAAATAATAATAATAATTTTTTAGAAAAGGTGCGTCAATTTAACAGCTGGGAACTTTCAGAATGTGAAAACAGAATTTAAAAATATGTATTAGTTAATAAGTTATTTGTAAAGAAAAATTTCCTATAGAATAGCATTAGCTTCGGCTTCCGGCGGCGGTGAGTGAAGAGGGCCCTTAATAGTGGTCGTTCAAAAAACCCTCATTTCGGTCAACAAATTCTTTAAATTAAGTGAATTTAATTATTCATATATTTAAATTAATTATCTATGCAGTTTTGTAATAAACATTAGTATTATTTTTTGAATTTTAAAAGTTTTTTTTTTTTTGTTTTATTTTATTTTCAAAAAATTACTTTATAATACCGTATTAAATTGTTTATATTTTCAATATTTTGAAACAGAGAAGAGGTCTTTATTAACTTATTAACTTCCACTAAAGTTTCCTGAAAAGAAATACAAATTTTAGCCTATAACACAGCGCTGAAAAAAAAAAAAATTCGAGCTCTGATACCATTCTTGCTGATTCTTATGTAAAATGACCTCCTGAATCCGAATAGGACTCCCATTTTGCCCAATCACCCACCGTTTTCTAGGGACACCACCCCCTTCCCCAATTTTTATCACTGTTTGGTAATTTTATAACTATGAATTTGATTTTGAGAGTGAAAAAGAATTAATTTAAATATATTAAAAACACTTTAATCACACGTAAATTTAAATTTTTATTTAAAAGATGTTAAAAAAAATTTTAACCTCTTTTAAATAAAAATTTAAATTTACGTGTGTTTAAAGTGTTTTTAATATATTTAACAAATGACACGTGTTCAATTTAACTCTCTTTTGTTTTTCTTAGAGATGATTTATAATTAATTTAACACCTAAAACCAAAAAACATATAATGTTTAATAAATAACATTTATAATAAATTAAAAAAATATAAGAAATGTAATACATAATTTCAGTGGCAAATCCCTCCTAAATTTTCCCCTTGCCGAAAATGTTCCTGTTTTAGAATTTTCAACTCTGTAGCCCCTCAGAAGATATTTAACAGTTAAAATAATCCTTCTCCCTCTTAAAACTCAAACTTATAGCCATAAAACTACCGAAAAGTGATAAAAATAGGGGGCCGTCGTTAAAAAAACGGTAGGGGATAGGGCAAAATGAACGTCATACTCGGAATCAGGAGGTCATTTTACATAAGAATTTGCCAAAATGGTTTTGGGGGCAATTTACATGCCGAGCAGTGTTATTATGTCCATATACGTGAATTTTTACATAAGCCGTGCTTTAATGCATATTATTAACGTACGTTAATTTATTTGTGTTCATTGTAGTGCAAATAGGTTAAAATACACTTAAAATTAATTTACTCCATAGACTGTACTTATAGAAATAACATTTGAACTATTACACGAACCATAAATAACACATACACCAAAAACTATGCAGCTTATTTCTGTATCTCATAAATTTTTGTACCGATTTAAAAGTCACATAGATGATTTTTGCGACCACTGTCTCGGTACACATAGACACACGGAGGACATACACAAAGGAACCAAAGACTTTTTGAATATGAATCTCCACTAACTTTTCGGCAATTGCATTTATGTACGGAAAAAATACGTTATAACAAAATATTTATATATAACATAATTTAGTTGCAAAATAAATTTTGGTTAATACATTAAAACCTAATTTACAGTACGAAAAACAGAAATCAAGCTAAAATGTGATATACTGAAAATAATCTACCCAGTTTCCTAATGCGTTATTCTGAATTAGACTTCATATAAATGAAATCACGGATACGTACTGCTAATATTTACTAAATTATACTACAGCATAATGGTGTTGGGGACAATTTTCATGCCGAGTAGTGCAATTTTTAAACACAGATACTTTAAAATGATTACATGGGTTTGAATGGCTAAAGAGTGTATATTTTCTTTATTTCTTTTAATATAATAATTAAAGATTTTTATTCAAAATTTTGAGCATATAAAAAAGCAACATTTAAACAATATTTTATGAAAATTTCATTAAACATTTTTGAAAATTCAGCCGTGGGTCGTAGTTTCTTTCCTGGAGACCCTTCAAAAAAGTGGTGGGCACGATGTTTTAAAAACAAAAGCACCGATTTTATTGAAATTTTCCGCACATATATAGGCGAGATGACAAAATTGGCTAGAAAAATATATCGAAGAACGGGAATGGGTGGGTTGGGGCATTAAAGCTATCGTAGAGGGTTTAATACGTCTTGCCTATATTTGACTCGGTGGTGGTGGTGGTGGTGGTGGTGGGTGGGAGCCACTGCACTTTAGAATGTAAAAAAAAAAAAAAAAAAAAAAAAAAAAACAGAGAAAAAAGGCTAAAAAGGCTAAAAATCCATAGGAGAAGCATGCGATGAAAACGAAAAAACCGACAATGCTAAGTGCGTAAAAAAAAAAAAAAAAAAAAAAATGCTGATACTAGAAAACATACAAGGACAGAATTGAATACAAAAAGATATCGAAGAGCAAGAATGGTTGGGGCATTAAAGCTACCGTCGAGGGTTTGATACGTCTCACCTATATTTGACTCGGCGGTGGGTGGGTGACATTTTGCGCACTTGTTTAGTATAGAATTCACTGGTGCTTGAACGAAGGATTTTTCTTTTCCTCTGATTACAACTAATTTTACGAGGCTATATATGTGGTAAAATGTATCGAAAACTGCATTGTTTTTGCATATAATTCTGCTAAAAATTCAAATTTCAGTTTCTTTTTTTTTTTTAATCCTTCGCGCAAGCACTAGTCAATTCTATTTTAAAGAAGAGTGCAAAATTTCATCAAGATCGATGTTTTTGATAAATCATGTCCGCCGTCTACACTGAGAAAAAATTCTATAACTGACATCTAGAATCTAGTTTGTGGCTCTAGTACAAATAGTTCCATGTCATCCTTATAATTTCTAGTCTCCTTTGAAAGCGAGTTCTAGAACCCCTATTAAAATTCTAGAGCAATTGTCTATATTATCGAGGACAAAGTTATTTAAAAATCTCTGCAAATAAATGTGAATACAAGAGACTAGTTTTAGCGACTATAATCTTGGTTTATGGCCTAATTCTAGAAAATCAAGCGAGAATTTCCTGTAATACAAAGTATTCATAATATTTAGAATATTGTTTCACCATCTAGAAAAGTGTAGACTAGAAATTCTGGATCATTTCGTCTATTCAGCTTATTGGCGTGCCTTATACGTATAGTTCGGAGATCTATATTTCTAGTTCAGGGATTTAGAAACTGACCACTTATTCGTTCTAGTAGAAAGCGGTATATATATATAATATATATATTTTTTTTTCTCAGTGTACAGTGCCCTCCATTTTTCTGAAGAATCTCTAGAAACCAGGATCCACAGGCTGAATTTTCCAAAATTTAATGTAAGTTTCCTAAAATATCAATCACGTGTTTCTTTTTTAAATGCTCAAAATTTTGAATAAATAATTTTATTTATTAGATTAAAAAATATCGAAAACTTTATTGTTTTATTAGCCTTAGAAATCCGTGTAACTAATCAATACATTTATTTTGACGTCGAAAGCTTACATTATTTAGAACTAATTTCATTTATAAACAGAACTTTCCAATTTAGAACATTGCTTTACCCAAATATCTTACAAATTTTTACCTATTTCAGAAAAAGAAATTGTACAGTTTATAAAAGGGAATTAAATTTAAGACATGACTATTCAGTATAAAATATAAGTTTTTTATGCTTTTGACTCAAAACGTTTGCACCGGGATTTAAAAAAAAAAAAAAAAAATGCTCCATTTCACATTATTTGTTACGAACCACTTTTTAGTGTTAAAGAACAAAAAGGAGTTCAGAAATATGTCAGAAAAACCGAGTTCACGTTGAAAAGCAGCTTTAAAATGGTTCTAAATGTAGACTCTAAAAAAATTCTCAAAAGTTTTTATAAAAAAAATGTATATCTATATAGAAGAAAAAAAAAACATTCTACTTTTTTGTGTCTTAATAAAAATACTGCCCTGCATTTTACCAATAAAATTGACTTCGGAATTATGTCAGAAAGTAACGAGTTTAGAACATTTCGCGTCATCAAACCATTTGTATCATTAACGTATAAATATGCTCAATTTTCCTAGTCATTATGACCGAAGTGTATACATACGCTCAATTTTCCTGGTCACTATCACCGGATCCGCTTGCCTGCATTCAATTTTGTTAATCACTATCATTATTCGTTAATTAAAAAATAGAAATGGAGAGTTTTGCTACATTTCATATTTCATTATAATGTAAATGCATCAAGAAGATATTTGGGTACAAATTTAAAAGTTTTAATTTTCTAGTAATAGTTTTTAAAAAATTTGGTGTGAAACAACCATACGACTTCCATTACCCATTATTGCACTTTTTATATGCATTTTTTGCTGATATTATATGCATTTTTTGAAATTATCCAGTAAGAGAAACTTGATACATGGGTCAAGACATAAAAAACAGAGTTTCCATAGCGAGTTTAAAAAAAAAAAAAAAAAATTAATGATAGAGTTATTTTTTTTTAAACATCAATTTCCGAGATCTAAAACTGAACTACATAATCAAGATGACTGTTAATTTTCCTTTAATAACCACGTGTAATACATGAGAAAGGGTATCTAAAATGGATTTATGTAACAATTTTCAAGAAAGTCGTTAGAGTCATTTTTGAGATACCATCTTTTACCAAAACTTAGGATACTCAATTATTGACCAGAAAACAACAATTACATACAAAAGTACGTTTAAAAGGGGGTCAATATGGTGAGCGTGAAAAAAATCTGTACAGCCATTTTTAAAACAACGCACTTTCGAGACCTGAAATTGAGCTATTTTTACAGGACGCCTATCACTTTTCTTGAGCTAATCAACTATATCATTCGAAAGGACATCTAATAGAGTGTTTATATAGCAACATTGAAGAAAATCGTTAAAGCCGTTTTTGAAATACGGACTTACGGTCCCATTTCCGGTTTCCGATGACCCACTTCCGGTTTTCCAATCTTCATTAAAATTTGGAAAATTTATCTGTACACTAGACCTGTACCAATTCTGAAGTTTCGTATTTCTATCTTTATTAGTTTCTGAGAAATAATAGCCAGAAGATTCCACACATACATACACACACACACTGACCAATTTCCAAAGACTACTTTTTTGGACTCGGGAAGCCTCAAAACGTGTAAATCAGGTGAAAACTCGATACCAAATTTTTGGATCGAATACAATACTTCCATTACGTACGGTAGTAGGGTAATGGAAGTAAAAACAGTCAATGTTTGGGTACAAATTTAAAAGTTTTAATTTTCTAGTAACAGTTTAAAAAACAAGTCAATATACTAAGTGTAATAAAAGTACGAGATTTATCGAGTTTCAGAAATGCATCTTTTATTCATTTCTGGTTTTTTTTTTTTTTTCAATTAACTTTAAATTCTGAAAATTATAATTATTATTACTTGTTGTAAATAACAAAACGAACAAAAATAGTAAGATAGTATAAGATAAAAGTAATAAACAAGTAATAAGGTAATGTAATTACGTAATACATTAAGATATTATTCTAATTACACAATACTAATATGAAAATCCATATAAATAATGAAAATTTTAAATCTTTATGTGTTTTTCTTGTTTGAAAATATCACTAATACAAATTTATTATCCTTAATTGGCGATTCGTCGCACTTGGCGATGTTTTCAGTCTGGTCGCAGTTGACATAGAAGATTTTTAAAAAAGGCCTCTGTTAGTATAGGTGGGGATGAAGAAAGGGAAAGAGCTGATATATGTCTGGCCGCAGTTGGACTACATCGGATTGCATTTGGGAATCAATCGCTCAACAGGTAGGGCAGCCATCCCGGTTTTTTTTTTTTTTTTTTTTCATAACTTTTAATGTGGTGATGTAGGACGAAATCTCATACAGATGTACATATGGTCATTGGTTTAACCAAAACTTAATAGTATAGTAGCATGAGTTTAGGTCCAGGTTCATCTTAATTTCAAATTTGTTTAAATTCAGTTCATTGGTTCGTGAGAGTTCACGAAATTTTTGGTGCACAAACAGACTTACAAATATTTTTTTAACTCGCCAGTACACGGGTTGGGTCTGTCAAAAATGCAATGTGAGAGAAACATTTTATATATTCTGAGGAATTATATACATATATATATATATATAAATAATAGATATCGTAATAAAATTTAATCTTAAAATTTAGCAATTAATAGAACTAAAACAATAACAGCACACTAAAATATAGAACTGAATTTAACATAGAGGAAAGAATTACACAAAATGTTGCGATATAGATTAAGAACCAATGAGTTACGATAGTAACATGAAAAACTTACACCGACCTGAATGATAATAAAAAAGGACCATTATACTTATGAGAGAGAAAAACATATAAAAAAATCACAGAATTAATTGGATGTAAATGCTTAAAGTTAGAAGCATACTTTTCAAGGGGCGCATACTTCATAAAGCTGTGAAAACTGCAACGATTTCGTAAAACGATATTGCTATTCATAGCAATTTATATCATTTCACGCCCCGATCGATGCAGTAAGAACAATAAAGAATGAGAAATATGTGAAATATTAAATAAAAACAAAGATTAAATAAAGATTAATTAAAAACTTAATTGAAACCAAAGTGATGTCATGAAAAAAGCTGAGTAACCACATGCATAACATATAACACCAACTGGAGAAAGATCGATGCAGTAAGAACAATAAAGAATGAGAAATATGTGAAATATTAATATATATATATATATATATATATATATATATATATATAATAAACGTAAAATTTTATATTTTGTATTATTATTGAGGGATTTAATTTTGCGGGTGTTACATTGTAACCATTAAAATGCTGGATGAAAATTGTATCTTATTATTCAGAGAACATACTGCATTGGATATGTGAGACCTGACCCGTTTATTTACGGAAGTTTTTCCCACCCATGTGCTGGCGGGTTAATGGTCAAATTGTGTTCAGAACATCTCCTGACGCGTAAATCCATCGGAAACTAATGGTTAAAATTTTTCATAGACATAATATTTTATATCAAAGAAAGTAAAAATATCATCATCATCATCATCATCATCAATTTCAGCCCTTTATCAATCCACTGCAGGATGTAGGCCTCTTCTAGGTGATTCTAAACTATCCTGTTTTCTGCAATTCTTCTGCATTCTGCTCTTCCAAACTTCATAATTTCATCTCTCCAACGATACAGTGGTCTCTTCCTCAGTCTTTTCTTACCTCTCGGTATGTTTATTAATTTGGGCAGTGAATATATTTTTTTTTTTTTTAATTTTCTGCTTTAAAATTCTTGATATTTGTAAAACTTCTAAAAAAAATAAATAATTTCAAAATAAATTTATTCAGAGAAATTATTTTGAGAGAAATACATTCACTTATTTAGATGAATATTTTGAAGACAAGCTTTTAATTTAATTTTATTAACATTTTTAAATTTTTTGCCGTTTTGTTTACTTTTCTGCATCAATTTATGTCAAGGTACAATTAAACATGATGTTTCGTTTAATTCCCTGCAATTTTTTGTAATTTACAATGTTCACAAAATTTGTCGTTATATTTATTTTTCTGCACCAATAGGTATTAGTATTTCAAGTTGCAATTAAATATAAAGTTTCGTTGAATTTCGTGCAATTTTTCGGGATTTACAATGCCCACAAAATTTGTCGTTATGTTTTTTTTTTTTTTTTTTTGCACCAATTTATATAAAAGCATAATTAAATATAGAATTTCGTTGAATTCCGTGCATTTTTACGTGATTTACAATGCCCATAAAAATTTGTCGCAATGTTTATTTTTCTGCACTAATTTATATCAAGATGCAATTAAATATAAAGTTTCGTTGAATTCTGTTCATTTTTTTCTGGATTTACAATGCCCACAAAATGGACTCTTCCCACCTGACGTCAGAGGTCACATGATAGAGGAAAAACAAATAGCAGACGAAGTCTTGTTTATGTACAGCGATTGCTGAAATAACATATTTTCCATTCTTATTTTTGATCAATCGTATTTAATCTGTGTTATTTTTTTATAACTCATCATTTTTAATCCATTTTATATCATTATTCATCATCATTTGTTTGCTGTATACATTTACAATCATCATTTAGTTTATACCTGTTATTGATGTTCATGAAGACCATGTTTAAATACTCTGATTTTTGGTACTTAAATCAGTGACAGTGCAATATCGTACTACGTAAATCCATTTAGACCAGTAACTAAGTTAATTAACTTGTTGTAACACCTTTATGCAATTAAATTAAATGAAAACATTTTATAATCCATAAACATTCCACAAGAACAAGCTATTATTTATTGCTAGATCAGTTAATGTAACAGATAAACTGGAACATACAAAAATCGATTCTTACAGGTGAAAATAAATAAACACATAAAGTGTTTTTTAAAAATTATTAAATTTACAAATACAATTATTCTACTGTTTACAAATGCGCAATATTACTTTTATTTTATTTTATATTAAATATTAACACTTTTGTTCTTAAGAACAATATTTAATTGAATTCGATTCTCAGAATTCGATTATTCGTTTTCCTCTATCACGTGATTGAGCAGACGACGGTGGGAAGAGCCCATTGATCGTTATTTTTCTGCACCAATTTATATCAAGGTACAGTTTTGTTAAATTCCTTGCAATTTTTCATGGTTTTCTCTGAAACTCGCGTAAATACGGGCTAGGATCCCTTAGAAAGACCCCCATGGAGGGCCATTCTACCTATACAAGGGCCCTAGTGTAGTCAATCGGCCTTAAACCCTACAACCAACCAACCATTCATGCAGTTTTTCGGTATTTACAATGCCCACAAAAGTTTTATAACACACAGACAGACATTTTCAGAAAACGATCAAATCCTGTTGAGACACCTCAAAACGTTTAAATCCATACAAAACTGAAAGACTAAGCCATTATTTTCTTCATAGGAATTTAGAAAAAAATAAAAACTAATTTTCCGCTTTGATACACGTTGCGGGAAAACTTGTTCTACAGTTACCGTAGGAAAAAGAGAATGTCAGCGAACAGAACAAAAAGCAAACTTAGCAAATGAGTAAATAGGAATGAAAAAAATTCTCAAAAATAATTAAATAAAATATCATTTATGATACTTTAGACCCGTACTAAATTTCAATATTCTACTTTGACGACTTCATGAAATATTCGAAATTTAAGATTATTTTTTAACTTGGCACAATAGACGAATTTTTATGTAAACGTTCATTATGATGATTAGTTTCGTTATAAAGTTGCCGAACGAGTTTTAAAATGTCATTAATAAAACTGTCATAAATATTATTGAGTACCAACATTTTACTCTAAATTTTCTTTATCAATTTAAATTTTTAAGATTTTCTTAAATATAGTAAAATAGGTATAAACTTATAACTTATATATCGTATAAACTTCTATGTGAATTGTTACATGGGAAATAATGTAAAAATGCATGAAAAATATATTGCGAAAATGGCACCGATAAAATTACACAGCAAAACAGTTTCATACAAATTTATTTAAGTCCAGCTAAGACTGCCCTTCATGCAACTTCATTGCAATTAATTATAACAGTAGTCGGCCTTCGTTCTCATATCAGTCGATATTTCCAAATGAACCGATTTCTTAATTTGTTGCTTGCATATTATCCAGGCAAACCATTTTCGCCAAATCGAAAACATTGACCAACTGTCGTGATACATAGCCAATAATTGAAATATATATAGTAAAAAAGTAATATGTAGTTTAAATTTAATTGCTTATAAAAATAAAAATAAATAAATAAACTTCAGCGCAAATTCATTTAAGTTGGCGCTACTTTATAAATCAACAAGTTAATAGTACCTAAATACAGCAACTTCACTTTTTTCTTTTTTCATAGCAATTTAAATTGTTTATCAACGATTCCCATGATATTATTTATTTATTTATTTATTTATTTTTAATTATTGTAACAAATTTTTTAATATTATAACAAATCTGCTTAGACCTACATAACACAAATTATATGTTCATTTTAATATTCTTTCTTTTTTTTTAAATTGTCTTTTATTATTATTATTATTATTATTATTTACATGGATATTATTTTAGCACATTATTGCAATTGTGGCGTCATTTATTTCTGTTGCAATAAACTTTTAAAAGATTATATTTAATATTTTCAATATATGGATAATATTCTATTTTTTTTCTTCATTTGAATATATTGTTCCAGCAACAATGATACCAATTTCGAGCGTTAGTTTCCAGAAATTTGGGATTTTATTATTAAAGAGATTCTTTTATTTATTTAAAATCATAAATAAAATTTTATTTATTTATTTATTTTTCAGTACATTTTTGCAGTTGTGACGTCATTTTTTTTCTCTTAAATTATACTTAAAAAAAATTATATTTAATATTTTGAAAACATGGATAATAGTTTTTTTCTCTTTATTTTAGTATATTGTTACAGCAGTAATAACACTAGTTTCACTTAGTTTTCAGAAACATGGGACTTTATTATTAAAAAGATTATTTTATTTAATCATATAGATAAAATTTTATTTATTTATATATATATATATATATTCAGTACATTGTTGCAGTTGTGACGTCATTTTTTTCTATTAAGTTAAACTTTAAAAACGTTATTTAATCTTTTCAAAATATGGATAATTCATTTTCCCTTTATTTCAATATGTTGTTCCAGCAGCAATGACACCAGTTTCAAGCGTTAGTTTCCAAAACCTTGGAATTTTATTATTAAGGAAATTGTTTTATTTATTTAAAACATGGATAAAATTTTATTTGTTTATTTTTCAGTACATTTTTGCAATTGTGACGTCTTTTGTTCTGTTAAAATACACATATATATAAAAAAAAAAAATCTCTTTATTTCAGTATATTATTTCAGCAACAATGACACCAGTTTCGCGCGTTAGTTTACAGAAACTTGGGATTTTATTGTTGAGAATATTATTTTATTTAAAATCAGGGATAAAATTTTATTTATTTATACATTTTTTTTTCCAAAGTACATTGTTCCAGTTGTGACGTCATTTTTTCTGTTAAATTAAACTTTTTAAAATATTATTTAAACTTTTCAAAATATAGATAATATTTTATTTTCTCTTTCTTCTAATATCTTGTTCCAGTAGCAATGATATCAGTTTCGAGCGTTACTTTCTAGGAACTTGGGTCTTTATTATTAAGAAAATCATTTTATTTATTTAAAATCACAGTCACGAATTAAATTTTATTTATTTATTTAATAAGTACATCGTTGCAGATGTGACGTCATTTTTTTTCTGCAAAATTTATCTTTTTGTAAAAATTATATTTAATCTTTTGAAAACATCGATAATGTGTAATTTTATTTGTTTCAGATATTGTTCCAGCAGCAATGACATCAGTTTCGAGCGTTATTTTCTAGAAACTTGGATTTTTATCATTAAGAAAATAACAAGCTATAGTAGAAATTTATAAGACAAAAAAAAAAGATGAAGAACTGAAAAGAGTTCATCTAAGCTACTAGTTCATACTTGTAATTATAAAAGTTTTTTTTTTATATTTTCCTCATTTCATTCTAATTTTACATCAGGTGGCAAAATAATAGGTGTAAATATTAATTAAAATTACTCTTTTATTTGGCATTTTTGGTAATATACGTGTAAGCTTTCGTGGTATAAAAATTCAGGATTTAAACCAGGATGCTAGATATGGAAAAATTATACCATGATTAAAAAAAGCAGCATGATTCTTTTATATTTTTTTACACGTCCTATTGAAATATCTTAAAACGAACCGTTTTTTCCCCTTGCTTCACGTTCTAAATTTTTCTGAATTCGTGACTCTAGAATTAACTGTTCGTCTACGGAATTTCATTATGCTGCAAAAGGATGAAATACCACTGAAATTATAAACGCCCCTTATTCCTTTTATCAATAATAATAAACTAAGAAAATTGCTGGTACATCTTCCACCAAGAATTACTACGAAAGAATATTTTAGTCGTGATATCTGACGATTCAAACAAAAAACAATTAGCTGTTGAAATTAATGCAATTTTTTTCGACTTTAAAGATGAATTCATCATTTTTTTAGACATGCTCTCTGCATAAATAATTGTAATATCATTAATAACATATACTTCAGAGTGAGACACCTGTCATTACAGAAATGGTGCTTCTATTTAAAAAAAAATTTGATCTTTGTTCCCACATTCAGACACTATCCTCATTTACCCTTCCCTGCACCGATGTCATGCACAATAATTAACCCGTTCTCTTCGGATTTTACACAAAAGTCACATTTTATTTCCATTACACGACTACCGTAGGTAGTGGAAGTATTGTGATCGGTTAAAATTTTTTATGTCAAGTCTTCACCAGATTTACATGGTTTAAGGTGTCTTGGGTATAAAAAAGTTTTTTTTAGCAATTGGTCAGTGTGTATGTGTACGTATGGGAAGGGGAAATATTCTGACTTATTAAATATTACTTACAAACTTTGAATAAACACCATAAAATGCAATAAACTCGCAACAATTGTTTCGGGTCGAAAAAACACATGACCCTTCATCAGGCGAATAAAGTAAACACGAGTGCTGCAGTGAAGGCGCGCTTTGACTTTTTTTACAACGCCAGTTTTGTGGTGCTTTTTTATTCTGACTTATTATATCTCCAAAACAAACTAGTATGATATGACCACAATGTAACTTTCTACTATATTTTCCTATACAAATTAACGCAATACATATTACTTGTTAAAATAATTATTTATCAAAATTATTTTTCATAATGAATGCAGACGATATTCATCACAGAGATATATAACACTACATGTTCAAAGAAAGTAAATTTTAGACTGTTACAGAAAATATTTTTATTTATTTACTTTTTTAATTAAATATTAAATATCACAGATTAATTGTTCAACCATTCAATTTAAAAACATTGACGAGTTCTTTTAAGGAATACCTGCATTGAAAATATAATGGATGAGAGGGGAAACGATGCTTCTACATATACAATTTTTTTTTCCAAGTTGATTCTCACTATCACAATTTTTTTTTCATAATAATTCGTTTAAAATATTCCTCATTATGTATATTTGTATGTAATTTTGTCCCATACTGCCATGTTAAAAATTTAGATAAAATAAATGCTAGTGCCACTTGCTGAGAGATTGATCCTGAAATGTACACTGAGAAAAAATTCTGTAACTGACATCTAGAATCTAAATTATGGGTCTAGAAAAAATAGTTCCATCTCATCCTTAGAAATTCTATTCCCCTTGGAAAGCGAGTTCTAGAAGCACCTATTAGAATTCTAGAGCGTTTGTCTGTATTCTCGAGGGCAAAGTTATTTAAAAATCTCTGCAAATAAATGAGACTACAAGAGGCGGGTTTTTGCAACTATAATCTTGGTTTATTACCAAATTCTAGAAAATCAAGCGAGAATTTCTCGCAATATAAATGATTCAGAATAATTAGAGTATTCAGAATATTCTTTCACCATCTAGAAATGTGTACACTAGAAATTCTCGATACTTTCGACTATTCAGTTTATTGGCGTGCCTTATGAGCATAGCTCGGAAATCTATATTTCTAGTTAAGGGATTTTGAAAATGGCCACTTTTTCATTTTAGAGAAAGGCGGTATATTTTTTTTTCTCAGTGTAATCAGCCCCTATTTAGATCATGTTCCAACTGAATACCGAGTTTGGTTAAATTTCGTTAATTGATTCGTGGGATACAATGTCCACAAAATTTGAGATGCACACACAGAGACAGACATAGAGACATTTACTAAAAATGTTCAAATCGTGTTCAAAATATCTCAAAACATATAAATCAATCTAAAATCGGAGGTCGAAAATTTTCGAAGATCCAATACTTTCTTCTCATATATATAGAAGAAAGTAATAAATTAGCGTGACGAAACTTCATAATCAATACAGATCTCCTGTATAAATGATTTTGCCAATTTTTAGTGAAAATTGGAAAAAGAAAAGAAAAACGTGGGATTCTGGAAGTGAAAATGCGATCGGAAGTTTCTACCTCAAAAATGACTCTAAAAATTTTCTTCCCTTTAGAAATATATGTAAATAAAATTTATTGGTACGTGCGGGCAAAATTATGCTGTGTATGTGAGTTAGTAATTATTTTGACTTTTTAGTGTAATATCTTGTTATTGGTATCATTGGGGACAAAATATCGCCGACATAAATGAATGGAAAGCAAAATAATGTGAGTGATGATTGCGTTTGATACAAATAAAATGACACATTTTACATTTTATTTGAATCAGTTGGTAATTATTAGTAATCTTATAAAAAACTTTCATGACAACACATGCATATTTATTAAAACCCGAATAAACTACTACGTCAGAAATGCCAAAGAAAAATATTTGAGATGCATACAGCTTTTTCGGTAGCCTTAAGCGTGCCGTCTTCAGTGCAAAAAGAATTCTGAATCTGGAGAAGTGCTCGTACATATAGGAGAGGGGCCGAATTTAGTTCAACCAATAGGATTACGGGAAAGGTGGTGAGTGTGGCCAATAGGAAATAAAGAATGTTAGCTGTGTAAACAGTAGAAAAACAGCAGTCTCTTCTAATATCGTAATGTTTTACCCTATTTTCCTAAATCCAGTCAAACCATAGCTAAAATTCTCAAACAATATGATTTTTAAAATAATTTTTTCGCCTTCCAATAAACTCACCTTTTCTCAGTTAAAAGATCCCATTGATATGCATAATTCTTGGGGCATTTATAGTATTTCCTGTCAGTGTGGTTTATCATATATTGGCCAAACTAAACGCAGTCTTAAATTTCGTCTAAAAGAACCTAAGAATTACGTCCGCAAACAAGAAACCAATAAATCGGCTATTTCTACACATTGCTGGGAGGAAAATCATAATTTTAAATTTAATTCAACTAAAATAATTTGCAGACCTAAATCCATTCATGAACTCGATTTCTTTGAAGCTTTTCATATTAATAAAAATTTTAAAAACCTTGTAAATTGTGATTTCGCTGTTCCCTATTTGTCTGACTGTTAGAAATTTTACATTCAGTCCTCATTTTCTTAATTTTTCTACTGTTTACACAGCTAACATTCTTTATTTCGTATTGGCCACACTCCCCACCTTTCCCGTAATCCTATTGGTTGAACTAAATTCGACCCCTCTCCTATATATACGAGCACTTCTCCATATTCAAAATTCTTTTTGCACTGAAGACGGTACGCTTAAGGCTACCGAAACACCTGTATGCATCTCAAATATTTTTCTTTGGCGTTTAAGACTTAGTAGTTTATTCGGGTTTTAATATTCCAACGCCAAGTCTCCTGTTATTACATGTATATTTACCTTAGTCAGAGCAACCCATCAAAAACATTGTTATGAATTTTGCTTAAAAGAGTCTAAAAACCATGTTTATTAACTTCTGTCAAGATTAGTCATAATAAATTCAATAGTGCTTATTAATTTTATAATTTTTAATGCAGATATGTGAACAGTGTTCAGCTTTGATGTCAGCAGTGATGTACAGTATTTTTAAAATGCATTTTGAATGGTGAAAATCCAAAGATAACTTAAACTTAAATACAGATAAAATAGTGAAATTCCACTCTATGATATATATATATACACATATATCTATATTTAAAAGGCTCTATGCGGCCCCCTCCAAAGATCACACGTGAAATAGATCTTTTTTTTTTTTTTTTTGGTCGACGCGATATTATGTCCGGATCCCGGTATCAAGTTTATCAAAAAAAATTTTAAGGTTTTTTAAACGTACAAATTAAAAAAAGAGAGAAAAACCGTGTTACTCAATCATTATTATTTTGAATTTGAAATTTGAACAAAAATATTTTATTTAATCAAATACGATTTTTAAAAAGTTATTATCACTGGCGAATATTTGGTATTCAGCTAGCCGACGATGGTCCTATTTGTTGTATCATCTTTCTTTACACAAAGATGTGTTTATTTTTCAATTAAAATGCGATTAAAATATTTTAGTCGTAATACTGAAAAGTTTGAAAAATGTGTTTAACCTTGAATTATATATTTATGTGATATAGCGAATATTTTGGTATTGTATTCCCGTATTGTAGTCTGTTGGTATGCAACGTGAAATACCTAAATACTTCGACAGATATCATAGAGATACCAATTTTATTTACCAGTATGGAAATCCACGAATATATCATTATTTCAGATAACGCAATTACGTAAAATTATTTTAACTTCGAAGTTTTTTTTTTTTTTTTTTTTTTTTTTTTAATATTTTGTGATTTATTAAAAAACGTTTATTAAGAAAATTTAAAAACACTAGAAAGTTTTAAAGAAGTTCTGGTATTAAAACCAGAATTGTAATTGTAAATTGTATAATCACTCATTTATAAAACTGATAGCAGTTTTTAACACAAGATTCTTTTAAGAAAATTTTCTAACAGATTCATTTTTTACTGACATTTTGCTGATTTTTCGAAACCCAATTTTCGAATTTTTAATTAGTTTTCTTTTTTCTTTATTATTATTATTATTATTATTTATTGATTTATTTATTGCATTTTTTTAGTCATAAAAACTGTTTGATTACGCCATCTGTTATCATAGAGTAAAAATGATATTCAGTCTGAGAAATGTTTGTTTATAAAATGCACTTCTTGAATAATTAAAGCACCATTTATTGTTCAGCTAGCACCTATATATTTAAATGTCCAATTAAGACAAAAATACAAGCAGTGAGGACCCGGAACAGATACAGCATAGGCAGAAACCCGAAGCAAGGTTTTAAGCGTTTTCAATGAAAAAAATATACATATTTTATTTTTTTTATTTATTTTAGAAAGTGATTTAAAATAGAGTGATTAAAGTTGTTTTTTTTTTGTTTTTTTTTTTTTGTTGTTGTTGTTGCTGTTGTTGTTTTTAATTTCTTTAAATATAGTGACTAGCGAAGCAAGCAATGCCTGCTAGTAAAGCAATAATTTAACAATTACTTTTTATTCCTTTCAAAATTCTTTCATGGTGTTACATAAAAATCTTCAAAACCAATTATTTTACTATTAGTAATCTTTTGTACAAATTTGAAATAATTTTCCCTTTAAATATTGTATAGTTTTACAAATTCGTTTATTTTTTAATTTGAACAAATTTGTAAAACAATGAAATAATTTTCTACGATGGAGTAAGCTTAGTTACGATCTGGAAAAAAAAAATGGTTTAAAAAGCACAAGGATAGACAAGTAATCTTATTAACTGCCATTTAAAATTCCATTTTTAAAGGTAAATTTTACATAAATTTATTTGTTGCAAACTTTCTCATCAAGTTGTTAAAGCATAATTAAAACTGTAATGAATTTAAGGTTTTTTATTTAGAAAATATTTTGAAAAATATCGTTAAACGAATTTTTAACAAACAGACGAATGCATGTTTTAAATTAGAATTTCAATTTAAAAAACTAATTCTTAACAAGGAAAACAATGTAGTATCAATTATGAAGTTCATAAATTGGTACCAAGAAGCGGAAAATGGAGAGAATAATCTAATTAAAAAATAGTAAAATGTTCTATTACATCTAAAGTCAATAAAACGATTTTTAAAAACCGCGTTTTGACTCAAAAGAATATTCTTTTAGATTTTGTTCAAAAATAATATTATTTAGAATGTTCTCAAAAGATTTGTTTCATACCATCCATAGAATACAAAGAAAAATGTTCAATGTATCGCCGTCATAAAACTACGAAAATGTATATTTAGACAATCTAACATTCAAAGAACGTTTTGGCGCTACTTGGGTAGCTTTAAGAAACCACTACATCACAATATTTCATTAAGTAAACTCAATCATTATAAAGAATAACTTAATAACTTAATAGATATTACTAAGCAATAATATCGTTAAAAATATAAACATTTCATATGAGCATCTATCATAAACACCATACAGTTGCTTCAATTACAAAATGAATTCGGTTACAACCTTTAATGCTAACATATACTTCTAACATATACCATTTTTAAAACTTTTTTTTTCCAAGAGTATTGTTAGTTTTATTTTTATCAATAATTATTCTAAATCCAATTTTCATACATTTAAATCACTTATTTATTTATATTTTATTATATATATATATGTGTGTGTGTGAGTGTGTGTGTGTGTGTACATATTTTTTTCATTCTGTATCTTTTCTAGACTTTCTTTCTTAAGTATCATATAAAAAACAATTTTTAGTGATTTCGCTCTTTTCTCATTTTTATTTAAAAGATAAAGTTGTTTAAACAAGAAAATATTATATGAAGTATGTAAAGTAAATAGCATTTGCCGAAATGTTTATCAAAAAATTAATTTAGAAATTTTCCACATCAATCATACATTACATTTTGACATGAAATAAAATAATTTATAGGTTTATCTAAAAAAATGTATTATGTCAAAAATTATGATATATAATTATATTGTATTTAGAAATGATTAAAATACAGTATAGTTTTATACAGGGAAAAAAAAAGAAAGAAACTAACATACTTTTTAAATAATCCAATGACAGTTTAAGTATGACAAAAGTATGACAACTGCAATCAAACAACATTAAGAGTTTGATTTATTTGATGGTTTTCACTATTTGTAAATATAATAGCAAGTATCAAGGGACAAAACCTCTTGACACTTATTTAGGTGTTCCAGAACAATAGTATTCATTGAATAATTTTTATTAGCTTCCAACTATATCCTATCTTTCAATAACATATATAAGAAAATTATTCGTTAAGAGAATAGAGTTTATTAATATATGATGAACGACATGATTTTTTTTATACATAATCGAATAAATTGAAAATTATCTACTATTTTATTCAGAAAAAGAACTGGTAAACTTTTTAAGTAATCGAATAGTATTTTTAAGTGTTTCAAAAATATTATCACTATAAACAAACAACAATAAGGATCTGATTCTTTTTTTTTTTATGGTGTTCTTTATTTATAAGTCTCATATGCATACCTAAACGAGTATCATGGGACAAAGCCTCTTGATACTCATTTGGGTATTTAAAAAGGATTTCAATCATTGAATTATAATTATTAGTTTCCATTTATAAGTTATATTTTAGTAAAATATTAAAGAAAAATAGTTCGTTAGGAGAAAAGAGTTCATTAATCAATTAGTTGAAGAGCGATGCAATGTTTCAAGTACAAAATGTGCCATAAATACAAAAATTAAAATAAAAAATTGGATCATATCAAAAGAAAGTTGTTTCTCTAATTCACATAAACCTTTGGTGGTGAACTCTAAAGGGTTTAGCTGTAATGATTAAAACATTCACGAATTAGTTATTTTCGTAATATTTCTTTTTTTTTTTTTTTTTTTTTTTTTTTAAGTGCATAAAAAATATATATTTTTTTTTTAAATGTAAGTATAATGCTTTTTAGAACTAAAAAGAATAACATTGAAAAATACACCCAATTTTCTTCTTATTTTTTTTTTTTCTTTTCTCCTTAATTTTTGCATGTTGTTCGTTCCATTTCAAGGTAGATCTATCTTATATACAAAGATGGACAAAACCTAAGGACAAATGACAAGATTCCTTTTTTTTTTTTTTTCCCACGAATATCTAAATATAAGTTTCGAATTTCAAACTATATGTTTCAGTAAAAAAAAAGAAAAGCTTTCAAATATTTTCAAATATTTTATATATCTTTTGAGAAAATGCTCAGTGTGCCTTCACTTATAACCATGACTGTCCGTCGATTTAAAATGAATATATGAGTGAAATCCCTCAGCGTTTTGCATTTTCTTGAAAGTGCTTGAAAAACCTATCGATGATATCTTTCTGAGTTTTAACGATATTTCCTTGGAGATATTTTTACAGTTAGTCCATACATTTGACTAATAAATTATGCAAAATAAATTTTGCTAGCAATTGCGCATGCGCAGTTAAAAATTATTGAAAATATTTCTCATAATTCGTCAGATATTTAATATTTCCATACACTGGTTGCAGTATGTGGTGTCTAAGGTAGTATGACAAGTTTTCCAAAAGTGGCATTGCCTTGTTTTTATAACCCTGCATCTTATAAATAAAGAACGTACGTTGAATTGTCGGCTTTATTAAAGAAACCTTTATATCTCCGTTAATATAAGTGCAATTCTTATATAAATTTATATCTGTAATTAAAAGAAGGGTCATAATCATATACTATAGCTACAATTCTTTTCAAGCATTAATTTTTACCCGGTGATTCCATAGAATTATTAGGTTAATTTGAGGCTGATCCCCATATAGCCTTCGGGGCAAAACTTTCGTTGAAGTATATGTGATATAACATGTTCTTTTTACCCGTAAGGTTTAAATAGAATCCATGAACCATTTGTTTATATGTTGGAAAAAAATGCCTAGATAGCTTAGCTATTGTTAGCTATTAGGTTTTATAAAACCTTTTTAAACATATCACAAGAAGAAATGGAAACCAACACAGGAGGGAATTCAAAATTTAATTGAGAAAAAAATTAAAAGATAAACAAAATCCAAAAATTAGAAGCATGCTATATTCAAAACTCTTCAGGGGCATTAATTGAATAATTATATCAAATATAAGTGAATTTTTGTATGTCTGTAAGCGTATAGCCAAGAAATTACAGTTATTAATTACCTATTTACTCATACAATAAGAAACCAATTAAAGAGAAAATCAAGTTAAATGTAATTAAAAAATCTGGAGTGACTCCACTCGACTTTCCGAACATTGAGTAATTAACAGTTTTGTAGATAAAGTAAAGAAAGAGTAGTTGTTAAACAAACAAAAGAGAGAAAACCATAATAGAGTGTTTGAGTATTTTTCTCCATCTATTACACGTTGTTTTATTTAACGCTACTGAACTTTGAGCCCATAGATCATAATGACAAAGAAATTTTCGTTGTGTCCCTGTAAAAACCTATAAATGTTAGATTCACCAAAATGCTTATAGTTAGTGCAACAGTGATTTATAATACTCATATAAATTTTCAGCTGAATTCAATAAGGCGTTTAGATGCTATCGTACTTTTAAAAATTTAGTCCCATAGGCCATAATGATAAAGAATTTTTCTTTGTGTCCCTGTAAAAAAACTGTAAGTGCTAGATTCACCAAAATCTATACAGTTAGTTCAACTGTGATCTATAACATGTGTACAATTTTTTTGCTCGGATTAATAAGGCGTTTAGACACTATCACATTTTTAAAAATTTGGCCCCATAGGCATAATGATAAAGAATTTTTCTTTGTGTCCCTGTAAAAGAACTACAAGTGCTAGATTCTTCAAAATCTATACAGATTGAGTATTTGTGATCTATAATATGTGTATAAAATTTTTGCTCAATTGAATAAGGCGTTTAGATGCTATCGCACTTTTAAGATTTTGCTCCCATAGGCCATAATGATAAAGAATTTTTCTTTGTGTCCCTGTAAAAAAACTATAAGTGCTAGATTCACCAAAATCTATAGGGTTCGTACTATGGTGACTTACAATATGCGTACCAACTTTCAGGTTAATCGAACGAAGCGTTTAGACGCTAGCGTGTTCACCCACAGACATACACACATACACACATACATACACACATACACACACACATACATACATCATCGTAAAAATAGTGAAAACGGACTCAGGGGACCTCAAAACGTATAGAAACATCAAAATCTCGAATTCGGATTTTTGACATGATTACAATACTTTCCTCACTATAGTGTTCGGAAAGTAAAAATCATAAGAAGATAAAAATAAAACTTAGACAGAGATAAAAATAAAATTAAAACTTGCTTACAGAACACAATAAGTTCTGTTAACAAAACTAGTTAAAAAATTTCTTCCAATGAAGTATCTTTGCAATTATTTTAGGTGAGTATTGATATAAACTTAAAAATAAATAAGTTAATAACGAATGTGAGTGTAATAATTGACCAAATAATATAAAATATTAATATTAATATTTATTATTATTCTTTTTTAATTAGTTATTTGGGGGGGGGATGTAGAAGAAGAAGAAGTGCTGCCAATTTTGTACAATAAGTAGAAACAAAAATATAAATATAATTAACTAAAACTAGTATAATAAATAATACAGTAGAACAGAAATTATATCTAAAATTGAGAACTAAATTGATCTTTTTTCTTTTAATTGTTAAATGTTTAGTGTATAAAAAATATATATTACATATTTTATTATTATTATATTTAATAATTATTCAGTTGAAATAAATTAAATGAAGCATTATAAGCGTATACCAGACTTAAAACTAATCAAATTTATTTTTAATATTTATGAAATAATTCATATTTATATTTGATTAAAATAATTTATTAGTTTTTGTGATATAAATATATAAGTATGTAAAATGCAGTAATGTTAATGATGAAGTAAGTTTGTTTAAATTAGCGGTATATTGTTAATAAGAGTAAATACGGAGAATTAAAATGAGCTAAAAGTGATAAATATGTATGTATATATATATATATATATATATATATATATATATCATACATGTTATTTCAATTTTAATATCTTTTCTTATTGTGGTTTTGGCAATGAAAGTTAAGAATCATTAACAATATGTATTTAAATTTCAGGATGGATTAAAATAGCTATCGCAGCTGCGCATATAAAGACCTTGGCAAAAAACATTCAAGCTACTTCTGTGCCAAATTTTTAATTTCGCCAAGGAAGTCCTATACTAAAGCTGTCCTATATTCTATTATGTAAAGGTTTAAGATAAATTTATTATCCTTGAAAAAATTTATCAGTGTAATTATTTTATTTTATTTATTTATTTATTATTTATTTGGTTATTGCTGCAAAAATGAAACTTTTAATTTTAGAATTTCCTGAAAGAATGTTTAATTTTAAATGTTTTCTATTATTTTTCCAAATTCATCTGCGTTAAGAAATTAAATGCTTCTTTTTATCAAGTTTTTAACAAACTTTATCTTTTTATTTCTGGGTGAAAACTTCTAACAAAAGAACCGCTGATCTATTTTACCTTAAGTAATTATTCCATTATACAAAGATTTGAGATTCTTTTCTTACACGTATCATCGGAATGCATTTGATACAGCAGTAAAAGGCGTAATGTAAGAAAATCCATTTATAGTAAGGTGGGGGGTACTTTTTTTGTAGTAAAAAACGAATAAAAAAAATGATAAAAAGGCTAAAAAGATAGACAGGTTAAGAGGAAGTTCTTGAATTTGATTCATAGGGTGGATAAGTGAGAGTGTAAGTAATGATAAAGTATCAGAATAACGGTATTCATGAAAGACGAATACAAATCATGGGTAATTTGAAACCCATGAAAGGCCCCTGAAATCCACTGAGACAGATAGTGCTGTTAGATAGAAATTTTTGAATTCTGAACAGCTATATAACGTTTAAAAAAGCCTTGGACGCAAACTGTTATATATATGTTTTTTTAAATTAAACTGTCAATGATGAAGATGATGATGATAATAATAATAATAAATTATTGTTATTGTTATTGACGTGGATCTACTGACATAAAATTTTCTTTATAAAACACCTCCAAAAAGTTTTAACAGTAAAAAGGGCTTCAGAAATGCTGTATTAAAATTTACAGAATGTTATGTTTTATTTTTATGGTAAATCTGAGCTTTACTTACTTTATTTATGTAATCTTACTAATTAAATTCCTCTCAGATTATGCGTTTTATGATTTTTTCTTCTGTTTTATTTATAATCATTATACGTCCTGTTTATTACCTTACCAATTAAAATGAATGTTTTAGATTCATCAAATTCTTTTTGTTGTCGTTGTTGTTGTTGTTGTTGTTGTAAATTTACACATTTGAGATTCAATGAAATCAAGTTAATAATTTTCTGAAATTATTGTACGTCACCTTTTTTTTTTTTTAAATACCTGGTACCAGTTCAAGAATACAGATAGAAAATTTACAAAATTTAATATTTCAAAAAAGTTTCACATCACTTGACTATTGTTCGTGCAAACTGTTCGTGTACAGGGACACTCAAAAGTATTCAAATGCACTACGTCTGTGGGGGAAATTGTAGGTAAGTAGAGTTTAACATCTATAGACTGCACTCAATCAAATGAAACGAATATATATTTTTTGTAATGGAGATAGTCAACTGGGGAAAAATTTTTGTGCATGTAGGAGCCTCGCCTCCCCCCCTGGGGGGAAAATCCCTCTCGATGGGAGTAAATTTTCATGATGGGTATATTTCAAAAGAGCTCTCCAATACCTTTAAAACGAATGTTTGAACCATGGATCTGCGATTATTTAAAATAAAGTTATCGATTTTTTTTCATTTTTAACTTTTTTTTTTTTTTTTTTTTTTAATGTAATATTGAGAATAAATTCAACTTTTTTTGGATATTTAGTGGTATACTACTTCTGTAATAGGAAAATCGTCTGCAGTATCATGGAAGATAATTTTTTTAAATAATAATTTTAATAAATTATTTTTACTGAGTGAATTTGTATAGGAAAATATAGAAGAAAGGCGTGTGGTGGCCACAACACACTAGTTATTTGTTGTCAGTGGATGTGCTTTGCAAATAATATTTTACCATTTCCAGGAAAGCTGTTCGGGAATTGAAATGAATTTCTCATAGAGATATGGTAAATAATGTATGTTTTAAGCTAAATATTCATCGCTTGTCTTTTGTATAGGTACGCGTTTCGGCTTCCTGATTACCGTAGTCAAATGTTTTAACGTTTGATCTTTGTCTGTGTCTCTTAGAGTAACTTAAAAGCGAATAATTTTTAGAGATCCAAATATTTTATTTTGAAGTTAATTTAAGTTTGTTACTGGAGAAGTTTGATCAAGATTGATAAGTTTTAATGAATGTTGCGTGTGAAAATTGTCTGTATAATTTTAAGTAAACTTTTAATTTTAATAACCGAATTAAATTGTATATAAATGTAGGTGCATTAATGAAACGGGGGGTTGAGGGGGGTGGTAGCCCCCTCACACAGAACTAATTATCATATGAAACTCTTCCGAAGCCTAATTTGAATTGTTTAACATAAGTTTACATAACAGTAATCGTTATCTTACCTCTTAATCTGCAACCTGTATTTATAGTATTAAATTTCAGGGTTAGAGAAAGTCGTGTGACTGACACACCAGATTATTATTTTATTTTATTTTTTTCGCAAAAATTAATCAATAAATTTCAAAATCCATCCTAATTCTTTTAAATAGTTTCTATGAAACATCCAAAAAATGAGTCTTTTCTTGAATGTCTGTAGATGTTTTAGCATTTTAAAAATCATGAATTCATGAAAATGTTTAAACAAAGAAACTCAATTTAAAGATTTCGAATCTGTAAAACGTCTATCAAAAATCATAAGAATTGTTAAATGAATATATATATACTAAACAAACCTGATATAGTTTAATTTATAAATTTTAAATTGAAATAGAAGCTTTTAAATAAAACCTTCAAATGTGCCAATTCTGAGGTGCTAAGTCCCCTAAAGCTCAGAATAAATTTTACAATAAGTTTACAATAATTTATATCAAATTTTACTTATAATCACCTTAAAAGTTGTATATTGTAGCTTCTTTTTTTTTTTTTTTTTTTTTTCTTGTAATAGTATAATTTGTTTAGAAATTGTTTAAAAAAAGAAAAAGAAAGAAAGAAAGAAAAAGAAAAACTATTAATATTTCTTACGTAGGCTTATCTTCAATTAAAATTATTACTTATCTTGAATTTTTATTGCCTACCTGTACACTTTCCCAAGTTTCGAGCAATTTCTTTCTTTCTTTCTTTCTATCTTTTTTTTTTTTTTTTTTTTTTTTTTTTTTCTTTATGTAATTTTTAAGTGCATCTGGACAATTTCAGGTGGCTACAGAAATTCAGAAATAAATGATTTTTCCATGATTAGTTTTGACAAATTTCCATGATTTTCATTGCCGATTATATACATTTCATAATTGTGTGTATATAACACACTAGGGTAACATGCTCGCTAAACCACTGCAATTCAAAAAACTATACTGATTTTTTTACTGAGGAAAAAATATCTCAATCTTTTTATTTTTTCCTTTGTTCACTTCCGAAAAGGAAAATAAAATAAAAAATTCAAAATTTTGGAAAAATTTTGAAAATTATAAAAAATATGACTCATTTAAATTGCAACCCATTAACATCAAGACATGAAATTATTCCTCGTGTTGTTGCACTAAAAATATTTATATATTTATTTTAATGTTAACTTGGTGAGATTAAATTATAAAGCGGCCAATCCTGTGCCATCACGGGATAACAAGAGAAATAAGAGAAATTTAATTTAAAAGATTAAATAACAGTAACTAAAATGATTATAAATTTATCTTTACGATTACCATATTAATTTACGCTTGCAAGCATACATTCGGAAGCATTTTTCTCTCGTTTACATTGTTTAATAATAATAGATAAGCTAATAAAAAAAATAATAATAAATAAAGATAAAACAGATGGAAAAATCAGAAAATGCAGGGTGGAAAAAAAAGAAATTTAATTTAGTAAGATTAAATAGCAGTGCAATGACTATAAATTTATTAGGTTTTTCTAACTTTATTGCATATCAACAAATGTACAACGAATACTATATTAATTTACGCTTGTGCAAATATACATTAGGAAGCATTTTTCTCTCGTTTACAATGTTTTATAATAATAGATAAGCTAATAAAAAAATAATAAATAAAGATAAAACAGAAGGAAAAATCAGAAAATGCAGGGAGGAAAGAAGAAAAATTTGTAAGATTAAATAACAGTGCAATGTCTATAAATTCATTAGGTTTTTCTAACTTTATTGCATATCAACAAATGTACAACGAATACTATAATAATTTACGCTTATGCAAACATACATTCGGAAGTATTTTTCTCTCGTTTACAATGTTTTATAATAATAGATAAGCTAATAAAAAAATAATAGATAAAGATAAAACAGAAGGAAAAATCAGAAAATGCAGGGAGGAAAAAAGAAAAATTTGTAAGATTAAATAACAGTGCAATGACTATAAATGTATTATGTTTTTCTAACTTTATTACATACCAACGAACATACAACGAATACCGTATTCATTTACGCTCATGCAAGCATGCATTCGGAAGCATTTTTCTCTCGTTTACATTGTTTTATAATAATAGATAAGCTAACAAAAAAATAATAAATAAAGATAAAACAGAAGGAAAAATCAGAAAATGCAGGGAGGAAAGAAGAAAAATTTGTAAGATTGAATAATAGTGCAATGTCTATAAATTTATTAGGTTTTTCTAACTTTATTGCATATCAACAAATGTACAACGAATACTATAATAATTTACGCTTATGCAAACATACATTCAGAAATATTTTTCTCTCGTTTACAATGTTTTATAATAATAGATAAGCTAATAAAAAAATAATAGATAAAGATAAAACAGAAGGAAAAATCAGAAAATGCAGGGAGGAAAAAAGAAAAATTTGTAAGATTAAATAACAGTGCAATGACTATAAATGTATTATGTTTTTCTAACTTTATTACATACCAACGAACATACAACGAATACCGTATTCATTTACGCTCATGCAAGCATGCATTCGGAAGCATTTTTCTCTCGTTTACATTGTTTTATAATAATAGATAAGCTAACAAAAAAATAATAAATAAAGATAAAACAGAAGGAAAAATCAGAAAATGCAGGGAGGAAAGAAGAAAAATTTGTAAGATTAAATAATAGTGCAATGTCTATAAATTTATTAGGTTATTCTAACTTTATTGCATATCAACAAATGTACAACGAATACTATAATAATTTACGCTTATGCAAACATACATTCGGAAGTATTTTTCTCTCGTTTACAATGTTTTATAATAATAGATAAGCTAATAAAAAAATAATAGATAAAGATAAAACAGAAGGAAAAATCAGAAAATGCAGGGAGGAAAAAAGAAAAATTTGTAAGATTAAATAACAGTGCAATGACTATAAATGTATTATGTTTTTCTAACTTTATTATATACCAACGAACATACAACGAATACCGTATTCATTTACGCTCATGCAAGCATGCATTCGGAAGCATTTTTCTCTCGTTTACATTGTTTTATAATAATAGATAAGCTAACAAAAAATAATAAATAAAGATAAAACAGAAGGAAAAATCAGAAAATGCAGGGAGGACAAAAGAGAAATTTAATTTGCAAGATTAAATAACAGTGCAATGACTATAAATTTATTATTTTTTTCTAACTTTATTGCATATCAACAAATGTAAACGAATACTATATTAATTTACGCTTATGCAAACATACATTCGGAAGCATTTTTCTCTGGTTTACCTTGTTTTATAATAATAGATAAACTAATAATAAATAAAGATAAAACAGAAGGAAAAATCAGAAAATGCAGGGAGGAAAAAAGAGAAATTTAATTTGTACGATTAAATAACAATGCAATGACTATAAATTTATTATGTTTTTCTAACTTTATTACATACTAAGAAATATACAACGAATACCATATTAAGTGACTATAAATTCATTATGTTTTTCTAACTTTATTGCATATCAACAAATGTACAACGAATACTATATTAATTTACGCTTATGCAAGCATACATTCGGAAGCATTTTTCTCTCTTTTACATCGTTTTATAAAAATAGGTATGGTAGTTAAAAAAAGGGTAATAAATAGAAATAAAGCAGAAGAAAAAAATTTAAAAAATGCAGGGTAAGAAAAAGAAATTAAATTTTCAAGATTAAACAATGGTGCAATGACTATAAATTTATTATGTTTTTCTAACTTTATTACATATGAACAAATATACAACGACTACCATTACACTCATGCAAGCATACATTCGGAAGCAGTTTTCTGTCGTATGCATCGTTTTACAAAAATAGGTAAGGTAATAAATAGAAATAAAGCAAAAGGAAAGATCAGAAAATGAAAAAAAAAAAAAAAAAAAAAAAATTAATTTGTAAGATTAAATAACGATGCAATGACTATAAATTTGTTATGCTATTCTGACTTCATTATTTCATCTGACTTCATAATTAAAAAAAAGGGTAATAAATAGAAATAAAGCAGAAGAAAAAAAATCAAAAAAAATGCAGGGTAAGAAAAAGAAATTAAATTTTCAAGATTAAACAATGGTGCAATGACTATAAATTTATTATGTTTTTCTAACTTTATTACATATGAACAAATATACAACGACTACCATTGCACTCATGCAAGCATACATTCGGAAGCAGTTTTCTGTCGTATGCATCGTTTTACAAAAATAGATAAGGTAATAAATAGAAATAAAGCAAAAGGAAAGATCAGAAAATGCAAAAAAAAAAAAAAAATTAATTTTGTAAGATTAAATAACGATGCAATGACTATAAATTTGTTATGCTATTCTGACTTCATTATTTCATCTGACTTCATAATTAAAAAAAAGGGTAATAAATAGAAATAAAGCAGAAGAAAAAAATCAAAAAAATGCAGGGTAAGAAAAAGAAATTAAATTTTCAAGATTAAACAATGGTGCAATGACTATAAATTTATTATGTTTTTCTAACTTTATTACATATGAACAAATATACAACGACTACCATTACGCTCATGCAAGCATACATTCGGAAGCAGTTTTCTGTCGTATGCATCGTTTTACAAAAATAGATAAGGTAATAAATAGAAATAAAGCAAAAGGAAAGATCAGAAAATGCAAAAAAAAAAAAAAAAAAATTAATTTTGTAAGATTAAATAACGATGCAATGACTATAAATTTGTTATGCTATTCTGACTTCATTACACATCAACAAGTATACAACAAATATCATATTAGTTTATGCTCAGGCAGGTGTACATTCGGAAACGTTTTTCACTTGTTTACATCGCTTTAAAAATTATTAAGAAGCAATTAGCCGTATTAAAAGAGTTATTTACAATTATTTTAGTAAGGTCAGATTAAATTTAAAAGGAAAAATGATCATATTAAAAACAAAATTAGTCAAAAGAATTGTGTTATATATTTCTTTAAATTTAAAAAATAATATCCATATGGGGGAATTGTTTTAGTTTTAATATGGATATTTTCATAAATTTGAACATACATATTTAAAATCATTGTACAAAAATGAATTGATTTGAAAAAAAATAAATAAATAAGCTCTTACAAACATACAAACTACCACGATTTTCTCTTACTTTTATTTCTTTGGACTATTTGGAGAAGTAATTAACTATATGAAAATAATCAAATATAATTATTTTGACAAGACAATAAAGGAGTGTGAATGAATTTAGAATAAATAAGCGACCAACTAGAAAAGTATAGAAATAATTAAAATAATAATAATTTCTATACGGAGAGAGAAAATGACCGATTTAACCATAAATATATACATAAAAGACTCCATGCTCGTCTGCTATGAACAACTAAACCTTTAATTTATTTTACTTATTCTTATCAATGTTACTGCAAATGCTGCCTTCTGTGAGAAATGTTGTTTGATTATCCGATTTCTCGAACTAAATAGTTTTTTCCACATCCTTTCACATATTTAATTTCAATTATTTTCATGTATGATAGGGGACCCGCTAGAGATTTTCTATTATAATCACTAGCGAACGAAATCGTTCATTAGTGCTCAACGGTGAAAAAGGTCTCCCCTGACTAGTGTTGGACGATATCAGAAATTAAATATCGCGATATATCACCAAGTTAATATCGATATTAGTGATATATTGCGATATTTCTTTCAAGATAGGAAAAAATAGACATTTGTTATTTTTTAACAACATGTGCACACGAATTTTAAAGTATACAAGTATAGAGTGTTTTCCATGTATTTTCTGGTATATTACTATCATAACTTTATCATAAAAAAAAAAATCATAAAAAGTGAATCAATATTTTGTGTTTCTTATAACTTATACTATTGCTTTTTAGTATACCTCTGTATAGTTTATCCTCTATTCTTCCCATTTTAAGCTTTAATTATTTTAAAATCATATTTTAACACAGCTACTATGTGATCTGTGTTTTGTTTGTACCAAGTATATCAAAATTCATAATTCTACTAAAAATAAAGCTTAAGAAAAATTGTCTTAAGATGTAGGTATTAAATAAAAAGGAAAATCAATTTAAATAGTTAAGAAATGCCATTGGAATTGGATACACCTTTTTTGGTCGTAGAGAGTAATATTTTTTACTTAAAACTCTTATATGCATCCTAAATGTCAGTTGCTTGTCATTTTTATTTTTGTTTCTGCTTACCAAATCATTACAATATTTTTTAAATGTATATGTGTTTAATTCACATTCGTAATAGTTTCACAACAATTGAAAATTGAATTATATATATCTATATATATTATATATATATATATATATATATATATATATATATATATATATATATATATATATATATATATATATATATATGTATACATTGTCAGTATAAAAATTATATTATTTAAACAAAATTATGTTAAAGTTTCATTTTGTTACTTAAAGTAACTCATTTTGCATTTAAACCAATTTCATTTAACATGTACGGCTTAAAAAAAAAAGAAAGAAAGAAAGAAAGAAATAAAGAAGGAAGGAAAAGGAAAGAGAAAAAATAAATGCTACATAAAAAAAGTAATAAACTATCCAATATTATATATTTCTATAAAGAAACTGTCACTGTAAAATTACTGAAGATAAAACTGTATTTTACATCAGTCAGATAGCACCCTTTCTCCCTTCCCATGTTATCCAATGGGATTTTTGTCGCGTCGTTTTATAAAAATATTTTATTAAAAAATGAACTTTTTCGAATTCTGTTTTTTGAATATTACTCTTTGAACAGGTCGTCTTTTAGCTTAAATTCTGTTTTTTGAATATTACTCTTTGAACAGGTCGTCTTTTAGCTTAGTGAGCAATTTTTCGAAAAAATAAATTTAAATATTTTACTTAGAGATCCACACTTAAGAGTCCATAATTTACTTATTGAAATAAAATATTTAAACTAATTTTTTCGAAAAATTGTTCCCCAAGCTAAAAGGGTTAAAGTAGTAAACCAAGTTCAAAGACTAATATTCAAAAAACAGAATTCGAAAAACTTCATTTTTGAATGAGATATTTTTATAAAACGAAGCAACGAAAATCCCATTGGATAACATGGGAAAGGAGAAAGGGAGCTAGCTATCTGACTGAAATACAGCCCAAAGCAGTGATGCCAGATGGTCGAAAATTATTTCCCCAAACAGGTCTTAAAATTTCCCCAAATCAAGGGTTTTTTTCGAAAACATCCCCAACAGGTTTTCCACTAAAAAGAGGAAAAAAAAAAACATTTTTTTTCAAAAAATAATATCTAGCAGATTTTTCTGATTTGAGCTCAGATTTTTCCCCAAATGAACTCAATTTTTGAAAAAAATCCCCAAAGAACAACAAAGCTATTGAAAGTCTCTAGTCGTAGGGATAAATCATTACGTTGCCAACATTGACAGAAAGTTGAAGAAATCCCCAGATTTGTCCCCAAACATTTTAGAATTCCCCAAAAAAGTCCTCAAAATTGTCCCCATAAGCTTCACAAATCCCCCAAAATGGGGACAAAATCCCCAATCTGGCATCACTGAGCCAGAGTGAGTGAAACACATTGAACGTCACATCTTATTGACCAGAAGTTATCGATACTTTGAAATAAACCAATATCAATGAACCAATAGCAGGAAATGAGCTAAAACAAAAGATATTGTTTGGTTACTGTGGTAATACACCTACGATCCATGAGTGGTGATATGGAATATTATCAAATACTAACAGTAGTATAAATTATTTCATATTATCGTTTAGGGTTTTATCGTTTAGTCAATATACTGCGGGAAAAGCAGATGGCTTTCAATAAATACTGTTTATTTTTTTATTATGCGGTGGACTTATTAAAGCAGTGATATTTTAGATTTGAGGATGCGCACGCAGGAATAAAGGAAGAGGAAGTATATGCATTGTGTGAGTGCAGTGATCGTTTGGGGTGGGGTTATATTTTTTTATTTTATCAGTGAGGGATGGGAGAAAAATAATTGGAGAATGGGTATTAGTATACGATATTGCGCGCTCTTTTTATTCGGGTTTCATTCGCTGATGGGATCGTTCGCTCGCTCGGGTTTCATTCGGGAATTCGGGTTTCATTCGCTGATGAGATCGTTCGCTCGCTCGGGTTTCATTCGGGAATTCGGGTTTCATTCGTGATGCATGCTAGCGCGGAATCGCAATTCTATTAATCCGTCGTTGACGTTTAACGGTACTTATCAGCATATCAATTGATCGCGCTCTGCGCTCTAGGTAATATCGTTAAAAGGGATATATTGACAGAGCAAAATCTTAAATATTGTTATCGGGATATTTAAAAAATATCGATACTTGGGGATATATTGATAAATAATCCAGCCCTACCCCTGACGTGTTTTTTTCGCCATTCTGAGCTATTCCTTAATGAAAAATAATCTGTCAAAAAATGTATTTCAGTTGTTTATTCTCTCATTGCCTGTTTGAATCTTTTGTTTTTTGGTTTCATGTCGTTTTACGCACATGCAACATTATTTAAATAGCAGCTATCTAGGAATAAGATTAAGGTAAGTTAGAAGTTAAATTAAATTCTGTAAAAAAAAAAAAAAAAAAATAGGTAAAATATATTGTTTCAAAAATCAAAAAATAAAATTAATTGTGTTTCATTAATTAACAATCAGTCTTCGCAGGTAAATTTAATTTGGTGAAATTTTACTCTTGTTTGTCTATGTAGTTTCAGTGGTCTTAAATCTGTAGCTCGGCTTTTACTACATTTTAAGTATTATATATATATAATAACAATAGAAATAAAAATTTCAAGACGTATAAATAACTAATTTGTATATACACCCCGAGACAAAGAGATTGGTACAAAGGGTTTTTTCTTTGATTTTTCATAAAATAACATTATCTAAATTATGCTTATCATTTATTATTATCATAAAATAACACTATTCCCGGACTAATTTTTGTTTTAAGACTAATTTAGAAAAATTTTAAGACTAATTTTTTTTTTTTTAATTTAAGACTACACACCGCAACAAAAATATAGGAACAAAGGTTTTTTTTTTTTTTTTTTTTTTTTTTTTATGAATATTTTGAATGTGATTCAAATATTTAATATGTTTTTGATATGATAATATTTTGTTATGATAATAAATAATCAGCACAATATAATATTATTTTATGAAAAATTAAAAAAAAAAAAAAAAAAAAAAAAAAAAAAACCTTTATTCCTATCTTTTTGTCGCAGTCTGTGTAGTCTTAAATTAGAAAAATTTTAGTCTTAAAACTTTTCTAAATTAGTCTTAAAACAAAAATTATTCCGGGAATAGTGTTATTTTATGATAATAATAAATGATAAGCACAATTTAGATAATGTTATTTTATGGAAAAAAAAAAAAAACCGTTATACCTATCTTTTTGTCACGGGGTGCACATTATATCGATTATGCTTCTAGCAAATCAATTAATTTTCTTAATCTTCCATACTAAAAGACATTCCGGCGCAATTTCTATTATCCTTTTTATGTTTTGAGAGGCAATTAGTCGCATGAATAAAATGATTTCGATTGACCTTGGTCTTTAATAAAAAGAACTAAATCTATTTGAGTTTATTTGAAATAACTCAAGCACGCGGCAAGATCAAAAGAAATTTTTAGAAAAGAGTCGTTTTGTTATTTTGTTTTGAATTTGAAAAGTCATTCTTATATGGTATGAAAAAAAAGTTAATTTAAGATAGAAAATCATGTCAATATTGCCGAAATGAGTTTAAATATGTATATATGGTATTATATATTCTAATATAGTATATACTTTAGCAAATTAATTGATTTCCTCAATTTTTCTTACATAAAGACATTCCGGCACAATTTCTGTTGTCACTTAGATATTTTAAGAGCCAATTTGTTGTATGAATAGTGTGATTTAGAATAATCTTGGTCTGTCTACAATTAAGGAATTGAATCAACTGGAGTTGATATGAAATGGCATAAAGCAAGCGGTAAGATCAAAAGAAAATTTTAATAAAAAGATAATTTTCTTTCTAAATTAAAAATTAATTACTGTGTTAAGAGAATTGATAATATCTCAGTAACCATGAAAGAGAAATTTTAACAAAGAAACATAAAAAATAATAGTTGTAAAAGCAAATCTATATTTACATAAGTAATTAAAAAAATTATTGCAAAACTAAACACTATCTGCGTAATATACCAAATATATATATTCAATATATCATCAAAGGAACCAAATGGAAAACATTTGTGCTAAGTTTAGTGCATGTTAATAAGCATAAATAAACTACAAACATATTTAATTTTATAAATCTTTTCTATAATATAGCACGGGAAAAATTGTTTTTTTAATGGAAAAAAATATCGCAGAATTACAGAAATGAGTTTAAATTATTATATACGCTACGTGTATAGATGTTGATAAAAATCAGAATTTTATCTGTAAGTTTCTCAGAATCAAAAATTTTTACAATAACTTCACGTTTCACACGTCATGTGAGCCAAAACTGACACTCTAAAATTTCTGTGTGGATGGTGGATTGGGACGGGGGGGGGGAGGGGGGGTCGTTGTGTTTGTATGTCTGTAACGTTATTTTCGAACGGGTATCACGTGAGAACGGAATTCAACGACACTTGGCATGAATTTAGATTTATACCCAACTTAAAATTATATCTATCAAACATTTCGAAATTTTGATTAAATTTAGAGATATGTGTAAAAAACGCGCCGTAAAACTTTTGTCTACAAATAACATATTTCAATTTCATTAAGATTTGTGCAAAGTAAAGTTATTAAAATATAATTTATAGAAATACGTCTCATAGAACACAATGATTTGAAATACTTTCAGGTGACCCTGTACACAAACCAGTGATGGTATTTACTCCATTTTTTATAAAAAGCATCCCATGGTGAACTTCAATAACATATTTCAATTTTAAGAAATTCCATAAATATTTACGGGAGTTAGAGCGCGGACAGACAGACAGACGGACAGACAAACCGAAGTCATTAACACTTTTCAACCTTGTTGGAAAGTGTTAAAAAGATATATATACACAGAATATTAGATGAAAATCATTTGCATGCTGTTTTTGTAAATAATGTTTAAATTGAATAAATTATGCTTATTTTTAAAACAGGAAAAAATGGCACGTTATATATTTCATCAATAAAAATGCTTGTTTATAGATATATATTATTTCCTCTAATAAATAAGAATTGGTTACTTTGGAGTTCCTTTTAGTTTCAAGAAATTCCATGAATATTTATGGAAGTGAGAAAGCAGACAGACAAACAAATCGAAGTCATTAACACTTTTCAATCTTGTTAGAAAGTGTTAAAAAGGCTCCTTTCTTGCCCTTTAGTCAAAACTTGAAATAATATTTGTATTACAAAATTTTCGCCTTGAACATATGCATTCTAATTCATACACTTTAAAGTTTTTCAAGATCACTTTAAAAAATTGTTACAGTTAAACATAATTTTTAAATTAGTTTTTTAAGGGAACATAATAGGAAGGAGAACATAATTTTTACACAGAATGTAACATAATTTTTTCATACACATGTACTTTTTAATTTTTTGTTTCCCAAAAACTAATTAATAAATTTAAAAATCTATTCCTATTTCCTTTACGTAGGCTCTGTTAAACATCCAAAAATTATGTATAGTTTTTCTTAAATGCCTGTAAAAGTTATAGAATTTTGAAGATCGTGATTTCCTTTTTTAAAAAAAAAATCTGGAGTGACTCCACTCGACTTTCCGAACATTGAGTAATTAACAGTTTTGTAGATAAAGTAAAGAAAGAGGAGTTGTTAAACAAACAAAAGAGAGGAAACCATAATAGAGTGCTTGAGTATTTTTCTCCATATATTACACGTTGTTTTATTTAACGCTACTGAACTTTGAGCCCATAAGATCATAATGATAAAGAATTTTTCGTTGTGTCCCTGTAAAAACCTATAAATGATAGATTCACCAAAATGCTTATAGTTAGTGCAACAGTGATTTATAATATTCATATAAATTTTCAACTCAATTGAATCGTTTAGATGCTATCGCACTTTTAAAAATTTGGTCCCTTAGGCCATAATGATAAAGAATTTTTCTTTGTGCCCCTGTAAAAAAACTGTAAGTGCTAAATTCACCAAAATCTATAAGGTTCGTACTATGGTGACTTACAATATGCATACCAACTTTCAGCTTATTCGAACAAAGCGTTTAGACGCTAGCGTGTTCACTCACAGACAGACACACATACATACACACAATTTTGAAGATCATGATTACCTTTCTAAAAAAAAATGCAAGCTGAGTAAACGCACATTAAAGATTTCAAATCTATAAATATACATATCAAAAACCATAAGAATTGTTGCCTGAATATATATTTTTCTGAACAAACCTGATACAGTTCAATTTATAAATATTAAATGGAAATGTATGTTTTTATATGAAACCTTCAGTGGTGCCAAGTCAAAGGTGCCAAGTCTCCTTAATTTTCAAATGTATTTCTATTTTAAATTCTGTACTGATAAGTATAAAGGATTTAAATCCATATTCTTGATTTTTCAGGAGACGAAAAATAAAGTTAAACTAACTAAAAACTAATCAGAAGAATCGATTAGGAAAAAGGGATTAGGTTGATTTATACCCCTTTATACTATTCAGTGATTGTCAATCTTCATTTAATAAAGGGAAAAAATTGAATTAAATATTTTATACTAAAGATTAATGCTAAATTTCTGACTTGAATCTTTTTTTACCAATGGATTTTCTCAAAGACTAAATGGCATGGATTTAAATCCTTTATATCAATCGATAGAGAAATTTTTTTCTGAGTCTGACTATGTACTTAACTCAAAATCGACATTTTTGGACTTGTTTAAAGGACTTGTTATAACCTTTATACTCATCAGTACAGAATTGTTCATAAGCATTTCTTGCTCGCGTTTAATATTATAAACTGAAAGCTTTCTACGGATGCAGATATATTAATTATCAAATCAGTCATTTTTTTTATGAGACTTTTATCATGTAGGAGAGAGTGGGAATGAATGGGACGCAGGATGAATGGGACAATAGCAAAATTTTTATGTTTTGCAAGCACTAGAAACTTGACAATTTTTCTTATATATGGCAGTACTGAGGTCATTCATCAAGTGTAGTTTCAGAATTGTGCTGTCTATTGAAAGGCAGTAAAAAATTAAAGTGTCTTTTTCTGCTGCCAGAGTAGCTTTTTACTGATTCAATATTTTTATACCCTGTAGCTCAATAGTTATAACATGGAATTACAAAAGTAGCATGGATTTAGAGAAAAATAGATTGAAATTAATTGTTCTGACTTTTGTTTATAATAATTATGATTAAAAAAATTATAAGTTAGAATAGTCAATGCAACTTAAATCAATAATATCAAAAATTAAAAAAATAAATAAATAAACTAATAATAATTGGATTAAAATCACAATTTCAATCAAGCTAATTAAATAAATCCTGGTGATTATTAATATAATACAGAATAGAATGCTTATTTTTCCCGATCAGTCGGAAATAAAAATTTATCTGGATAATTTGTACTCTATTATAATGATTTATATCTTTCTAGTGTCTTATTTATTTATATATTTTTAGATTAGATCTTATTAGATTAAATTGCCAAAGCATAGAGCACTAGGAACTGTGCGTACCAAAGGACTTTTGCCTTTTGATGTTACTTTGAGTCAATACATCAGTTTATGTTAATTTCAGTAACTTCATAGTGTGTAATAAAATCATAAAAACCAATTTAACTTTAAAAATTTATTTACTTTTCATTTTGTTTTCTTTTCTTTGTTAACTCCAGTCCTGTACCATTCTTCCCCATCTATGGAGATTAATTGGACAATGCACATGCATGTAAAAAAAATAAATTATTATTAATTAAAAATTATAGCTTTTTTTAAAAATTAGTATGTTTATATGTAACTGATTACTGAAGTGTACTTATGAACAATGCAGTTATTATCTATGTGAGGAATATGGATCAAAGAAAATTTTTTTCAAAACCGTTTAAAAGAATCCTGATTCATATTTACACTAGTCAAGAAGGAAACAACTTTCAAACTGATGAATAGAGATATAGAATATACATACAAATAAAATTATTATGAATAAACATCGGCATTAATTTATATTTCAGTAACAAATAAAAATAAAGAAAATGTACTGAAAATTATACGACTCACATCTAGAAAATAAATTGTTGCTCTAGTAAAAATAGTTCTATGCCATTCTTATAAATTCTCGTTCCCTTTGATAACAAGTTCTAAAAACACGTATTAGAATTTTAGAGCATTTATCTATATTATCATGGTTATTTCATTTTATTCATTCATTTATTGATAACGCATATACATCAGATTTGTATGCTTGACTTGGAGTCCGCTTGTAAATCTTCGTCAGATAAAGGCAGATAGCACATCACAGAATTACTATACGAAGAATTGAAAAACACCCAGCGCCAAGCAGGAATCGAACCCGCTCTCCTAAACTCGAAGGCGATTAGCAGTGTAGTGACATACCACGCTGCAATGGAGGGCCATTATCAGGGTTAAACTCATTTAAAAATCTCTGCATATAAATTCAAACAAAAAAGGCAAATTTTAGTAATTTTAATTCTAGTTTATGAATTAATTCTAAATATCAAAGTATTTCTAGCAATACAAAAGATTTAAAATATAATGATGCATTTCACCATCTATAAAAGTACAGACTAGAGAAATTCTCGATTATTTCATCTATTCTCTCTTTTTTTTTTTTTTTTTTAATTTGTTTATTTGTTTGTCTTATTTTGGAAATTTATATTTCTAACTCAGAAATTCAGAAAATTACTACTTATTGTTTAGATGAAAGCAGCTTTTTTTTTTTTTTTTTTTTTTTTTTTAAGCAATGTGACTTATAAAATACTTATTGCATGCATACTTATCGCTGAATCTTGAAATCAGTGTCCGGATTTTTAATGTTAAACGTGCTCTGAAGAATCCAAAATTGTCCTCAAAATCTAAAAAGTGCACTTTTTCTATTAACAGCCCCCTGCCCCTTTTTTATTAGTGGGGAAACTCTAAGAATGCAGTATGTTAAAAGACTGGATTCAAAGCTGAGGTCAAAGTTTTTCGAACATCCTTTAGGCGATATTAATTGAATACAGTCGATTTTACCAATTTTTTCAATTTAACAGTCCACTGACTGATAGACATACTGGCACCATATTACATCATTTTAATCCTTTTCAGTATTTTATAAGGCATTTATCTGTGTGAAAAGATTAATTTAAAGTGATCTTGCTCAGACAATAAAAGTATTCAATTAATATGGGGTTGCTTCCCGTAATTCAAAAGCAGGCGGCGGGATAAAGAGAAATTCCAACAAAAGAGAATAAAATCTTTTGAATTTTAAAAGTTTATTTCGACACTGGGGGAAAATGGAACTGGTGATGTAATATTGAAAGGGAAATTGCGTTGAAACTTGATAAATGTCCTTTAAGATGTAAAGGAAAATTATATTTAAGTAAGTAATTAGACATAGAAAATTATAGCTATCATAAACTTCCTTCAATATTATATTTATTAGTTGTAAATCGATATTATTCATGTAATCGTGGCTATTAGAAATAAAATACTTTTATTCAACTTCTACTAAGAATCTTTAAAAAAAAAGTTTCATTATTTAATTTTTCGCAACCAACGTCATATACATGCAACGTTTTCATTCTTTAGGCCCTGCATTTAGGTATTCCTGTATGACAATACGTTATTAAAAATACTCTGGTGTGCCACTCACATGACTTTTTCTTACCCTGAAATTTAAATACAGGTTGGAGATTAAGGGGTAACATAACGAGTACTGTTATATAAACCTATATTTAAAACAATTCAAATTAGACTTCGGATTAACTTTATTTGACAAATACCCCTCTGTAAGGGAGCTTCTGCCCATTTAACCCCCTGTTTGATTATTGTACCTACATTTATGTAGAATTCTAATCTATAATTATATTTAAATGTTCATTTAAAATTATTCAGACAATTTTCCCACGTACCATTCCAGGAAACTTATCAATCTTGATCAAAATTTTTGAAATAACAAACTTATATTAACTTCAAAATATAATATTATAATTTCCTGAAATTATTTGCTTTTAAGTTACTCTGAGTCAGAGTCAAAGACCAAACGTTAAAAACTTGACTTCGATATTCAGGAAACCTCAAAATGTGTAAATATGCAAAAAAACATGCGATAAATATCAAGATTTAAAAAATATTTTATTTACCGTACAGGTAGAAGGAATTAATTTAAATTCTTGTGCATTTTTCCTGGACGTGGTAAAATATTATAGTAAAGCACTTCCACTAATTACATTCAATAAAAGAATGTTTTCATTTAATCATTAGCAGCCCTGTATATCTTCTAAAAAATATCGTACCCTCGTATATCTCCCTGTGTTTCGTACACACCGCATGGTGTACATAAATATAATATTACATTAATAACACACAGCACACATGAAATACATTTCCATCAATTTTCGAATATTGTACCGCTATATTCCAGTTCTTTTGTGTAGCCCTGTAAATAAACGGTGAATGATTTTCATACAATATTTTACATGAAACCTCGTTTTACGCATATAAAAATTATATATTCATTTCATTTGGTTTAGTGCCGCTTATAGATGTTAAACTTTAATTAACTTCAATTTCCCCCCACTTTGAATTCTCTTGGATGTCACTGTACAAGAACCATTTGCTTGATCACAACGAAAAATTTAGTCTAACATCCCTATATGATACAGATTTAGGATACTGAGTTTGAAATTCCTGATACTATTTGTTCTTGAGGTATATTGATAACAGACACACACACGAACCAGCCGCTAAAAGCATGTTTTTCGGATTCAGGGGACTTCAAAACGTGTAAGTATAACAAAAACTCGCTTTTGAAAATTTGTCCCGAAAACAATGCTTTCTATACAATATATATGGGTAAGAGAAAGTAAAGAGAGTATTTTGCGTATTCGTGTTTAACTCGTTAAGTGCCGTAAGCGTATGTATTATAATATCATTTACCGCATCAATTACTGTAAAAAAACACCCTACAAACAAAATTTATATGGGCCAACATTGAAACAACGTTTTGTTTTTTGTTGGCCAACGGTTTAAAATGGCCACCGGTTGAATTGGTGGCCCAATCGTTGGCAAACTGTTGGCCCATATACAGTATTTCATTTTGGCATTTATTATATGCTATTTTTATACTTTTTGGGGAATAATCAACATCCTCGACTATATTTTATTGCGTGTAATAAAATTACATATTTTCTTTGAAGTAACACAATGGTTAGAAATAAGCCATTACATGCAAATTTAACACATCAATTATTGTTGGACTCATAAATGTTGTTCATTATGAAATGCCAACCGTAGCTGCACCAACAAATGAAATGCCAACTAAGACGACAAAAAAAAAAAAAAAAAAAAAAAAGACGTTGAGTCAACTGGAACTATCCTAACTTACCAAGTGCCAACCACACGAACCATTATCAGCTGATGGACCAACGACTGATGTTAGTAGGGAATTGATATAAAATAAGAAAATGAATATAATGCTAACTATATGTGCAAAACAAAGGTACTTTCTTTCCAACCCAATATCTTTAAAAACGAATAACCTGATGTATACGGTGTTTACAAAAAAATAAAAAACTGTTTTGAGAGTATTTTTACAAAACGCATAGCATGTGTACATCATTAATTTAAAAAAAAAATTAAATTAAACAAAAATACATTTTTGGTTAAATATCCGATTTTTATTGAAGATTGATATACCCAAATCGCTTCACCTTGTGTGCTGACAATCAGGGGTGCAGAATATGTCCGAACGCCCGAACAAGGTTCGGGGGAAATTTAAACTGACTGGGGAAATATTGAATATTTTTTTAAGAGAAAATAAAAATGTAAATCAAAAATAACAATTTGCTACTTTGAAGTGCTTGTACACTAACAGCGATATTTTTATGTTACACTGTATACTTATTCTCTTAAAGATTTATTACATAGAACAAATGACTTTGTATAGCAAAATAGATTTTTGCATTATTGAGGGAAATTTATACTGTGTTTGGGGGAAATTTCCGAGGTTTGAACATTTTCTGCACCCCTGCTGACAATCTCTCTTCTTTATTATAAGTAAAGGTAAGCTGTGATAGAACATGCATATATTAAATTAAACAGTTTTTCTGTACAGTTCATATTCTCTAGGAAAGAGCGTTTCGATTTAATGAAAATTTCGAATAATGTTAGAAATCGTTATCGAAAAGTATCATGTTCAAAAATGTTCTTTTTAACCCATTTCTCTTTTCCTTTTTTTTTTTTTTTTTTCAAAAATACAATTCTTGATCGTTTACTGAGATTCTAAAGTGTAATCCTGAATACAACGTACAGTCGGTAACAAAAGTGTCCGAACACTAGCGAAAATTCCTATGTAAAAAAAAGTACACTTTATACGATTTTGTTAAGTAAATCCTTATCGAATCATGTTCTTACAGTGACTAAGAACAGAATTCTACAAGGATTTATTTAACAAAACCGTATGAAGTGTACTTTTTTTAAACAGGAATTTTTGCTAGAGTGTTTGGACACTTTTGTTACCGACTGTACTTTAAAGTAATAATAAAAGGTTGTCAAAAAACACACAGTCTTGACATATCCTATTCATGACCTTTATTTTATTTTATTTTTTTTTTAGAAATTTTTATTTGTCAAAGAGATATATTTAAATAATAGGAAATATTACCTAACACAATTATTGATATCCTTAAAACTACTCAACTGGAAGATTTTCTCAAATCTCATTTTAAACCAAAATATCCATGTTTTTAAAATGATGTTTTTAAATGGATGTTTAAAATATCTATGTTTTCTGCATTTTGGTCATATGACTGCTATGTTGATTAATTAAATTTTTCATGGATTTCTCGTGAGATTTTAATTTTTGCTTTTTTCTTTTATTATTATTTATTTGAAGCAATTATTATCTTCGTTTTAACTTTTTTCTTTGTTATCATATAGTCCTGCAGAAGATTTGGGTAAAGTTAGGCGCCTGCCAAAACCCTCAGCTCGTTTTAATCCATGGTGGCCTCTACTCCTTCTTCTAGTTATTAATTATTTTTTTTATGCTTTATTCTTATTTGTTACATGGGATTTCATCCACCAATGTCTTAGAAATAACTCATACTATTTTTTCAGTATATTTTTATTTATATAAGGCTTCACTTCCATGTGTAATTCTGTACTCCGAAGGTAAATGACGTCAGAAAAATGTAATTCTTCAAAAGAGCAACTTTTTTCATCTTTATTTATTTTTTTTTTTTAGTTATTTATTTTCAATTTTTAATGCATATTTAAATGCACTTCTATGCAACTAGTAGGGCTCACCAGCAGCCGAGCGGTTCTGCGCTCAAAGCTGTTAGACGTCAGATGTCGAGTTCGATCCGAGGGCGCACTCGTCAGCCTAGCCGCTCGTATTTTTCCGTGATTTTCTTCGAAATTTGCGTAACTACGATCTAGGACCCCTTAACCCCCCCCCGACGGATGGCACTCCCCCTCAGGCCTAGGACCCTAGTACAGTGAGTCGGCCTTCCCCACAACCCAACCCAACTCTTTGCAACGTCAGATGTCGAGTTCGATCCGAGGGCGCACTCGTCAGCCTGGCCGCTCGTATTTTTCCGTGATTTTCTTCGAAATTTGCGTAACTACGATCTAGGACCCCTTAACCCCCCCCCCCCGATGGAGGGCACTCCCCATCAGGCCTAGGACCCTAGTACAGTGAGTCGGCCTTCCCCACAACCCAACCCAACTCTTTGCAACTGGCAGTAATCGCTCAGTGACACTTTAACACATTATTAATGACGTAATGTAATGAAGCAAAAAACTCATATCAAGGACCTCTTCACAAAAAATTGGACATGGTGTCCTTTACCTTCAGAGGACAGAATTGTTGAATGATAAATTCAAACCTTCCCTACTAGTTTTTGGTCATTGTACTGATGGATTATTACTATTATTATTATTATAATAGATACTAAAATAGTTAAACAAATATGTGACCATTTTTGTGACAAGTGTATTATTATTATTATTATTTCCCTGCTAGATCAGATATAAAATTGTCCATTGTGTTGTTTTCAATTACTACTTTTAATTATTTACATAGACATATCGACATCAGTTTTACATTTCTTTTATGCTTTTAAACCTAAAGAAAACTTTTTTTTTTTTTTTGCATTAGTGTCTTGCATTCACATCATACAATTGAAAGACCCTTGAAAACAGTAATTTAGACTTGTTTTCTCGGACAGTAAAAGTATTAAATGATCTTTGGTTTATTTGACAGATTTCAAAATCCAGTTGCAGTATCAAGAGAAAACTCTCATTCAGACAAAAACTTTTCTTTTCTTTTGAATTTAACTGACTATTTTGACATTGAGAATAATGGAGTTGTTGCAGTGACGGAAAAAGAGTTATGCAGAACAACTGTGTGAATGTTCTGATTTACTTGAATGACAAATTTAGAACTAAGGCAGGTTCAGTGTACGCAAGATTTTTCGAACTTTTTGTAAAAATTGGAAAACCGGAAGGGGGACAGTGAAAACCTGAAGTGGGACCGTAGATCTGTGTCTCAGAAACGGCTCTAACGATTTTCTTAAAAGGTGCTATGTAACACACTTTTAGACATCCTTTCGTATGTAATAGTTGGTTAGTTCAGAAAATTGATAGACGCCCTTTTGAAATAGATCAATTTTAGGTTTCATAAATGCGTTCCTCAAGAAGTGGATCAATGAATTTTCTTCAAACTCGCCATAGTAACTGCTCTATAGACATCCTTTCGTATGTGTTTGTTAGTTTTCGGTGACAAGTTTTAGTGAAAATCGGCAACGAGAACGAAAGCTAGTATCAGAAAAAGACTCGCAACGATTTTCTTCAAATTTGCTACATAAATCGCTTTTTAGATGTCTTTTAACATGTATAACTTAGTTACTAAAGGGGATTTGACAGATGTTCGGATTAGGTACAGTCGGTAACAAAAGTGTCCGAACACCAGCAAAAATTCCTATGTAAAAAAAGTACACTTCATACTGTTTTGTTAAATAAATCCTTGTCGAAACCTCTTCTTAGTCAGTCTAAGAACAGGATTCGATAAGGATTTATTTAACAAAACCGTATGAAGTGTACTTTTTTTACATAGGAATTTTTGCTAGTGTTCGGACATTTTTGTTACCGACTGTAGGTTAGTTACAGATCTCGGAAATAGGTGTTTCAAAAAATGGCTTTAACTTTTTTTTTTTAACTCGTTATGTAAGTTCGCTTTTATATATCTTGACGACGTATATATACCTTTGTTTTTATTGTAAATCTGTTAGGTATCTAATTTGTTAAGTCAATTTTATGCCATCTGTTCACACTATTTCCAAAAAGATTCTATGTGTAATAGTGGATAATGAATGCACTGTAAAAAAAGGGAGGTACTTTTTACAGAAAAACGTGCTCGTAATTTTTGTGCCAGCACATTCTGCTGTTAAATAAGTCAATTTACAGCACAAGCAACTGTAAAGAGAGACTCTTTTACAGTTGATTGTGCTGTAAATTGCCTTATTTAACAGCAGAATGTGCTAGCACAAAAATTACCAGCACATTTTGCTGTAAAAAGTACTTTTTTTTTTTACAATGTAGAAGCCGTGTGATTGTTACACATCAGATTATACATATATATGTATGTAAGTTATTTATATATATATATATATATTTATTTATTTATATATTTTTGATAATAATAATAATAATAATAATAAAAACAATAAAAATAATAAAAAAGAAATAAAAGGGGTGGGAAGCAATATAAAAAAGTGATAAATAACAAAATTGCCAAAGACTAATTTAATACCTCCCCTCTTGATCAGATTTTGTCTTAAGACCTTACTTTGGTCTTTATTCCTTTCTATAAATCTTACTGTATTCGTCCATCTGTTTACGAGACCATGCTCTAACTTTCGTAAGTATGCTTCAGTTGTTGCGAAATCAAAATGTATTAAACACGGAAACACAACAACATATTTCTTAATAAAAAAAAAAAAGGTGTATGTAGATATTATATCTATCTTATGCACACGCTGGAAATAATTTGTATTCATTTAAGTCTGTGAGCGGTAGCCATGTACTCGCAAATAATCAATTCAAAACAAAGCAAATTTGGTATTTATTATAATTTTTTTGGTCGCATAATACAATAGCAAGTTTTTATGACTAATTATTATGTTATGAACTCAGCTGCGTTTTATGTGAAAATTTCTAAAACTAAAAATAATATTAATAATAATTTTTTTTATTGGAAATAGCAATATGGTCATAAGCATAAAATAAAAAAATTAAACACCTTGTTTCAAAGTATTTTAAGATTTATATAAATAGAATGGAGGGGATACTTTTTAAATGTTCTCTGTATCTACAATTGAGAACATTTAAAAGACAAAGAGAGCAGTTATATTATTTCTTATCTTATCTAACAGCGCGATTTGTTTTTTATCTTAATAAATTAAGCAATTCATAAGATAAACTGATGAATACAAAAGATAAATCTGGATTTCCATTTCATGTGCAGAACTTTAAAAAGTTCCAAATTCTCAAAAAATATTAATTTTCTAAAGAAAAGGAAATAAGAAAAAGGAAATAGATAAAGCAAAACCATGATCTTCGAAAACAAAGAGACTATTTAGTTGTAATCAATGTTCCCTTTCAACTTCTTCTGATATTATCTGATCAACCTAGTTAAGCATTTCCTTTCAGACAAACACGAAAATAACTTACAAAAACGATCTTTTTACATTTTAAAGAGGCCGGTTTTTCAAAATACAGGATTTTTTTTTTTTTTTTTTTTCTATTGATTCCATTTGTAAATTAAAGAAATACGATTTTTTTTTCCCTTTCATATCAGTTTCTAGCAATGAAATATGCATCTTGTAAAAAATAACAGTAGGCTTTGACCCCTTCGCTGGTTACTATATTTAAATGAATTTTCAAATAAATTGAATTACTACTTTTTATATCACTTTATAAATAAAAATTAAAAAAAAAAAAAAACATTGAAATCGCTCTAAACCTCGGTGTATGCGGTAACCTACTTGGTAAAGCACCGAGCTCGTAATTGGAAAATTGCGGGTTCGATACTGGCTGGTGCACGTACAGTCCATGTTCTAAATTAATACCTCCTGAAGTTGCTAAAGCGAGAGAGCCATCCCTTCCATAGAGGGTGAAGATTGTGAGGGCTTGGTGTTACTGAAAAAGGGTGAGTCACCCCCTCCACAGAGGATCATGATTGTGACGGCGTGCTATGGAGCACCCTTATGGATGAGTTCCAGACTGCCAATTACTCACTGCGCAGCTGTGGTGTCATGTTGAACATGCTCAACTCAACTCAACGCTCAAAACCTCGTTTCGGGCGAGCGCTCGCTAGAAGTATTTTACATATTTTGCTGCCCAACCGCTTCAGGCAGTTGTCGCTGCTGTAAATAGACTTTTATTATTATTGTTATTATTTCTCCTGTACTCGCTTTAGATTTTATATCTTTTTGATTAATTAGAATAATTTAATTTAAATGATCAACTCGGAATCTTTGGGTTATCTCGGACTTTTGGTACTTCCTGCGTTTCACAGATTACCATACAGATAGGTTCAGTGAAGCTAACACCATAACCAGGGCGGTAGTAGAACCACTAGGGTCAAGGGTTCTTAGTTCCTACTAGGGTAGGAACTAAGAATTTCCACTTGTATTAGATCAGTGAATAACCTCTTTGATCAAAAAAATTTTTTTTTCTATTTCGCGAGTAGTTAGTAGCAAGTTAATATGTAAAGATGTTTCTTTTCTTTTTTCTTTCTTTTTTTTTTTTTTTTTTTCTCTTTCTATTATTTCTGAATTCACAAAATTATACTAAAAAAATTCTTCTAAGAAATAAATTTAATTTACATTCATATTCAAATAAAAATAAAAATTGCAAACTACAATTCTGAAATAGCTAATAATTCTTAATATTAATAACACAATATTATAAGTTTTAAAAATTCATTTTAAAAAAATACGTACATTAATTTTTCTATTTATAAATAGTATTAGGTTAATTTCATATGTGTGGGGTTAGACATCAGAGAGATTTTTTGTTCAATTTTAAATATTAAATATTAATTTATTTTAATGAAATTTGGTGAGCCCATATATACGCATGTATTGCATATAAGTAATGCAAAACTTGAAATTTTAGAAAAATAATTCACACCTAATGAGGTAAAAATGCAGTGTGACAGACATATTCCTTTTTAATTAATGATATAAAAAATTTTGTATCCTCAATGTGTACTGTTATTATGTATTATTTTGTATACATAATGTGTTCGTATATATTATTTGATGCATTTCATATGTTATAAGAAATATTAGAATCAAGAAAAATTATCATTATATAAGGTAAACGCACCAGTAGTGGACCCTGTACCAGTAGTGGACACTTTTAATTTTAAACTCGGAAAATAAGCTACCTAAAAATTCTGAAGATTCGAGCAATGTTCAGAAAGGAAATTATAGTCCTTTACTGTTAAGCCCTTTAACAAAAAATAATTCCGGCCGTTACTTTTAAAATAATGTTAGTGTAACTAAAAGAATTTGAACTTTTCGTGATTTTGTCGTTTTCTTCTTATCACTTTGAATAAGGAAATGAAATTTTATTTGCTCGCTCTTTGCTTATTTTTAAATGATTTCTTCCACCTTTTGCTTTCATATGACTAAAATAAGTATGCAGAATTCATTTATTGTGCTATTTTTTAAATCTTGTATTAACACATAGTATTTTTATGAGTGACCACTACTGGTGCCAAAAAATGTCATCATGACTAATAGTGGACAGTCCTGTCCATTACTGGCTCATGTGACTTTTAATGCCAGATCCAGTAGTGGACACAATTCTATAATCTAGCAATTTTAGATTTGAATTTTAAAGCAAAAATTCAAAGGGGTCCACTACTGGAACAAAAAAGGATCCACTACTGGGTTTTTAGTGTGTCCACTACTGGCTCATTTTAAGCTCTTCATATTTTTTATTTTTTACATATATGAATGCTACAATTAGCAATTTTCATAATACAATCGTGTTAAGAAAGAGTTAGTAAAGGTCTGAAATATTAATTATTTTTTGAAACTCTAAAATTTAGGAAATTACACAAAAAATAGCCGGAAATGTCCTTAAAGTGTTCATTACTGGTGCGTTTACCTTATCAAGAAAAATTATAAATAACTGAGTTAGTTGAAACGTAAAAAATGGACTTTTTGTCGACTTTTGCGTGAAATTAACCATTATATTTCTGTTATACTTCTGCTAATAATTAATTAAAATACTATTAACTATTTAAATGTACATATAAAATGGGTATTTTAACATTCCCTCTCACTTCTTTCTATAGTTTTGCATGAGGTTTAAAATAAATTATTTACTGTAGTTTTTGTTCTTGAAATTTCAACGGAGGTAACGTGATCTTCGGTAACTACCTTATTGAATAAAACATATAATCCAGACATAATTTGAAAAATACTTAACAAAAAAAAAATCAAAATAATTGATTTTAAGTCTAGATTTTGTCCGTTATGACTGTTCTGCACAATATATGAACAAAATAAAATTGCTTTAAAATTAAAACCTCTTATTTTTAATTTAGAAACAGTATATTAGTAAAACAAGGAAAATTTAATTTTTTAAAACATAGATACTGTTAAGAAATATTAATTTTAAATTAATAAATATAATGATAAAGAATTTGTTATTAGGATTCAAAGGGTGATTATTATGATTTAACAAAGTGAGCAGTATGATTCTAATTTTTAGAGTCAATTAATTAATTAATTGATGAATTAATCATAATTAAGCCTTTTTCTTCTTTCGTAAATATAAGAGTCTAATTTTTAAAGCTTGATTAAATTCACATTAAAGATAGTAGCAACAATACAGATAACATTACAAAAATTATATGACATTAAAAGGGGGGAAGACTTTTTTAATTAAGCCATACTTTCTTATTTAATACTTATTAAAGTATGTTTTAACACATACAAAAAATATTATAAACTACACAACCAATCTATTTTTATAGTTTTTGTTTTAATAATTTTATTAATCCTTTCAACATTTTTGCAACACAGATAGTGTTGAGAAATATTAATTTTAAATTGGTAAATATATAATAAATTATTTGACAAAAAGACTAGGATTTAACAAAGGATTTGTTATTAGGATTCAAATGATGATTAATAGGATTTAACAAAGCAAACAATATCTTTCCAATTTTTAAAGTCAATTAATTAATTGATTGATAAATATATTTTAATTAAACATATTTCTTCTTTCGAAAATGTAAGAGTCTCACTTTTGAAATTTGACTAAATTAAAATTATAGATAGTAACAACAACGTAGATAATATTTCAAAAATCATATGCTATTAAAAAAGGGGGAGGGGGAACCTTTATTTAATTAAACTGCATTTACTAAAGGTATATTAGTATCAGTATTAGTAACAGTATCTAACCGCAGTTAGTACTTATTAAAGTATAATTCTAAATAAATTAAAACGATTATAAACTTATATCAAATAAATCCTATTTTTAATAGTTTTTGTTTTAGTAACTTAGTTAATCGCTGCAACATTTGAAATTTGATTAAATTAACAATATAAAAAGTAACAATTTAGATAGTATTTTAATAAATATATGCCATTAAAAACACTCTCTTACTTAAACCATCGTTTCTATGTTTATCAATGTGTGTTATAATTCTAACTGTATTAAAAAGTACTAGCAAACCTGTGCAAAATTTCTGTACTTTATTTCTTTTCTTATTTACCTTTAAAATTTGAAACTCATAAATATTATATCAATTTTACCACCTAATTAAAAATTTAATTTACAAAAAGCCAAATATTTGTTAGAATCAAATTAATACTGTGCAAGCAACATTGAAACCAAAATCATTCATAGAAAGGTTTTAAAATAAAATTCATGATCGACGGCCCAGATTTCATTCTTCCAGTTTTCGTACAAGACTCACTTGACGCCTTTAAAATTTTTGTCGCCATGTTGGCGATCACTTTTTATTTATTTATTTTGGCATAATTTTTTGTTAAAAAAAAAAAAAAAAAAAAAAAAAACTAATTCCCCTTTTGATTATACTTTTTTATGATAGTGTTTTTTAGTCAATTTATAATCATAATTCATATTCTACAGTGGTGGCCAAAAGTGTGGACATTTTTTGAAAGTTTCATGTTTTTCAACTTTGTGTGCTTTTAGAATATATTAATTTTCACTTAAATACAAATGTTTATATATCCAATTGAAGGTCGTTTAATGTATAATTTAATAACAAAAACAGAATTAAAATAACTGAATTACAAAAAAAGTTATGCTCATTTTAGTAGAACAAACAAACACAAATCGTTTTGAATAATGATGTGTTTTGTAATAAAAGCGTACTGGCCAATCACAAACACTGTTCTGAGGACCAATCAAATGTCTGTAACTATAGTTTAGGTTATTTGGATGGTAAAAGAGTTATTGTTGTGGAAATATTTCGGAATGATGCATACTTGTGCAATTAAATAGAGTATTACTGTTTTTGAATATTTCAAGTCCTTTTTTTTTAATTAAACTAATTTTAAACAATGTCACCAACAAGAAGAACTGATTGGACATCTACAAAAAGAAGCCGAATTGTCATATTGAGAGAAAAGGGCCTCTCTTATGCTGAAATTGCAAGACAAGTTGGTGGATCAGTGACTTGTTCTGGTGTACGAAAGTTCTGTTTACGTTATGAAAAAACGAAATTAGTGGAAAATAAGGCCAAATCAGGCCGGAAAAAAAGCACAGGTGCTGCTGCCGATAGAAAAATTAAACGGCTATGCCTTCAAGATAGAAAAATTTCATCAGATGCCATTAGATGTGAATTGAATGCAGCGGGTATTGCAGTAAGTTCAAGAACAATAAGAAGAAGGTTATCAGGATTTGGACTACAAGCTAGAATTCCAAGGAAAAAACCATATTTAAATCAAAAGCAACGTGAAAAACGAGTTAAGTGGGCAAAATAATACATTAAATGGTCAGAAAATCAATGGAAGCAAGTAATCTGTAGCGATGAGAGTAAAATATCGTTCTTTGGTAGTGATGGTAGAAAATACGTGAGACGTAGAGTAGGTGAAGCACTTCATCCTGATTGCATTGAAGCAACTACAAAAAACCCAACAAATGTCATGATTTGCGCATGTGGTGCAGATGGTGTGGGCCGAATTCAAGTGATTGATGGCATCCTGAATGCCAAAAAATACATCGAAACTGTCCTGGAACCAAAATTGATACCTTCCATCAGGGATCTCTTCCCCAACAAAGCACCATTTATTTTTCAGCAGGATTCAGCTGCATGCCACACAGCAAATGTATGCAAAGCATGGTTTCAAAATAAAGGCATAGATATATTACCATGGCCTGGAAACAGCCCTGATCTCAATCCAATTGATAATTTGTGGCAACGTTTGAAAATTCTTGTACGAAAAAAACGTCCATCCAATAAAAGACAACTTATTGAATCTATAATTGATTCTTGGCACCATGTGATTACGAAAGATGAACTACAAACACTCGTTTACTCGATGAAAAGACGTTGTGAAGCTGTCTTAAAAAAAAGGGTTATCCTACTAAGTATTGATTGTGTAAGTATCACTTTAAAAAAAGGCAAATCTATGATAGATCTTACTATTAGTTGCATAACATTTTTTGGAATACAGATATTTTAATTCTGTTTTTGTTATTAAATTCTACATTAAACTACCTTCAATTTGATATATAAACATTTGTATTTAAGTGAAAATTAATATATTCTACAAGCACACAAAGTTGAAAAACATGAAACTTTCAAAAAATGTCCACACTTTTGGCCACCACTGTATATATATCTTTCAAGTATCGGTAGGTTTTAAATGGCGCTTGCAAAGATTCTGAAGATGCAAATTTTAAAAATACATTTTTCCATAAAATAATCTCTTCAGACAAATGACATCATTTTTTTCTATTGGATCATTGAGTTGAGTCCGCGTAAATATTGTCCATTTATAAATATTATTTTTTATCCTTGCGTATTTTATTAATTACATCACTATCGTATCATTTTGACAAAATATAATTGAAACTGGACCACGTTAGAGAAATATTATGTAGATTTTTAATTTATACCAAATATTCGCGTTTCTTTAATATTGTTTTGTTTAGTTAATTTTATTTAACGCTGCAAGGGTAAAAAATACACCCTGTAAATAGATTCAAATAATTACCAGCTTAGCAGCAATTAAAGAAGAAACAAGTTTAATAAAAGTATAAGCAGCACCAAAAAAGGAGAGCGATCTCTAAACAAATATGAATATGAAATAAAAATAAATGACTGGGGAAGGGAAAAAAATATTCCTCAAATAAAACCTTTTCATGGTATGTAGATTACAATCGCTGCTGTAAGAGATATATTCTTTCGTTGTAACATCAACTAAAATATAAGTACTTTTCAAAATTCTTAAACTTAAATCAATATTTAATTTATAAAACATAGACAAGGATTAATTGAGTAATCATGATGTTTTTCATTATCAAATGTCAAATAACTAATTATTACTTTTTTTTTTTTTTTTTTTTTTTAACAATGCTTCTAACAAGATCCCAGTTTTTGAAATTTTACTAAATTTATAGTATAAATAGTGAAAAATTTAATAATAAACAACCAAAAATTAGGCCACTTCTGGGATAAGGAATAGGGAAAAAATAATCTTCACACAAAATCTTTTTTTTTTTTTTTTTTTAGTATTAAATTACAACTGCCTGTTCTGATATTTACAAATGTGGTTTCGTTGATAAACGAAATGCTAATCTATTATATTAAAACACAAGCGACTTTCTGTAAGACCAAAATCGCACGATCTGGGCATGCGTGGGAGGCTGTTCCTGTCTTTACACGAAACCGGCGACCAATCGCTGAGAGTCTCTTCGGATACCTAGAGCGAACGTACTCTGAAACCTGAACCAATCAGAATTAGAATTTGGGCTCATGTCTTCTCGAGACTTGGGATCATGGCCGCTAATTTTTAATGTTGGATATAAATTTTTACAATTTTCTATATTTAAAAACAGTAAGGTGTGTATGCATTATTATTATTTTTTTATTATTATTATTATCAGATTTCTTTTACTTAGTTAAAATTTATATTTGTCATGCATTCTAGAGTATTGTAATAATATTGTAATAGATATTTTGTTTAGTGTTCTGGCTAACGTTTATATTAAATGTTACTGTTAGCATTTTAACCTTTTTACTACTTTGTATATATTTATATGAAATATTACTGTTTGCATTTTTTCTATTATATTAAAGGCTGTGTCTATTGCTATGGCATCCGTAACAATGTTATTTTTACGGCAGTCTGACTGCACCTGCGCAATGAGACTGCCGGAGAATTTTTAAGAACGATTCTTTATTTGAAAGATTCTTGTAAAATTTATTTTTAATGCGTTAATTCTATGGGATTTAAGTTATAAGTAGGGTTTCCACAAAAGAAAATTTGAATACTATAATTTTCAAATAGTATTATTATTATTAATAAATTTTAATGGATATCAATAATTAGTCAAGTTTAAAATTAAATTATAAACAGTATGTTGTGGCCACCAGAAGATTTCCTTATATATTTTTCTATACAAATTCACTAAGGGTAAATAATTTATTAAAACTATTATTTATTAAAGTTGTCTAATACAATGAATCCAAATTATTTCCATCTTAGAGTAAACTAACACTAAATATCCGAAAAAAAAACAGTTTTCTTGTCTAAAATAACGCCTTAAAAATTGCGTTTTTTTAATGATTATATCACATATTAAGTTTCGTACAGTTATATGCCATGGAAGTTGAGATATAGCCTTTCCGTTATTGAGGAAATTTAATATAGCAGCACCAACTATTGGCCTATAAGCATCCAACTTGAATCAGCATAATGCCTCATAATGGTCTTCTCACATATTAAGTTTTGTTTGATTATACGCAATAGAACCTAAGATATAGCCTTTCCTTAAATTGCAGAAATCGCTGTGTAACAGCGTCACCTATTGAGCGGTTGACATCAAAAGTTGATATGCCCTAATTTAGGTCAAGGCGCATCCACATATAAATTTATATATAATTCTGAACAACAGTTACGGAGATACAGTTGACATAAAATATTTGTCACACACACACAGACAGACAGACATTTTTTTTTAAATGGTAAAATCGTGTTCTACATCTCTCAAAACGTGTAAATCCGTTGAAAACTGGAAGTTGAAAATTTTTACAAATCCAATCTTGTATTGAATATAGAAGAAAGTAAAAACAGTGGTATTCAAATTTTTCTATGTGAGAGTCCTGGCTGTAAGATTTAAAAAAGTCTACTTAAATGTAAGATTTAGAAAAAAACTGTATGTATTTAAAGAAAGAAAGGACAATTTTAAAGGTATCCAATGTATATTTTTAAATCTTTCTACGAATTTTTACATTCCTGAAAAGAGAGCTTTCAAATTATAATCTAATACAACGTATTCGACACATTTCAAGTTACATTCAATAGCAAATTTTAAATTATTTTAATGAAAGTTAAAATGAATACATCATTTAATTAATTTTGTCTCAAAATCAGAAAATTTATCAAAGACCAAATTTAGTAAATAGTTAAATAATTTAATATTTTTTTTTTTTTTCTTTTTTTTTTTTTACTTTTAATATATAAATACTTCTTTAAAAGTACATATTATTTATTAAATCAATGTTAGATTAATTTTCATTGTACACCCCGCGACAAAAAGATAGGTACAAAGGGTTTTTTCTTTGATTTTTCATAAAATAATATAATCTAAATTGTGCTTATCATTTATTATTATCATAAAATAACACTATTCCCGGACTAGTTTTTGTTTTACGACTAATTTAGAAAAATTTTAAGACTAAAATTTTTCTAATTTAAGACTACACACCGCGACAAAAAGATAGGAACAAAGTTTTTTTTTTTTTTTTTTTTTGAATATTATTATTTTGAATATGATTCAAATATTTAATATGTTTTTCATATGATAATAAATGATCAGCACAATTTAAATAATGTTATTTTATGAAAATTTAAAAAAAAAAAAACCTTTGTTCCTATCTTTTTTGTCGCGGAGTGTAGTCTTAAATTAGAAAAATTTTAGTCTTAAAATTTTTCTAAATTAGTCTTAAAACAAAAATTAATCCGGGAATAGTGTTATTTTATGATAATAATAAATGATAAGCACAATTTAGATAATGTTATTTTATGAAAAATCAAAGAAAAAACCCTTTTTACCTATCTTTTTGTCGCGAGGTGTATGTGTGTATAATTATATTTTATATTATTGCGTTTTACGTTTTCAAATAAGATTTATTTTATTTTATTTTATTTTATTTTATTTTATTTTACTTTTCCATAATCTGTGTCTTCAAATGTGTGCATATAAAATTCTTTAGTTTAAAGATATAACCCATTTAAAGGCGAACAAAATAGAAATTATGAATTACTTTTTAAATATTCCTGCTTTAGAACATTAAAACGAACAAATAAAAATTTACAAATAATAACCTGTCCATTATTTTATATTTTTATTTAAGATATATGAATACATTCATAAGAAGCCTTCAACACTTTTAGTTTAAAGACATTTACAAAGGATTAATTGATGTCCATCATTAACAAATTAGATCATGTATGTTAACCCTTTAACTGCCTTTGAAAAAGAGTAAGATTGTAATGTTGTTTTCACTGCACTTTTTTTTTTTTTTTTTTTTTTAATATACTACAGAGGCTGTTCGCACATTTTTTAGACGATTTTATTTCGCAGTAAGAAAAAATTGTTTGCATGGAGAATTTTATTTACACAACAGTTATGTTTTTGGAAGTTTTATTTATCTTCTGATATTTAGAATTTTTGTTTAGATGCAAAAATGCGCTTTTAAAATGGCAGTGGATGGAAGGATAGGTTTCCGCTCTTTCCAAAGATAGTTTTTAGTGAAATCTTTATGAAAAGCATTTATCAGGAGAAAAGTGGGAAAATGTCGCAACAATAGATGAATCTTGGGTCTATTTAAGTGGTTGCAATAAAAAAAAGATCAATTTATTATCACAAAAGTGGAGAAAAATTTTTTTGCTACATGGTTCAAAGAATCAAAAGAAAGTTTTTCTAAAGGATTTATGATTGTCACTGGTTTTTCATACAAGCGCAAGATAAAAGCAAAAAAAAGGTGACAAAAATGTCAAAATGCTCTAAATGCTATCAAGAACATATTTTAATTCCAATTTTTAAAAATGAAAATCCAGATCTATCTCCACAATGCTATCAATCTGTTGAACTGTATCAAGACAAAACAAGCAGCCACACATCACAATCCGCAATTGCTTTTCTGGAAAAAAATGGAACAAAAAACGGGAATTAAAACCATACCCTTCACTGATATTCCTGCTAAATCTCCTGATGTATCACTGTTGGATTTTTGTGTTTTTCGACTCTTAAAATCTGCATTATCCAAACGCCGACCTACAACGCTTAGTATGGACTTTGAAAAGTCGTTCAAGAGGAGTAGAAAAATATACCTCTTCCGATATTATAAAAAGCATTATTATCATAGAAATTACGATGTAGAATGATAGTTAAGAACAAGGGTTATCAAACTGAACAAATAAAACACGAAATATGAGTGAAATTGTTTCAGTACACTTCATCAAAATCGTCTAAAAAATGTGCGAACAGCCTCTGTAAAATAATGCTTATATCAATTTGAGGTAAAAAATAAAACTGTGCACATGATTATATTCCTTATGGCTATATTTTAAAACCTTCAAACTTGAAAAAGAAGCTAAGAAATTTATAATTATATAATTTTGAATTATAAGTGTACTGGGGAAAAACAAAACAGCTAAATAACCAGATATATCCGTCAGCGACGGTCACATGGTTTGTATTACATCTTAGTTCTTATATCAAATAAATTTTAATATTTTATTCTGTATGATTAGTCAGTTGATTAGGCACATAAATGCGGTGAAAAAAAACCATAAATTATAAGTGATTTTTATGAAGTTTGGAAGCTTTTTTTTTATTTTATTATTATTCTTTTAACTAATTGAAGCGTATTCTTCTAAGATTATCATCTTACGTTCTTTTATGAGAGATGTTTTATTTTATTTCAGTTTTTCATAATCTCTCATTACCAGTCTTCAAATTCTTAAGTTTAAATATGTTATTTATTAAAACTGGTAGAAAAAAAAATTATAAATTACCGATTATTTTTCTGATATTCTTAATTAAAACCTCAAAGTAAGCAAATGAAAGTAAAATTCTATCACGTTCATGAATATTATTGCATTTTATGCTCTTGTGACGTAAAACATATGTCTACAAATTTTTGGAATTACTGGATCACTTTTTTTTAAATGTTTTATGAGTTGTTTATCGTTTGAGAAAGCAAAGAAATTATTATTTTTATAACTTTCTTTACATTTCCTCTTTCAGCGCTGAAACTTTATTGCTATCTGAAAGTAAATTACGTCGGGTTTTGTTTATAGTTTTAAAAAGTAAGTTAAACTACTTTAATAATAGCGCGAGTTTATGAATAAATAAAGTTAGCAAGCAGTTCGGAACTTTTAAAGTTTCTCCATTAGTGCTAGTGAAATAAAATTGTTGTGTGTGTGGGTAGAATCAAAAACTAAAACAATAAAAATCTAAAAGCCGAAATCATGGTATACTTAGATAGGCAAGCGTGATACAAAGGCGTACAAAGATGTACACTGCAAAAAATAAACCCGTAAAAGTACAGGACTCCGTCAAATATACAGTTTAAAACCGTAAAATTGTATCACTGACATATATTTTACGCAGGAATCCTGTAAATCAAATAGATTTTTTTGCTAAAAGTGCAGTTTTGTCCTGTATATTTGACGGAAAAGTACTGGCACCCCAGCTGCCAGATTTTTCCTGTACTTTTAATGATATTTTTTTTTTTTTCAGTGTATCTATTTCGGCGACTTCGAGGTTTTAGTTTGTATTATTCTGGTGTTTTGTTTTAGAATCTTACAATATTTTATACTTTATTTATTTTATTTTTATTTTTATTTATTTATTTATTTATTTATTTATTATCATATTTTTTCCCCCATACATTTTAATTTTATTTCACTAGCATTAATGGAGAAATTTTAGAAATTTTTAAACGGCCATTTGCTAACTTTATTTATTTATGAACTTGGAAATTTGTAATAATCTACTATTAAATAGTGCATTTCAGTTTTATTTCACTATCATTTGCTAACTTTATTTATTTATGAACTTGGAAATTTGTAATAATCTACTATTAAATAGTGCATTTCAGTTAGTGCATTTCAGTTTTATTTCACTATCATTTGCTAACTTTATTTATTTATGAACGTGGAAATTTGTAATAATCTACTATTAAATAGTGCATTTCAGTTAGTGCATTTCAGTTTTATTTCACTATCATTAAACAAAAGACTTTTAAATTTCTGAAACATATGTTTATTTTATTTATTCATAAACGTGTTACATTTAAACGTTATTTTATTCGCTATTTAATATTACTTACACAGAGTACACAATTTATTTTTATTTCACTTAACAATTGTTAATTTCTTTTAAAAGTGTGTTATGGCAGAAATTTAATGCTTAAATAATCATTTTCTTTAATGATGATTATTGAAAACTTTTTTTTTTTTTTAAATCATCAAATATTATCTCAATTAATCGTCTTTGTAAATATAAAATAGAAAAGGAAAAAAAAACTTATTTAATTCTCTATCTGGCTTATGTACTTAATCAAAAATTTGTAACAAAGAAATAAATATTAATTCACGTAAAGAACACTCTCACTATAGCGGATAAAAACAGTTTTCAACAGTTATAGAGAATAATGACTTGTTTATCAATTGTATATTATAATATGAATTCTAAGTAATATGTTATAAAATTGACAATGATCTAAAGTTGAAAATATTTATACATATTTTTATTCGAAGTAAGACAAATTTATATTTTTATCAAGATAAAAAAGATTTTTTCAAAATAAAAAAAATCTCCATTAAAATTTAAATTATATATCAATTCGAATTCTAACAGCCTAATCTAATGCATTTTCGTTAAAACAATAAACTACAGAAATAATATCGAATAAAATTTGATAATGTATTAATATTTCTTTTTATTGACATTTAAAAAAGAGCAAGTTTAAAAAGAATTTTTCAATTTAATTTCACATGAAAGCATTTTATTCTTTTCAGGCTGTGAAAGTGTTTAAAAATTCCATGTTATTTGATACATGTATAATATTGAATTTTTAAAATTGATATATTTGTCTTCACACTTCAGACAAAAGAAACGTTATATAAGTAAAAAATAATAGTAAACGAAAAATAATAAAACATAAATTTAAACTTTAAACCCGCTGCCCCCCCCCTTAAACGTCTAGGTGTAATCTATTGTATCCCCTGTAAAAATTGTGATTCTACATATATCGGTGAAACTGGCAGAACAGGTGAAATTAGATTAAAGGAACGTAAGCGCTCATATAAAACAGGTGATTTAAGATCGAAACTCGTAATCCATTCCCTCAATAGTGATCATATTCCTGATTTTGACAACTTTAAAATTCTAGCCTCTAATGTAAATTTATATGAATCCCGTATTTTTCTAGAGGGCGCTTTTACTAAAATGCAACATTCTGCCTTGAACGAGGCTAAAGCTATTCCTCCTGAATATATAATCTTGTTATGATGTGTTATGATTTTTTTGTAAATGTTGTGCTTGACACTGAGGAGAGCTAGTGTTCTAGCCGAAACGTCTGTCGTGTATTTTAATGTTTTTAATTAAAATGTATTTTTAAAGTTTCAAAAAAAAAAATGTTGTATTCATTATCGCATTTTAAATGTTACATTGGTTTTAATATAATAGTGAGACGTATAAATTATGTTTAATTTTATTAAAATAAAACATAATTTAAAAAAGAAAAAAAAAAAAAAAAAAAAAAAAAAAGTAAATATATTTTAATTTTTTAATTTAAAAAAGTAATTTATTCATTTATTAAATTTCCTCTCATTTTCTCTGTCTCACTTATAATTTTATTTGATCAAACATGGCGAAATATCTATTGATTATAATTTTTTGGTTGCATATTCTTTAAGTTTTAAATAAATTTTAATAGTCCCATAAAGTTCGTCCTATCAACTCATCTGTCATTGAGATTTCTTCAGTCAATCATATCACAAAATGAGATATAATTATTTTAATTAAAAAAATAAATAAACGAATTTACGGGGCTTGAATTTTATCATCTTGCTCTTGTGATAGGCATTTTTAATAAAAAATTATAAAAATATACTTTTTTATGTTAACAAAATAAAATGACTGTCTAGCCATCACTTTAAACACATGTAACATTCATATCTCGACTCGACACATGAATTTTCATATAATATGCTGAGTTATATTTAAAAAAAAAATGTATGAAAACTGTTTTAAATAAATTTTAATAGTCCCATAAAATTCGTCCTACCAACTCATCTATCATTGAGATTTCTTCAGTCAGTCATATCACAAAATGAGATATAATTCTTTTAATTAAAAAATAAATAAATAAATTTGCGGGGCTTGAATTTCATCATCTTGCTCTTGTGATATGAATTTTTAATAAAAGTTTATTAAAATATACTTTTTTTACGTTAACAAAATAAAATGCCTGTCTAGCCCTCACTTTAAACACACGTAACATGCATATCTCGACTCGACACATCAATTTTCAAATAATATGCAGAGTTACACTCTAGAACAAAAAAAACGACGCACCAAGAAGAAGTGGGGACAAAAATTGGTAGATGGGGTGGAATGGGTGGTCCGAATAGCACAAAAATTGGTAGATGTGATGTATATGTGGAGAAAAACAATTACAGTTTCAGAAAATTTGAATGATTTAACCAAGAGAAAGGGCCTCACAAAGTAAACAAGTCAATAACGCGTTGGTCCACTTCTGGCCCTTATGTACGCAGTTATTCGGCTTGGTATTAATTGATAGAGTTGGCAGATTTGCTTCTGTGAAGTATCGTGCCAAATTCTGTCCAATTGTTGCGTTAGATTGGTAAAATCCCGAGCTGGTTGTAGGACCCTTTTTATGATGCTCCAAACGTCCTCAGTGGAAGAGAGATCCGGGAACTGAGCTCAACCCGACTGAGTCACTTATTAAGGGTATTTCAAGTCACTGAAGTACCAGTTGCACGTAAGATCGACGATAATGATGAATTGGTGCTTGATTCCATCAAAACCTGTATGTCAATTTGTGTCCAGTTTGCATTACTCCTTCTTGGTGCGTCACTTTCTTTGTTATAAAGTATATATATATATATAAATGCATTAAAACTATTTTTTAAAAAGTTTCAAGAGTAGCCTTTATAACTTATTTTATATACTATTGTTTTTAATTAAATATTTGACGTAATTTTTTACGACAGTGAAATTTTAAACTTTGAAAATTGATACGAAAAAATCGAATTTCAATAAAATCGACTTTTTTTATAACAAAGAGACTCTTACGAAGAAATTTAATTTCATTAAAATTGACTTTAGCGCTTTATCTGCAGCGTTATGAAACAGACAGAAATTGTACTTTTATATACTTAAGAGTATTATTTAAAAATACAAACAATAAAAGTTATGTATATCACCTAATCATAGTAACACTGCTCTACATGAAGATTGCCACCAACATCGTTTTTGCAAATTCTTATGTAAAATGACCTCCTGAATCCTAATATGACGCCCATTTTGCCCTATCACACACCGTTTTTTAGGGATGGCCTCCTATTTTTATCACTCGTTGGTAATTTTATGACTGTAAATTTGATTTTTAGGGTTGGGAAGGATTATTTTAACTGTTAAATATCTTCTGGGGGCTACAGAGTTCTAAAATTCTAAAACATGAACATTTGCGACAAGGGGAAAATTTAGGGGGGGGGGAGATTTGCCACTGAAATTATGTATTACATTTCTTATATTTTTTTAATGTATTGTTAATGTTATTTATTAAACATTTTTTTTAAGTGTTAAATTAATTCTTTATCATTCTCCAAATCAAATTCTTGGCCATAAAATTCTGAACAGTTATAAAAACTGGGGGAGAGGTGGTGTCCCGAGAAAACGGTGGGTGACTGAGCAAAATGGGAGTCATATTCGGATTCAGCAGGTCATTTTACATAAGAATCAGCAATAATAGTATCAGAGCTCGAGAATTTCTTTTTTTTCTTGCAGCTCAGTGTAATTAATGAGGACTTTGTGAAGTGGTACTTTAGCATACCATTGGCACATAGAGTTCGAAAAAGATATTTGGACCATAAAAAAGTGTTTAAAAAAATATTTTTTAAGTTACTTATACTTTTTCTAAGATTGGCGGGAGATTCTTGAAGTAATATAGGTATTAATTATAATACACGTGAAGATCTTTAAAAATGCTACGTGAAGACAGCGAGAGCATTCTATAAAATTCTTACTGGAACAAAACCGGCTGCATGTAGTTTTTAATGCCTTATAGTGAGATTAAAGTGAAGTAAGTACGTTCTAGTCAAATAAATGTCTTCGAAATTTCTTCCATAAATTTGATTTTATAAGCTTTATAATCCAATGGTACTTTAAAATACTGTTGGTAGATACAGGGTTAAGGCGAAAGTCAAAAAAGAAAAGTTGGACTAAAAATTGAATGTTTTAATTTTAATAAAATGTGAAAATACATAACAGTAATGCATGGCGAAAGTAATTTTTCAGTTCCCATCCTCCTACGTTGAGTTATAAATGTTTATATTTGTAAACAAGCAAAGACAGCGAGAGCACTCTATAAAATCCTTACTGGAACAAAAACGGCTGCATGTAGTGTTTAATGCCTTATAGTGAGATTAAAGTGAAGTATGTACGTTCTAGTCACAGAAAGACTTGGGAATTTTTTTAGGTAACAAAAGATTTATTGACAAAATTAATTTGTAAAATTACTTCTTTACACTGGCGCAGTACATTCAGCAACGGAAGTAGCACTATAAATGTATAATGTGATGGCCGTTAGATGTTGCGCATTCTGAATTCGCATAATAAAATTTAACTAACATGTTTTTTTCTATTAACAATATCATGATTTTCTTTTTAGAAAAATTAACAGCAATAATAAGCAATAAATGTTTAATCTAAATATTCGCTAATACCTAAAATCATATGCAACATGCCAAAGGTACATTAATCAGTATTTGTAATATGGCATCATTTGAGAAGGCGGATCTGTTTAATATGTAAGAGGATACAGCGAATACAGTGCCATCTCTTGGTGAAAAATGTAATTAATTTCTTTCTTATTGTATCTTATGCTTTTCTGCGCATTTCAAGGAAAACCGCATATATATATTTTTATTTTTTCAGTGGCTCTTGGATCACTTGGTATATTAAAATCTCTAAAAATAATTCCTATAGTCTCAATAAAATATTTTATGTGATTAAATACTTGATGTAATTATTTTACGGATGTAAATATTTAATTTTTAAAACGTATACGAAGAAACTGAATTGTGATAAAATCGTCTTTAAATAGTCATAAGACAGATATTATTTGAAAAAATTTAAAAACTTTGGACAATCAAATGGAGAAATTAAATTTCAGTAAAATTAATTCATTATTGTAGAGTAATTATTTCAAGAGTAATTTATTCAAGGGTAGTCTACTACTAAAATGTTTTATTCCTTAAATACTTAATATAATTATTTTACGAGTGTAAATTTTAAACTTCAAAAACTCATACGAAAAATTTAAATTTCAATAAAATCGACTTTATGCACTTATAACACGCATGCGTTATTAAAGTTTTTAAACATTAAAAATAACATACGAAAAAAAATTATTTCTATTAAAATCCGCACTCAAAAACACATACGATATTAAAAATAACTTCAGAGACTCATACAGTGAAAACAAATTTCACTAAAGCTGATTCTCACAACATATTTCGAAATATAAATTTTGATAACATAAACAGAACTTTACAGTAGTCATCGGGGTTCTCATCAGAGTTAAAAAATGAGCGAGAATTTCTCACTCTTACTCACAAGGAAACATTCAAAAGGTGTCGTTTTCAAAATATATTGAAAATAAATATATATGATTCTACTCTCTTTATAAAACACCAGAAAGTGAAAAAATGATCGGTGAAATGAATTACAGCGACCACAAAAATTTATCAAAATTAAGCATATTTGGCGATTTCACACTATTAGGCGATTGATTTTGGGTACTTGGCGGAGAAGGAAAACACGGTTATGTTCGTACATGGCAATCTCGTTGCTAGCAAACTTATCGCCTAGCAGCGCTAAATCGCCAAAAATGCTTAATTTTGATAATTTTTTGTGGTCGCTGTAATTCCTTTCAGCTGGTAATATTTTCACTTCCTGGTGTTTTATGAAGAGTAGAATCACATATATATATATATATATATATATATATATATATTCAATATTTTTGGAAGACGACATCTTTTGAATGTTTCCTTGTCAGAAAGCGATATTTCTAAAAAGAACTCGAGAAAGATACTTAAAAAAAAAGGAAAAGTAAAACCTGAATTAATGCTAACAGTGTCTAATTTTACAGCTTATTGTTATAAATTTCAATAAAATACATAAGTTTCTTATCCAGGTTTTGTGAAAACTTTTTTAAATCATTCAACTTTTGGGAAGCGTTTATATAAATTTGCTGATTTTTGTGAAAGGTTTTTCATTTCGAGATTGTCGATTTTTTTTATGAATAACCTGTTTTTGATCAAAATTTTTATTAAAAAGGCCCAAGAAGAGTACGCGAATTTCCCTCAATGTTAAAAATTTTATGAAAGAAAATAGAAATAAAAAATGTATAAATAAATAAAAACGTGCGAGATTCTCGCGATCTCATGCTTTAGTGGAAACCCTGGTCAATGTATGAAGTACATTAAGTGTCTCAGGAGTAAATAATACATTTTACTATATACTGGTCTATAATATTTATATAATTTAACACTAGATGTAAACCTTTAACGACATAACATATAAACTTTGAAAACACAAGCAAAAAATGTAATTCAATTAAAATTTATACTTAAAACTTTCTCAACATAGTTCGAAACATAAATTTTTATATAGTACACTGAACTTTATGATATCATTGTAGTATGTACATTAAAAGTTACAGAAGTAAATAATATAGCTAACTGTATGTAAGCCTTTAATATTTTATTTAATTAAATAGATGATGTAAATCCTATACGACATAAAATTTAAACCTTGAAAACGCGCGCAAATAAATTTAATTCCATTAAAATAATCTCTAAACAGATATAACACAGATACGATTATAAAATTTTAAGCTTTGAAAGTTTATATGGAGAAACTGAATTTCATTAAAATTGACTAAACACATACGTAAATTTTAATATCGCATGCAGAATTTTAGAACAATTGTTACATGAAGTATAGTAAACTTTTCAAGAATATTTTATATAGTTCAATATACTAAAATATTTTGTGTGATTATATACTTGATGTAAAAATTTAAAACAGTTAAATTTTTAACTTCGAAAACTGATATAAAAATTGGATTAAAAAAAAAAAAAAATTATACAGTTATAACAAACGTGTGATATTAAAATTTTAAATATTAAAAACCCATGCAAGAAAACTGAAATTCATTAAAATTCACATATTAACTTTATATACTCACAAAATACATATCTAGAAAGAATCAAAATGTTAATTGTGATAATCTCAAAAAATTACGGTTTTTAACTTTTTTTTTTTTTTCATTTAAAAAAAATAATAATAATAACAATGATAATAATAATTAAAAAATTATAAAAATAATAATAAGCAGTAAAATTTCTATTGATGAACTATCTAACATACCCGTAAAATAAATAATGTCCAAAGGACTAGATGATATTTTTTAAAACCTATTATTTCTGAATTAAAAACAATCTAAGCACAAAATTGTAATGGCTGTAAAATATAATAATCAAAAATATCGATTTCATAACTTTATAATAGACATGCGATATTAAAATTTCAAGCTTTAAATATCCATACGAAAACATTGAATTTCATTAAAACTCACTTTAGATCCTCATAATACACAAAGGTATTTTAATTTTAAATTTAAAGATTTTATTTCCTTAAAATTGACTTTAAGTACACATAACATACGTATATTGAATAAATCAAAATGTTACTTGAGATAATGTTCAAAGGACTAGAAGATATTTTTTAAAACCTTTTATTTCTGAATTAAAGACAATCTAAACATAAAACTGTAATGTCTGTAAAATATAACAGTAAAAAATATCAGTTTCATAACTTAATAACAGACATGAGATATTAAAATTTTAAGCTTTAAAAATCTATACGAAAACACTGAATTTTATTAAAACTCCTTTTAGACACTCATAATACACAAAGGTATTAAAATTTTAAATTTAAAGATTTTATTTCGTTAAAATTGACTTTAAGTACTCACAACATACGTATATCGAATAAATTTTAATGTTACTTGCGATAATCTCAAAGAATTTTGGCTTTTGAAATTTTCTTTTATTCTCCTACTTTTCTACTTATTAAAACTTTTATTTCTAAATACAGTTTCTTCTAATTAATAGCATTTTACTTCTAAGTTAAAAATAATTTAAACACAAAACTGCGATCATCAAAATACAACAATAAAAAGGAATCGATTTCATATAATTATAACAGACGTGCGATTTTAAAATTTTAGTCTTTTAAAAACTCATACGTATAGAAATAAAATTCCGTTAAAACTTACTTTAAACACTCATAATATACATATCTCTAATTACAAATTTTAATACCATTCATAGATTTTTATAATTGTCTTAAATGAAGTAGATTAAAAGTCTTAGGTTTAACTAATATAGTTTACTATACAGTGATCTATGATATTTTAAGTAATCAAGTATTTGATGTAAATATTCTACGAAAAAAAAAATAATGTTGGAAAACTCTTATGAAACACTGAATTCCATTAAATTTTTCCTTAAGCTGTCATAACACAGATACGATCTTAAGATTCTAAACTTAGAAAATTCTTTCGGAGAAATTTTATTTCATTATAATAATTGACTAAACGCTCGTGATATATATTTTTCAAAACAGAAATTTTGGTAGCGCATGTAAAATTTCATAAAAATTGTTATATGAAGTATATTGAAAGTTTCATGTGTAACCCAGGTAGCACAAAAATATTGGCCTATGTCCTGCAAATATTGGCCGACATTTTAAATGTCAATGAATGTCATACGTCAAACTTACAATATCTTTCAATATCTACAAACGTAATTTAAAAGAGTTAATATAATAATAGTATAGTTTTAAAAAATTAAAGAACACGCTTTTATAGAAATGTGAACTAAAAAGCACAAAATATCTATCTTAGTATTAAAATGCAGGGTAAGAGAAAATCGTGTGAGTGACACACCATAATATTTACATACATTTAAATCTTTAATTAAAATAATTTAGAATTAAACAAAAAACATTTTTAAAAAATCTCCCCTGACTGGGGTTGAACGCTAGACATTTAGATTCGTAGCGCGGAGCTTTACCTCACAGCCACAGCGTTCACATAGGTAAAGTCTTTTCTTTTACAATATAGATTTTTTTGTTTGCTCCCAGAGCGGTTACAAACATACATACAGGTGAAGCTAATAAAAAGCGTGTTAAAAAGGCATTTAAAAGGATTATTTTCTGTACTTATAACTATTAAGATCCGAAAACATACATTTTGAAAAATAAATTTATATAAAATAATATTTTTTAAAGAAGTATACTTTTTAACGCTTTATTTTTAATATTTGTTAAAATTAACCAATGTCGTAAAAATTATAATATTTTATTTCTGCGATATTTTTCGGCATTTGACAAGCAATATCATTTTTTGGATATTGAGAGATATCTGTCAAAATCATAAAAAAAAAAAAAAAATCCATGTTATTTTTGAGCATGCGTCATGTTTGACATGTCAAAAAGTGTTATTTATTGATATCAGGAAATACTGTAAATATTGTCAGATATCAGAAAAGAATATCTGTGAATATTTTTCAGAAAGAGGTAATTTTATATTCTCCAATGTTATATTTTTATATTGGCTAATATCTTTGTGCTGCCTGGGAATGTATATAGTTTATTGCTAAAATATTTTGTGTGATTAAAAATTTCATAAAATTATTTTATAGTGATAAAATTTTAAATTTTGAAAACACACAGTTAATAAATTCCATTTTATACACTGATAACAATATATGATACTAATATTTTAAACAATAAAAAGCCTTAGGAAGAAACTGAATTTCATTACAATTCATTTCAAATATTTCTAACACATATACGATATTGAAATTTTAAACTTTGAAAATTCTTACGGAAAAATTGAATTCCATTAAAATTGACTTCACGTGCACGTAACTCAAAATACAAATTTTAGTATCGTACACAGATTTTCATAGTAGTCTTTGTATGAAGTACATTAAAAGTCTCATGTGTAAATAATATAGTTCACTGCATAGTGATGTATAATATTTGATGTAATTAAATATTTGATGTAAATATTCTACGACATAAAACTTTTATTTTGAAAACTCATACGGAGAAATTGAATTCCATTAAAATTGTTCTTAATCTTTCATAATACAGGTACGATCTTAAAATTTTAAACTTAGAAAATTCTTACGGAGAAATCTTATTTCATTATAACAATTGACTAAATCTCGTGATATATATTTTTTTCAAAACAGAAATTTTGATAACGCATAAAATTTCATAAAAATCGTTATACGAAATATATTGAGAGTTTCATGTGTAATGTATATACTAAAATATTTTGTGTGATTAAAAATTTCATGAAATTATTTCATCAAGATAAAATTTTAAATTTTGAAAGCACACAATTAATAAATTCCCCTTTATACACTGATAACAACATGTGATATTAATATTTTAAACAATAAAGAGCCTTAGGAAGAAACTGAATTTCATTACAAATCACTTCAAATATATGATATTGAAATTTTAAACTTTGAAAATTCTTACGAAAAAATTGAATTCCATTAAAATTGACTTTACGTGCACATAATTCAAAATACAAATTTTAATATCGTACGCAGATTTTCATAGTAGTCTTTGTATGAAGTACATTAAAAGTCTCATGTGTAAATAATATAGTTCACTGCATAGTGATGTATAATATTTGATGTAAATATTCTACGACATAAAACTTTTATTTTGAAAACTCCTACGGAGAAATTGAATTCCATTAAAATTATCCTTAATCTATCATAACACAGATACGATCTTAAAATTTTAAACTTAGAAAATTCTTTCGGAGAAATTTTATTTCATTATAATACATGACGAAACGCTCGTGATATATACTTTTCAAAAGAGAAATTTTGATTACGCATGTAAAATTTCATAAAAATTGTTGTATGAAGTATATTGAAAGTTTCATGCGTAATGTATATAGTTTATTACTAAAATGTTTTGTGTGATTAAAAATTTCATGAAATTATTTTATAACCCATGCGAAATTTTCGCACTTTATTTCTTTTCTTATTTACCTTTAACATTTGAAACTTATAAATATTATACCAATTTCACCACCTAATTAAAATTTTAATTTACCAGAAGCCAAATTATTTTTAGAACCAAATTAATATTGTACAATAGTGAAATCAAAATCATCCAAATAAAGGTTTCAAAATAAAATTCATGGTTCACGACACGACCCAGTTTTCATACTTCCGCAGGCAGTACAGTTTTAGTATAGGACTCCCATGACGCCTTTTAAATTTTTGTCGCCATGCTGGCGATGATTAATTTTGTTATAATTTTTGTTTAAATAATAATAATAATAATAATACTTATTTTGATTATATTTTTTATAATTGTGTTTTTTAGTCAATTTATGATAATAATTCATATTCTGTTTATATCTTTAAATTATTGCTTGGTTTAAAATGACTTTCGCAAAGATTTTGAAGAAACAACTTTTAAAAATACATTTTTCTGTAAAATAATGTCATTAGACAAATGTCGTCATTTTGTCTTATTAGTTCATTGAGCTGAGTCCGCGTGCTTAAATATTGTTCAGTTTTAAATATTTTTTATACTCGCGTATTTTATTAATTACACCCCTATCGTATCGTTTCGACAAAAAATAATTGTAACTGGTCCACGTTAGAGAAATATTATATGGATGATAAAATGTTAAATTTTGAAAACACACAGTTAATAAATTCCCCTTTATACACTGATAACAACACATGATACATTTTAAACAATAAAAACCCTTAAGAAGAAACTGAATTTCATTACAATTAATTTTAAATATTTCTAACACATAAACGATTTTGAAATTTTAAACTTTGAAGATTCTTACGGAAAAATTGAATTCCATTAAAATTGACTTTACGTGCACATAACTCAAAATGCAAATTTTAATATCGTACGCAGATTTTCATAGTAGTCTTTGTATGGGGTTGGATACATAATCTCGCAGGACAAAATCTCGCCTACGTAAATGAATAGAAAGCAAGAATTAGTTGGTAATTATTAGTAATGTTGTATAAAATTTCATGACAACACATATATTATTCAGAGTACTGACATACTGACAAACCTACAACAAAAATTGTTATAAATTTTGCTTGAAATAGTTTAAAGAATATGTTTATTAACTTTTGTCAAGATTAGTCATAATGAATTCAGTCGTGCTTATCAACTTTAAAATTTTTAATTTAAGTTTGTGAATAGTGTTCAGCTTTGATGTCAGCAGTGATGTACACTATTTTTAAAATGCATTTTGAATAGTGAAAAGCAAAGACAAAATAACTTAAAAATAAACATAGATAAAATAATGAAATTCAACACTATGATTTATTTATTTATTTATTTATTTTAATTAGTTAATTTATATTTATAAGGCCCTGTGGCCCCCGCCAGAGATCACATGTGACACAAAATCAAATTTTTAAAGATCATACTATTTTTAGATCATACTATTTTTTTGACGCGATATTTTGTCCGGCGATATTTTGTCCCGCGATATTATGTCCGGATCCCTTTGTATGAAGTACATTAAAAGTTCCATGTGTAAATAATATAGTTCACTGCTTAGTAATGTATAATATTTGATGTACTTAAATATTTGATGTAAATATTCTACGACATAAAACTTTTATTTTGAAAACTCATACGGAGAAATTGAATTCCATTAAAATTGTCCTCAAGCTGTCATAGCATAGATACAATTAAAAAATTTTAAACTTTGAAAATTAATACAGAGAAACTGGATTTCATTATAATAATTCATTGCAATGATTTATAATGAATTTCATTATAATGATAAAACACTCGTGACATACATATCTCAAAACGGAAATTTTGATATTTTCATGCAAAATTTTATTTCAAAAAAAGAAAAAAATCGTTGAATGAAATATATTAAAAACTTTAAGAATAGTTTATATAGTTAATTCTGTACTGATAAGTATAAAGGATTAAGTCCATATTCTTGATTTTTCAGGAGACGAAAAATAAAGTTAAAAAAATTCTGTATAAAAACTTCTGTTCAATACAGTTTAACCAGGGTATTATCATAATATACAATTTTGTGAATAAACTACATACATTTAATTTTGAAATTTGTTTATTTTTAACAGATTTACGTATATAATATATTATACGTATATAATATATATAAACATGAGTGCTAAATTTCTGACTTGAATCTTTTTTCCAATGGATTTTCTCAAAGACTAAATGACATGGACTAAAATCTTTCATACCAGTCGATAGAGAATTCTTTTCTGAGTCTGACTATGCACTGAACTCAAAATCGACATTTTCGGACTTAAATCCTTTATACTTATCAGTACAGAATTGTATAATAAAATAATTTATATAGATTAAATGCTTGATGTGAATATTTTATGAATGTAAAATTCTAAACTTCGAAAACTCATACGAAGAAATTGAATTTCAATAAAATCAGCTTTATACTTTTTTAACCCAGATGCGATAATAAAATAATAAACTTTAAAAATCCACGCAATAAAAACTCAGATACATTAAATCCATTTTAAACTAACATTTAAAAAAATTAAATCCATTTTAAATTAAAATTTAAAAAAATAAATCCATTTTAAACTGATTTTAAACTCTACTCACGAAATTCATATATCAAAATGTAAATTTTGAGTGTTGCATTTAGAACTTTATAACAAACATTTGAGTTTTATTTGTTTTTTAAATTTAAAATGCGGGATCCGGACATAATATCGCGAGACAAAATATCGCCGGACAAAATATCGCGTCAAAAAAATAGTATGATCTATTCGAAGATTTGATTTTGTGTCCCATGTGATCTCTGGCGGGGGCCACAAGGCCTTATAAATATTAATTAATTAATTAAAATAAATAAATAATTAAATAAATAAATCATAGAGTTGAATTTCATTATTTTATCTATGTTTATTTTTGAGTAATTTTATCTTTTGCTTTTCACTATTCAAAATACTTTTTGAAAATCGTGTACATCACTGCTGATATTAGAGCTGAACACTGTTCACAGACTTGAATTAAAAATTTTTAAATTGATAAGCAAGATTGAATTCATTATGACTAATCTTGACAAAAGTTAATAAATATAGTTTTTAAACTATTTTAAGTAAAATGTATAAAAAAATTTGTTGTAGGTTTGTCAGAATGTCAGTTCTCTGACTAAGGTATGTGTTGTCATGATATTTGATACAACATTACTAATAATTATCAACTCATTTTTGCTTTGTATTCATTTACGTCGGCGATATTTTATCCTCGCGTGATTTTGTCCCCAGCCCTTAAAATGCATTATTGTATTACTGTATAAAGCATATTAAACGCATCGGGAATAACTAATGCAATTTACTATATACGAAATTTAAATACTTTATGTAATTAAATGTCATATAATAATATTTTACAATAAAAATTAAATTTTTAAACTTCGGAAATTTATTCGAAGAAATAGAATTTCATTCAAACTGACCATAAATACTCATTACAAGTATAACAGATTAACATTTTAAACATTAAAAATTCATAACAAGAAAATTAATTTTATTTAAATCTTAAAAATTCATAATAAGTAAAATATTTTAATGTCGTGTGCACAATTTCATCACAATCCTTGTAGGAAATATATAAAAAATTTCAGGAATAACTAATATAATTTACGCGATTAAGTATATCATGTAGCGACATTTTCGTTGTATACGACAGCATTTCACGGCATTAAAATTTAAATTTTTGCAAATTTATATGGAAAAATTTAAGTTCATTGAAATCAGCTTTAAACATTTACAACATACATATTTCGATACATTAATATGCCGTACTAACTGTTTCATAACAATTAATCTATGAAGTACATTATTATTATTATTATTATTATTTATTCAAAATACCGTGTTTAAATTTGTTCTATACTTAACATTAATATTTTATCTTATTAAATATTTAATAAAGGTAGAAATTAAGAAAATAAAATTACTGGTCCGTACATACCCTGACTGGTCCGTTTTTCAATTCTATTATATTTTCAAAAATATTTAAAAATTTGTAAACTGTTTATTTTACTAAAACTTTGTTTGTTTATAAATTTACAAGTCAAACATGATAAATTTTTGTAAATTAATTTAAAAAATACAAATGAAGTCTTACATAAATCAAAAATGTATGCTTTAATAAATAAGCTTAATGTCACGAATTTACTATTAAAAATTAAAAGTAAAACAAGGTTATGAAAGTGAAATTAAATGAAAAATCACAGAGAATAGGCGATATTGACAATTATAAAGAAGTATACTTGTTATTGTTGTAATATACTGTTATGTGACAGATTTACGTCAATTTTAGAGAAAAATAAAAAAAATAAATACAAAAAATAAAAAAAAATTGTAACTTCACTGGTCCAGTGGACCACTTAGAATTTATATTTTGCTCGTCCGTTGAATATTTTTGTGGTCCCGGACCACTGCTAATTTCGAGCTCTGTTTAATGTAAATATTTCAGGTATTAAAATTATTTTAAACTTCGAAAAGTCATTCAAATGAATAAATTTTCCTTATAATTTATCAATCAATTTTATACAGTATCTTTATATATATATTAAAAATTATACCTGGGATTTTATTCATTTTTATATATAATTACACTTTTTATAATTTCTGAAAATATTCATTTATACTATATAATATATTTTACTTAGTTTAATTCACTGGATGCACGTATATTTTGAACTCTGAATCGAATTACAAACCAGAGAAGCAATTGTTAAAAAATTGAAATGGTCATTATAATGCATTAGGTAGTTGCGTAATATTTAAGTGCTTGCGGATTTTTTTTTTTTTTTTTTTTTTTTTTTATTATTATTATTATTAAAAATAAATAAATAAATAAATAAATAAATCGTGGTACGTATATAATATTGAAATGTTTTATAAAGAAATTAGAAAATAAATTTTTTCACGTGTTTTAGATGAATTGTAACGTTAATACCCAAATATTTTAAAACAGTCAATAAAACTTTTTTTTTTTTAAACTATTGGGTACAAGTATTTTAATGTATTTTTAACACAAAACGTCCGTAGACATTTTTTTTTCTTGGTACCAAAAAAATAATTAAATCGCGTCAAGTATATAATGAAAGGTTTAATAGAAATTAGAAATTAAATTTCTTGACGTGTTTTAGAGGAACTGTAACATTAATACCCAAATATTTTAAAACAGCCAATAAAACTTTTTTTAAAAACTATTGGGTACAAGTATTTTAATGTATTTCTAATACAAAACGTCCGTAGACTTTTTATTTTACAAAAAAAAATAATTAAATCGCGTCAAGTATATAATGAAATGTTTAATAAAGAAATTAGAAATTAAATTTCTTGACGTGTTTTAGATGAATTGTAACGTTAATACCAAATATTTTAAAACGGTCAATAAAACTTTTTTTTAACTATTGGGTACAAGTATTTTAATGTATTTTTAATACAAACCGTCCGTAGACATTTTTTCCCCTTGGTACTAAAAATAATAATAATAATTAAATCGCGTCAAGTATATAATGAAATGTTTAATAAAGAAATTAGAAATTAAATTTTTTGACATGTTTTAGATGAATTGTAACGTTAATACCCAAATGTTTTAAAACAGTCTATAAAACTTTTTTTAAACTATTGGATACAAGTATTTTAATGTATTTTTAATACAAAACGTCCGTTGACTTTTTTTTTTCTCGTGTCCGATATGTAAAATAAAAATTGAATCGGTTACCAAACTAAACTTCACCTCTTATTCATTTTTAAAATTTACTTTTCATACTTTCATATTTTTTTTTTTTTTTTTTAAATATGAATGACAAAATTATGTAATATGCTCTCATAAAATTAATTGATTTTCAAAATAAATATGTAATTCCTTTCACTTCATATTTATTTTGCATATATAAAATAGTTATTTGTTTAAAAAAATAATATGATGCACATAGTAGTATTTTAGTTTCTGATTAAAAAAGAAAGAAAAAATACCTTGTCTCTTTATTCTGTTGGCATCACAATAAATTAAGGAGCAGACGAAAAGGATCGTCGCTATAGCAGCGGCAGGTAGTTCCATATCTCTTTTCGGAATGGTAGGATTCCGAGACGAAAAAAAAATCCGTCTGCCCCAAACTTATGACTCAGTCCTCCACAAAGTTATTACGTGCACAGAAAAAAAAAATCACAAAAACACGATATAAATTAGAATTAAAAGAAGACGTAAAAAGAAAACATAATTCCTATGAAGCCATTGTGGTTGCCATAAACATGATGAAAAAAAATAATAATAAATACATCCAATAATAATAGACAATCACAAAATCGTCAGATAAGAAAAAAAAAAAATGATCCGGCGAATAAATAATAGAAAATAAATAAGAGAGGTAAAATCTTTCACGAAGCGGTCAAGCGGGCTGTGAACGAACAAGGCGAAAAGTCGTCTGCTCTTTCTTGATCGCAGAATAGTTCTTTTGCCACTGGCAGCAGTGGATCTTCTGTCAGGAGCGCAGCGCCAGTAGCGGGTTTTTTCTTTATTTTTTTTTCCAACTTTTTTCTGCTATTCAAGAATTTTTCCCTCTTTTAGAATGCTGTTGATTTTCTCCTCTAGTTTTTCGTACAAAACTCTTAAACATAGTTTTCATTCACAAAGTAGAGGGTCAATGAAATATCGGAATACTTACACTTGACTGGAATGTCATTCATCATTTTCTACTTATCAGAATAAATTTACAAAAGATATTGTAAATAATTTATGATACTATAATTTTGACATTTCTTTTTCTTTTTACTGTGAAATGTCTTATCTGAAATTATTAATTTTTAAATATTTGTTAACAGTATTGAAAAAGACAAAATCATTTTACTCTCGCGATTTCGCTTTGTACGAAATTCTGTTTATAAATTAATTTAAAAATTGCACATGCAAAATATAAGCTTCAAAGAATAAACAAAAACCAACAGATTTTAAATTGTTGTTAATTTTTTTTTCTCTAGTTTTATTATTATTATTATTATTATTATTATTATCATTTCTTAAGTTATTAATTTTCAAACATTTGTTATCAGTATTAAAAAAATCTGAAATTACTTCACTCAACTTTAAGTAATTAATCGACAATTAAATAAATTAAAGTAAAAGAAGTCGTTAAATAAACAAAGGAGAAATAGTATATTGTTAAGTGCAACAAAATGCATCCAAATTACTTTCTGCGTCCCTGTAAAAAAAAAAAAAAAAAAAAAAAAAAAAAATCTATAAAAGCAATATTCATCAAAATCTATACAGTTCATGCGACGATAACCTATAACATGTGTATAAATTTTCAGCTCAATCGAATTTACAAAAATTTGACCCCATAACCCATGATAACGAATTTTTCTTTGTATCCCTGTAAAAAAATCCCTTTGTATCCCTGTAATATATATATATATATATATATATATATATATATATATAAGTGGCGTATTTATTAAAATCTATAAAATTCGTGCGACGGTGACCTAAAACATGTATATAAATTTTCAGTTCAATCAAATAAAGTGTTTAGGTGCTATCGCACTTCAAAAAATTTGGACCCATGAACCATAATGATAAAGATTTTTTTTTTTTTTTTTTTTTGTGTGTGTGTGTGTGCGTAAAAAAAAATGCAAGTGCTAGGTTTACCAAAATCAATAGGGTTCGTGCTATGGTGACCTATAACATACGTACCAACGTGCAGCTCATTAAAAGAAAGCAATTAAACGCTATCATTTTTCACTCACACACATACACACACACCGAGAAATCCAGATACACACATACACATGCACAAATCACCATAAAAATACCAAGAAGGAACTCAGGGGATCTCAACAGGTGTAGAAACACCAAAGATTTTTGACATGATTACAATACTTTCCTTACATATGTATGTTCAGAAAGTAAAAATGTTCATGCTAAATATAAGCTTTAAAAAATATATAAAAACCAACAATCTTTAAAATGCTGTTAATTTTCTTCTCTAGTATTTTGTTTTCATATCTTATCTCAAATTATTAATTTTCAAACATTTGTTATCAATATTAAAAAAAGACAAAATCATTTTATCTTCGTGAATTGGATTTCTAAAATTCTCATAATAAAATTAATTTATAATTTTAGACATTAAACGTCAATTTTACACGTTTTTAACGCTTATACTTTAAAAAATAAATAAAAATCAACAGCTTTTAAAATGCTAATTTTCTTCTCAAGGTTTTTTTTTTTTTTTTTTTTTTAGTACGGAGAATTATTAGTCTCAATCTACAGATAAAACGTTGTCGCCAGTTTTTCGATGGTTGGACATTCATCGAAAGTATAATTGAATGATTTGAAAGCTGTGTTATAATTTAAGGGGGGGGGGGATTAATAGTCCTTCGTACTAAACTAAATTCTGATTTTGGCAGAATTTCATAAATATCTTTCTTTTCTTTTTTTTTTTTTTTTTTTTTTGAAAGAAAAATTAAATTAAATTAATAATAAAAAATAAAATTAATAATAATCAGTATCGAAACGGACAGTATCGAAAAAGTTGAAGAAGTCCTTTTTAGACAAAAATACACAATTTATTTTAGTTTTTCATTGTTGCCAAAAAAGTTTACGAGTTGATTTTAAATTTTTTTTTAATGAAAAGAAATTCACGCGTAAATATTAAAATTGAAATTAAACTTCCAGGGTAAAATTGACGTCATTATAGCTCTAAACGCATTTATTATTATTATTATTATTATTATTATTATTATTAGTGATAGAGGCCTATTTCAGTCGGTACAGTTGTCGAATTTTTATAATACACTCTTAATAGTGCTAAGAGCCTATTTCAGTCGGTTCATTGAATGGGGATTTATTGAATGAAGTCCCCCCAAGGCACAACTTTGACATGAGTCCCCCCCCAGGCCCAACTTTGACATGAGTCCCCCCCCAGGCCCAACTTTGACATGAGTCCCCCCCAAGGTACCCTATTTCAGTCGGTACAGCGTTGTCGAATTTTTATAATACACTCTTAATAGTGCTAAGGGCCTATTTCAGTCGGTTTATTGAATGGGGATTTATTGAATGAAGTCCCCCCCAAGGCACAACTTTGACATGAGTCCCCCTCCAGGCCCAACTTTGACATGAGTCCCCCCAAGGTACAACTTTGACATGAGTCTCCCCCCAAGGCCCAACTTTGACATGAGTCCCCCCCAAGGTACAACTTTGACATGAGTCCCCCCCCAAGGCACACCTTTGACATGAGTCCCCCCCAAGGCACACCTCCCCCCTCATTGGGAAAAAGAGAAAAAACGTTGTTTTGCGGCTATAAGACAGTTTGGACTTCCAACGTTATTTGTTACAGTATCTGCAGCTGAAACACATTGGTTTGATTTAATGAAAACTTTATCATGGAATTTAGATCGTCACGAATTAACTAGAGAAGAATTTGTCGATATTAACAAGTTTAGCAGTAGGCCTCTGGCACTAAATTAAAATCTGTCAATGTCAGATTTTCATGTTTTAAATAATGAAATAATGTCGTGTCTGTATAATTTTATTTTTATTATTATTATTTATTTTATTTTTATTTATTTATTTATTTATTTATTCATTGAAAACCCGTGAACAGAGTTTTAATTCACAAAGGAGTGGGTCTATGATGTATCAGAATTCCTGCTGTAGACTGGAATGTTATATATCACCTTCTACTTATCACATTACCATCTAATATTATTAAAATTCAATAAGTATTAAAGCCTGTAACCTGTAACATAAAATTTTCACAATTTTTTTAATTTATTTATTTTATTTTGATTTGATTTGATTCGATTTAATTTATTTATTTTGCTTTTCTTATTATTACATTCTTCTGTATATATAAGAAGAAATTACTGAATTCATGAAAATTTTCAAACTCTGGTTTTCGATGTATTTACATGTTCTGAAACCTCCTGAACACAATTTGAGCATTTTTAGAATATCTCCTTTTTATTTATTTACTATTTTTATTTTTATTTCTATTTATTTATTTAATTATTTGTTTACTTTTCTATTTGATTTATTTGATTATTCATATTTTATTTTATTAATTTATATATATATATATATATATATATATATATGTGTAGAATCTTGGCTGGGTGTCTAGGGGTGGGGCAATGATGAGCTGCGACTTAGATAACGAAGACATTTATTACGTAACATACACAAAACAGATTAAATATAAGGATTAACATATAACAGCAGACTTCCTATCATTAACCAACTGCTGGTTTCGAGGCTTAGCACATAACAAGCTTTCTTCATCAGTATAGTCGTAACAAAATAACATTTAAGCACCTACGCGTACTTTTATTCACAAAAACACCTACGCGTGCTATCAAATAGTAAAAATGGAGTAATGAGCCCTCCATGGCTCTACACACTTATTATGAGCATTCTGTGCTCAAATTAGGAGAAAATCAGCCTGTCAGCCTTCGCGCTGACGGTCTCCATCGATCTCCACTGCAGCCAGATCTCAATTCTCCCGTCCGTCATCTCATTCAAAGATAAGCATCAGAGGCAGCGCCATCTGTTGGTTGTGCAAGGAACTTCCCACAACGCTCGGCCATTCTGATGTGCGGTGACCTCACCGTAAACGAGCCTGGGATACTAAAGGATATCTGCAAAATACAATTAAAAGAAGAAAAAAAACAAAAAAGAGAAACAGACATTAAAAAAAATTATGTACATAAAAATTCACAGTTAACGTTTTCTTTAAAGTTTATCAGTCCAATTTGATTTTAGTTTAGTCTGTGGACCATAATTTCATATGGTCTGCAGAAGTACTAGTATGTATAGGTCCTTCGTGATCACCTATCTTCTCGACTTCATATCTGTCTCTGGACTTTACTCGCACAACTTTATAAGGACCTAAGAATTTTGGTCTTAGTTTCATGCCGGTTCCAAACTGAGTTCGCTGGATGGCAACTAGATCATTAATTTTATATACATGGGCTTTCTTTCTCTTCTTGTTGTAACATCGGCGATTTTCTTCTTGAATCTTAAGAATGTTTTTTCTTGCTTCTTCACGAATGGTGTTAAGATTATCAAGCATGGAATTTATCCTTTCCTCTTCGAGAAGTTCTAGTATTCTCTTATCTTCTTTCTTTCTCATTGTTACTCCAGTGAGTAGTTCAAAAGGAGTTCTTTTGGTACTTCTCAATGTGGTGGAATTAATAGTTCTCTGAACAGCCTCAACAAACTTGTACCACTTGTTAGGGTCATTTATACATAACTTGGATAATACAGGAATGATTGTTCGATGAAGTCTCTCAATTTGACCATTCCCTCTTGGGATTCCGGTTGTGATGGTGTCATGTTCGATTCCCTCTGATTTACAGTAATCTGCAAACTCCTTAGATATGAACGCAGGTCCACGATCAGATATTATTCTTGCGGGGTTACCGAAAATAGCAGCTTGCTGTTTTAATTTTTGCAAGGCGTCTGCTGAAGAAGTTGATTTTACCGGGTATAGCCACGAAAATTTACTAAATCCATCGATGACTGTAAAAATGTGATTGTAGTTTTTGTTAGTGGTTGGTAATGGACCCACAAAATCGATGTGATACGTGGATAATGGTATATCTCCTTCAGGGATAGGGTTCAAAAAACCTTCTCCTTTTCCCTGTTTCTTATTTACAAGTATACATTCTACACAACTTTTTACAACATTATCTATGCATTTTTTCATATTAGGAAAGTAATATTCTCGTTTAACTAACTCTTCAGTTTTATTAGCCGAAAAATGTCCTAAGGCATGACATTTCTTTAAGACCTCAAGTTGCATGATCTCTGGGACAATTAGTACATCCCTATCATTTAACACTTTATATAAAACATTATTTTTTAACACATATTCGTCATTTTGGTTCTGTTGTAAAAGAGATTTCATAGTGTTGATAAACTCATCATTTTCTTGAGCAGTAGCAATACGATGAGTAAGGGTATCATTATTTACAGCCATTACAGGGTGTCTGCTAAGAGCGTCAACATGCTGCATTTGTTTACCAGGACGGTGTTCTACTTCGTAGTCAAATTCCTGTAGCAGGAAAGACCACCTGGCTACCTTAGGTGTCAATTCACGTTTATCTAAAGTTTTAGTGAACGCTTGACAGTCAGTATAAATTTTAAATTTACTACCTAACAGATAGTTCCTAAATTTTTTAAGGGCTTCTACTATCGCTAATACTTCTAACTCATAACTACAGTATTTTTCTTCTTGTACAGAGGTCTTTTTACTCATATAATGGATTGGATAGTACTGTCCATCGTCATCTTCTTGTAATAGGATTGCACCGAATCCTAATTTAGATGCATCTGTATGAACTTCTAGCTTATAGCCTTGTTTAAAAAGATGTAAGACAGGCGTATTAGATAAAATGTCTTTCAGCTTTTGAAAAGCTAATTTCTGCTCTTGCTCGAATTTAAATGGAGTGGAAGCACGTAATAAGTCACTGAGTGGTCTTGCTATGTTGGCTTATGAACGAATAAATTTTCTAAAGTAACCCGTTAAACCTAAGAAACTCTGCACTTCCCTAGCATTACGAGGTTCTGGGAAATTTTGTACTGCAAGAGTTTTTTCTACTGAGGGTTTAATCGTGCCATTCTCAATTATGTGACCTAAGAAATCGATCTTTCGTTTCAAAAACTGACATTTCTTTAAATTTAACTCTAGACCAAATTTTGATGCCGTTTCTAACACACGTTTTAATTTATCTAACCCTTCATTCTCATCTTTAGATGGAATAATTATATCATCTAAATAAATAATTACAGTACCATCTTTTAATAGGTCTTTAAACACATAATTTACATATCTTTGAAATACTAAGGGACTATTACATAATCCATAGGGAACTTTTAGAAACTCATACTGGGCATTATCGGTCACAAAAGCTGTATATTTCCTACTTTTTTCCTCTACATCAACTTGTAAAAACGCATTCTTTAAATCTAGTGTCGAAAAAACTTTACCCTCCCCTAATCTATCAAATAAATCCTCAATATTTGGCAACGGGTATTTATCTTTAATAATTTTCTTATTTAAAGCACGATAATCACAGCATAACCTTATTCCTCCATCTTTTTTCCTACACACCACTATTGGCGAAGCATAATTTGATGTACTTTCTCTAATTATACCATCTTTTAACCACTGGTCAATTTGTCTATCCACCTCTGATTTCTCTACAAATGATAATCTGCGAGAGCGTAAGCACACTGGTGTATCATCAGATAAAATAATGGACATTTTTAAATCAGTACTTTTTGTTATAACTGGCTTATAACTTTTTATTAATTCGCTTAATCTCTCTTTTAACGACTTATCTAAAATATAACTGACATCGAATTTTTCTTCTTCTGAAAAATTGCACATATTTGAAAAAAAAGAATCTATTTCATTTTCCTTTCGATCGAATACAGGAAAAGAACACTCATTTGCTTCATCGAAATTGTTTTCCCCCGAACTCAGAAAATTATCTTTCCCCCCTACGCTGGCACTCGAAACATCTGCTTCCTCTTTATTTTGTTGTTTCAAAATATGAAAGATATTACGAGGGAGAATTACGTCACATGACAAATTGTTGCAAAAAGCACCGATTACATTTATTGAATCATGATTAGGTAAAGATATTTTAAATTCAGTCAGATTTGCATCTTTCTTTTCATTAAAACAGCTAACTAGAGTGGTTGAAGAAATAACATTTTTAGTCTGGGGAATGCTATTTTTATTTACAATTAGAATCGAAGAACCTGAATCTTTCAACCCTTTAAGTGGAATATCATCCACTAAAATATCAACATATTCGAGCTCATTAACAATTAGGTTAATCGGACTTGTTTCGGATTGAACTACTGAATTTGTTGGAAGATTTTCACGGAATTCTTTTTTCTCTGAAATACGTTTAGGACACACTCTAGCGAAATGAAATGTTTTCCCTTTTGCACCACAAATATAACACATTCTTTCATGCTTTTCGTGAGTTTGATTAGATACCGAATTACGTACTATGGGATCTTTATTATTATAATGTGTCTTTCTAAAAGGAGTTTTGTTTACAAACCGCTTATTCTCTGAACTTTCGTTTCGCGTATTATTATTAGTTTCAATTAACGATTTACCTCTAGAAGAGTAGAATAAATCACACTCCCGACCTAATTCGTTGGGTTTAAACCAATTTTGACCTTCTCGAACACTAATATGTTCCTTAGTTCTAGAATCCAACGTTTCATATAATTTATCAGAAACTATAAGATCACACAATTGCTTAACGTCGTTAATCCCTCTCAATCTACAATAGTAATCAAAAGAAGCGCTTAGACGTGAAGCGAATTGGACATGACATTCTGACGGATTACGCAACGCATTTTTAAAATTACTTAAACATTCACGCGGCGTTGGTTGAAATTGTCTTAAAATTAATTCCTTAACTTTTTCATAATCGTTAATTTCTTCGGTGGTTACGTACGCAAGAACCTGATTACATTTATCTCCCAATAAATTAATCAATATTTCCGATTTAAATTTAGACGGTACATTTTTAGAAACGAATGCTTTTTCAAGGGATTGAAAAAATAAGTGCAAAGCTTCCGGTTTCTCAGGTACTGAAATGGTTAAAGTTCGAATACTTCTAATTAAATTTTCTAATGATTGTGAAGTAGTTTCTGAATTTGATTGCTCAACATTATTACTAGAATTATTTGCTGCAGCCTGTAACTTTAAATTCTGTAACTCTATTTCTTTTTCTAACTGGGATAATTTAATTCTTTCTATCTCAATTTTGGTTTGTTCTTCTACAGATTTCAACTTTTGTTCTTCGACTAACATTTTAATAACACCTCTAACAAATTCTAAATCATTTTTATAAATATCAGAACTCTCAATCAAAGTTTTGATTTCAAGTACCTTAGCTTCCGCCGGAACAGTTAGGCCTAATTCTTCAGCAATTGTTCTTAAATCGGCTTTTCTAATGCCTTGTAACACGTTTTGGGCCATTATAACTCTAAATAATTATTTATACCAAAAAATATTTCAATACTTCTACCAAATTAATATCATACTTAAATAGAAACAAAATAATATGAGAACAATTTTCTCAAAAAATGATTCTATGGTTTTTGTTCTCAAATCAAAATTATCGTGATTTTTAAATAACCATGTGCAGAACAATTTGTATTATACAACAGAATATTTAGATCATCTTATATATTTCTTAATTATTACACATATTTCATATAATATCACCATTATCATTATTGTTCTCTATTTAATAATTGTTATCACTTTCGTTTTAAAATAATATTGTTATAATATTGTTAAAATATTATTGCAAACAGTAATAAGCAAAATTATAAAAGATTACTCAGAATATTTTTTCAATCATAATTCTTATTTCTATTCATTCTTCTCAAGTAATGTATTTATTTAATTTCATCACACACTGAAACCAAAAGTGTTCTCAAATATTTCACCATTAATTTTTAATTCAAAACTGTATTAAATTCCCTTTTCTCAATTTATGCATTAATCATTAATTATCAAATAGAATGATAAATATATAACAATAACAGTTACCTTTTATAACTTGTTGGTGGTAATATCGCGGCAGAGTTCCCACTTGTAGAATCTTGGCTGGGTGTCTAGGGGTGGGGCAATGATGAGCTGCGACTTAGATAACGAAGACATTTATTACGTAACATACACAAAACAGATTAAATATAAGGATTAACATATAACAGCAGACTTCCTATCATTAACCAACTGCTGGTTTCGAGGCTTACACATAACAAGCTTTCTTCATCAGTATAGTCGTAACAAAATAACATTTAAGCACCTACGCGTACTTTTATTCACAAAAACACCTACGCGTGCTATCAAATAGTAAAAATGGAGTAATGAGCCCTCCATGGCTCTACACACTTATTATGAGCATTCTGTGCTCAAATTAGGAGAAAATCAGCCTGTCAGTCTTCGCGCTGACGGTCTCATCGATCTCCACTGCAGCCAGATCTCAACTCTCCCGTCCGTCATCTCATTCAAAGATAAGCATCAGAGGCAGCGCCATCTGTTGGTTGTGCAAGGAACTTCCCACATATATATATATATATATGTTACCGTGAAAGACCGAAATTGGAGAATGTCGACTTTCACCGGTGAATGTCAACAAACACCAAATACGTCGGTGAAAGATCGAATATTTCATTACATTCTTGTACATTCGGACCCTCACCGGTGTATGTCGACAATCACAGATATGCTCTGGTGGAGGTCGAAAAGAAAGGAGCAGACAAAGAGGCGACTGGCTGTTTCCCGCCAAATCCTTTGTTCTGCTTGGAGTCAGTCAGCTTTGTCAGTCCTATGCAAGGTTTGATGGTGAGAGCAACGTTTTCTTAATTTTTTTTTCCGATACCCTAATTTATACAGAATGGATACTGCAGTGAATCGTGATCTTTTTCTTGAAAAGTTAAATGCATTAATTGCGGGTAAACGAGAAGACAATTGTTTTTATTTTTCTCAAGAAAAGTACTTTAAAATACTTTCTGAAGTGGTTTCTGCTAAAACTAAGTGCAACACACCTTTGGATTACAGACGATTAAAACGTTTTGACGTTTTAAAAATTAATGATGAAGACAAGTTAATTGTACCATTAAAACCAGGAGAAACGAATATACAGTATTATGTTACCAATGAGGAATTGTTCGGTATACTATATGAAACTCACACCAGAATAGGCCACGGAGGAAGAACACGTATGCTTAAAGAGTTGCAAAATAAATACAAAAATATGACATATGAAGTAGTAATGTTGTATTTAAATTTATGCAAACAGTGTCAAATGAAACACAGTGCACCTAGGAAAGGTATTGTTGTGAAACCAATGATCAGTTCTGAGTTAAACTGAAGATGTCAAGTTGATCTGATAGATCTGCAGTCAAACAGAGATGGCGAATATAAGTTCATAATGGTGTATCAAGATCATTTAACTAAGTTTGTCCTGCTACGACCTTTGAAAACTAAGAGGGCGGAAGAAGTAGCGTATCACGTTCTTCCAATATTTTTAACATTTGGTGCTCCAGCAATATTGCAATCAGATAATGGTAGAGAATTCAGTAATCAAGTCATATCCGAAATATGCGCTATGTGGAAAGATGTTAAGATAATTCATGGAAAGCCTCGGCATAGTCAAACACAAGGCTCAGTTGAAAGGGCCAATCAGGATATAGAGAATATGCTAACTGCATGGATGAACGATAACCATACAAATAAATGGTCAGAAGGTTTACCCTTTGTCCAATTTGCCAAGAACACTACATACCACGAAGGAATACGCCAAAGTCCTTATGAAGCCATGTTTGGCATTAAAGCGAAAAGAGGCATAGCATCGTCTGTTTTGCCTAGCGAACAAATCGCAAATATCGAAATCGAAGAACAACTTGAAGAAATTGCCAATACTTTTGAAACCGAAGAACAGCTTGAAGAAACTGGTAATACTTCTGAAAAAAATTTGAGTGGTGGTCATACCGAAAACCATATTCCAAAGAAAAATATTGAAGAGGACTTGCAATCTACCACGTCTTCACATCAAGTTCTGACTGAAAAACACGAGTTAATTTCTATAAAAAGAGCGGCCGCGAAAGATAATCTTCTACTGCAAGCAACAAAAATGTTACGAACCTCACAAAAACAATTTCCTCCTGCTCAAATTGGTGATACTGTACGAATACAAGTCCCTGATGTCAACCGTGGTCGTACAGATAACCGGAGTGTGTTAGCGGTTGTTGTTGGAATAGAAGACTCCGACTTCTATAAACTTGCAAATGAAAATGGTACCCTCAAGCAGCTTTACACACGTAATCAGTTCGTAATTTGTAAAGAAAAGTTACTTTCCATAGATGAGATTCATTTTCAAGAAATTTCGCTGAGAGAAGCAGCTGCAGCTAATTCGAAAAGCGGTGGGCAAGGCTAGAAACGCTGTCATTGCAAAAAGAAGTGTTCCACAAATAAATGCAGTTGTAAAAGCAAGGGCCTCTTGTGCAATTCAAAGTGTCATAATAGTTTCAGTTGTTGCAATAAATAAGATTTGAATCACATAATTTAGTAAGTTTTTTATTACTATTATTTTATTTTCTCATTTAGAACGTACTGTATAATTAAGTAAGTTTTTAACTTCTATTATTTTCCTTTCTCATTTTGAATGTACTGTATAATTAAGTAAGATTTTAACTTCTATTATTTTCCTTTCTCATTTTGAATGTACTGTATAATTAAGTTTTTAATTTCTATTATTTTCCTTTTTCTATTATTTTGAATGTACTGTGTGTTTTCAATTCTTAGTCATTCCTCTCAGAAAGAGAGGCGAAAAATTTATCGCGACTGAATTACGGAGAAGAAAATATACAACTCGGACCGGTTCAACATTCACCATTAGTGCATGGTGAATGTCGACATTTACTGGTGTAAGTCAGAAATAAGGGTATTTAGCAAATATTTCGGACATACACCAAGCAACTATGTGTTTGTTGACATTCACCGGTGAAAGTCGACATTCTCCAGATTTCGGTGTTTCACCGTAACATATATATATATTCATTTATGAATGAAAAATTATCAATAACATTATTTCAATTTATCACAGATTTAGAGTTCAACCCTCCGTTGTAAAGTTATTGACGCTAGTTATTTAGTTTTTTAAAAATACGCACGCACACACGGGGAGGGGTAGGGAATAAGGCTTATTGACTGCTCTAAGGTCCTAGGCCTGAGGGGGGAGTGTCCTCTGTGGAGGTCTTTCTAAGGAATTCTAGCCCGTATTTACGCAAGTTTCGAAGAAAACCACGGAAAACTCCAAACGGCTAGGCCAACGTGCGCGACCTGGAATCAAACCCTACACCTCACGTCTACCAGCTTTGAGCGCAGAGCCGCTCAGCTGCTGTTGGGCTATTGAGGGGACGGGGAAGACGAGCAACGTTTCTGCACATACAAAAATTTTCACCTGGTTGAAAATTACTATTTTAAATAATTTTTATTTAATTTCACAATGATTGGTTACAAATAATTCTATTTTGCACATAAACTAATTTTATTCTAACACTACCATATTAAAATTTAACGAAAAAGCGGGATGACAGTGACACTGTTGGACTACTTGTGCCAAAGCCCAAAATTTTCAATTCGACTACATATAAAATTTTATGAAATTTTATGCATTAGTTCTTAGATTAGAGCTGCTACAAAATATTTGTTATACACAGAAGGATATTTTCTAACTAGTATGTTGTGGTCTCCACACGACTTACTTCTATATTTTCTTACTAGAAGGCTTTACGTTCTTCACTAGTTACAGTTACTATATTTAAAAGAATTTTCAAAAAACGTTATTCAGTACGTTTTATATCACTCTGGAAATAAAAACAAAAAATTCCATCTAAATCGTTTAAAATTTGGCTTGTGATCCCCGCTGCCTTTAGAAGTTCTTCCCCACCTACGCTATATCGGTTCCGGCTCCGGCTCCCCATTATTTGCACTTTCGTTTTAACAGGGCATTTTAATTTCGGTGCTAACTGGACAATAAGTGGCGTTGATATTAATCATGAACTGAGTTTTTCAGATTAACATTTCTTGGATAGATTATCACTTCACTCTATGATAAAAGATGGCAGCCCCGTACAATCTTTCCAGACGAAAAATTTTTCACTTGTTAAAATAATAATAGTAATAATAATAATAATAAATTCGCAAATCGGGTTTCGAGGTGCATCAGGAGAGGTCAAAATTGACCTCCATGCAAAATTTTATACCTCTGCAATCAGCGGTTCGCTTACAAAGCGACCAACATACACCTCTAGGTTTAATTTTGTTTTTTGTCACTTTCTCGTCATCTTTACCGTTTAGGATACTATGAAGACACTAAAATGCTTTCTTTCAGCAATTGGCATCTTTACTTTCTCTTACCCATATGGTAGAGAAAGTAACGTTTTTGGGTAAAATTTTCGAAAGTGAGTTTTTGTTATATTTACACGTTTTGAGGTCCCATGAATCCGAAAATCATGTTTTTAGCGGTTGGTCTATGTGTATGTCTGTGTGTTATCAGAATATCTCAAGAACAAATAATAGCAGAAAGTCCATTGGTTGCGACCAAATACAGGTACTCCGAAGCACATCGTTGTCTTATCTTACTCTTTGCATATGTCGCCTTTTAGCTTAGTGAGCACGTTTTTGAAAAAATTATTTTAACATTTCGTTTAACAATCCAAACTAACTCCAGTCCTAAATTCACTGAGTGAAATAAAATATTTATTTATTTTTTTTTTTCTTAATTGCTTACTAAGCTAAAAGGTGACATATTCAAAGAGTAAGATAAGACAACGATGTGCTTCGGAGTACCTGTATTTGGTCCCAACCAATGGACTTTCTGCAATTATTTGTTCTTGGGATATTCTGATAACACACAGACACACACAGACCAACTGATAAAAACATGATTTTCGGATTCAGGGCACCTCAAAACGTGTAAATATAACAAAATCTCACTTTCGAAAATTTGACCCAAAAACATTACTTTCTCTACCTTATGGGGAAGAGAAAGTAAAGATGCCAATTGCTGAAAGAAAGCATTTCAGTGCCTTCATAGTATCCTAAACGGTGACGAGAAAGTGACATTAAACAAAATTAAACCTAAAAAGTATTCAAAAAGTAGAATTCGAAAACCGTCGTTTTTATAGGAGATATCTTTATAAAACGAAGCAACAAAAATCCCATTAGATAACATGGAAACAAAGAAAGAGGGAATCTGACTGATGTACAGCCTTAAAGCGAATTTGTTACTATTTCAGTTGTTCCGTCATACTAAATATATAAATTTGTTAAATTTTATATTTTTATTTCATTTTTCTTATTCTTATTGTAGAAATCAATAATTTAAACAATTTAGAAGAATTTTCAAATAATTTACATGAAGGAATCTTTACGGTGACTTTTTTCCTAGATTCATTTTTTTCAAGAGGACGTTTCTTCCCGAAGACGTTTTTTCCATGGTTCTTTTTAATTTATTTATTTTATATTTTTACATTTTTTAATTTTAATTTTAATTTATTTATTTATTTATTTTTGAGGGGGAGGTGGTTTGAAGGGGACGAAATTTCTTAGAACCAGTTCGAAAATTGCTAAGCTACACATAAGGAGAAAAAGAAATATATTGTTCAATTAAAAGAAATCTGTCAGGCTCAGTGTTGTCAAATTTAGGGACTTCTTTATTCAATACGTACCACTAAATTTTAATTGCAACGGTTACCTAATTACTTCGAATATTAATCGTCTATTATACACTCTAGGACAAAAAAAAAAAAAAAAAAAAAAAAAAGACGCACTAAGAAGGGGTTATCCGAATGAGACGAAAATTAGTAGATGTGATGTATGATTACAGTTTCAGAAATTTAGGAGAAAAAGCCTCACAAAGTGAACAAGTCAATAACGCGTTGGCCCTCTTCTGGCCCTTATGTAAGCAGTTATTCGGCTTGGCATTAACTGACAGAGTTGGCAGATGTCCTCCTGCGAGATATCGTGCCAAATTCTGTCCAACTGGTATGTTAGATTGGCAAAATCCTGAGCTGGTTGTAGCACACTTTTCATGATACTCCATCCAAACGCCCTCAGTGGTAGAGAGATCCGGAGACTTTGCTGGCCAAAATAATGTTTGGCAAGGAAGAAAGCAAGCAGTAGAAACTATCTTCGTACATGGGCGGGCATTATCATGTTGAAATACACGCTCAAAATTTCGTGATATGAAGGACAACAAAACGGAACATGGAATTTCGTCGACGTACCACTCTGCTTAAAGGTGCTGCGGATAGCAACCAAAGGGATCCTGTTATGAAATGAAATGGCACCCAAGACCATCACTCCTGGTTGTCGGGCCGTATGGCTAGTGACAGTCAGGTTGTAATCCTCCCCCCCCCCTTTTTTTCGAGTCGCCTCCAGACGTGTCTTCGTTGGTCATTGGGGCTCAAATTGCAGTGGAACTCATCACTGAAGACAATTCTACTCCATTCACTAACATTCCAGGTCGAACGTGCCCGATATCACTGCAAACGGTTAAAACAAACTTTAATAGCAGTCGGCACAAGGGGCTCTGTGAGCTCAACCTCATTTCTCTGAGCCGCCTATTAAAGGTCTTTGAAATCACTGAAGTACCAGTTGTACGTAGGTTCGATAATAACGACGAATTTGGGGCTTTGAGTACCGCTCTGACGATTGATCGGTTCTTACATTCTGTCCTATCTCTAGACCAACCGCTTTCTTCTTAACACTATATTCGGCTATGGTTCACCCATTCCTGCTAGCATCAGCTACTAGCGGTATCGCTCCTATCCAAATGTCAAAGAATTCGCATATTAGGCGAACCGGCTTCTTTGAGCTCAACTACACTCCTCTCTCAAATGCTGACATCTGCTCATATTGTTTGCGCACCTGTATGCCAAGCATAGTTACTGTCTATCTGACTAGGAAAAGGAAAACTTCCACCATGGAGCGGTACATCTCACGATTTAGCGCCGTAGACATGTCTTTGCCGTTACCACTGAGTTCAATAGCGACTATGCCAAAGACCCATCTACTTGCAAGGGAAAAATGCATTTTAGGCAGGCAGGTGAACCTGACTGCCACTATCTAGCGATTCCGCATCCTGGGCGATAGGCCCGGGGATCAAAGTGGAAGAGTTCCCTAATTTATTTAAAAATCAAATTTTTACAAATTTTCGATCAAACACATATTAAAACCAAAACACTAGAAAGTCTATAAAAAAAAAAAAAAAAAAAAAAGAGCAATCCAGCTGCCAGTCAACGATGCTAAATCTTATATTTGATGAGGGAAAAGTTATGAATTAGAATGTTACAGATATCTTTTAATTTATTGTAGTTGTTTGGGTTTAAGAGAACAGTTTGCATGTTTTTACGTATTGTGTGGTTTCTGTTGAATCTAAAATTAATTGGGATTAAATTGCATTTTTCAAAGAGATAATGAAAAGTGGATCCTATTTTACTGTCGTTGCATCTGTCTATCTGAGTAGACGGAATAAAATTCTCAAAGAATTTATGACCTGGAATCAAAATTTCTTCTCTTTAATATCCTGTCAATTGCGCAGTTAAAATGCGCTGTAGCACATGTTCACTCATTGACCGCCAAACTTTAAAAATTTACATTTTCCATCGAAACCTGTATGCATGTCAAATTACTCCTTCTTAGTGCGTCTTTTTTTTTTTTTTTTTTTTTTTTTTTTGTCCTAGAGTATACATACATATTAAATATCACTCCTCAAAATAATTGGTGATTAATTAACAAAAATGTCTCTAAATTTGGCAACACTGTTTTGGCTCAGTCGGAAGAATATATTGATTTTTTTTTTCATCGAGTTTCGAGAAAATCGATTAACAAATACATTCCTGATACAAGAAGGAAATTTTCGAGTGACCACCATTTTGGAACAAAATGGCAGATCAAATTGTTTAATAAATTTGCTTGAGACCTTTACAAGGCCTATGTACAGGGCGTTTCAGAAAGAACTTAACTTTGAAATGACATAAACGTGGAACAGTGAGAGAAGAAAGGTGAAACAAGTGATATATTGGAAGACAGGTCTGGAATTTTCTAGATTAATAAACTGCAAATTGTTTTCTGATTTGGACCTTTAATGTTTGTAAAGTTTCGCTTTGCGAAAGTCAGAATTCGACGTAATCGGTGGTATTTCAGTAAAAACCGATTGCTCCAAAGAATACGACATGGTGTTTTTAAATTTCCTATGATAACTAATTCGATACAACTCCCTTACATGTGTCAGCAAGGAAAAAGACTGACGAAAGAACTTTCTGTACTTCCAAGTAATATTTAAAGCTTCATATGCTTCTGGTGCCACCTATTAGCCGATCTTAGAACTATTTCTGCAAATCTGCATATAACATATTCCAGACCTATCCATCAAACACACAACTTGTTTCACCTTTTTGTTTCTTACTATTTCTCAGTTATGTCATTTCAAAGTTGGGGAGTTCTTCCTGAAACACCCTGCATGTAACGAGTTTCAAGGAAATCGGTTAATAAATACATGTTTATATAAGTTTTAAATTTGCAAATAGCAACCATTTGGGAACAATGCGAAGGATCAAGTTGGTCAACGAGTTTCCCCAAGGTACCTCTGCAATCCAACTTTGGTTGGAATTAATTCCAAATCCGTTACCGTGGTAACAAATTTTCCATTATATGCAGTAAGCGTAAAAAAAAAAAAAAAAAAAAAAAAAAAGCCGCACTGCAGAAAAGATGACTTTTATTTGTAATAACTTTAAAATTAATGGTTGGAACAAATAGAACTGTCATATTTGCATAACACCAAAGGGCTGAAAGATACCAATGTACATTTTCGATTTAATAATTCGCTTTATTACACTCTACGAAGTATTTTATAAAAATCTACATAAAATTTTCTTTTTAAACATAATGCAAAAACCATACACTTTGTATTCTATTATGATTATGAAATAAACAAGTTATATTTTAATATATGAAATAAAACTATTTATTTGTTAGATCTAAGCAATTTTTTAATAAAAATGTGTATTCTGCATTGGGTTAATTCCATATTTATATGGAATTACTGCTGTAATGCAAAGGGACATAGCATTATACCGTTTTTGATATAAATCTCAAAAATTTCACTGTTCTAAATATTGTAAATAACTTTTCTAGTTCTTGCAAAGTTGTAGGCTGCAAATTTCGAATCCTCCTTTCTCTTCCCGCGCCTTTTTATGACTAAACATTTTCGAGCTAATTGAGATTAGGACTGTTTTCAAGCCTAATAAAGAAGAAATTCTACGATATTCTTTGCGGAATTTAACTTAGAGTGAAAATTATATTATTACTTACAGAATTATAGGTGCTCATGGTAATGGATAGGTAATTTTAACAATTTGATTCAAACTGACGTACCACCGACGCCGTACAGCAAGGTGCATTAACATCATGAAATGCTGCTTGAAGGAAAGTCTGAAATACCTCCAAAATAGTCGGCCAGGTGCCACTTTTATAATCACCGTGTTTTATTTTGAGTTAATTGATCCCTTGAGCATGAAAATTTGCCCTATTCCTTGAAAAATTGTGCACCTCCGTACCATAATGTACGGGAAAAATGTCACTGTTTTAAGAGTGCGATTTTCATTAAGTCGGTCACATTTTCGTCCTCATTCTAGCTTTTTTCAGCTGCTCGAAATAAAGAAAACTTGATTCATCAGAGAAAATCTGTTCAGCCTAATAATTAACTGATAATGTTTTTAAATTTTTGGTCAACTAAAGTATTGTTTTTTCTAATTCTTTTCCTTAATAATGGCTTTTTTCGCAGATATTCTGTTCTTTAACCTGATTTGTTTAATTGTTCCGCATTATTTTTGAAGAAAGTAATTTTACTACACACCTTTTTTAAATCTTTTTTAAGTTCTGAACATGATACAAATCAATTTTTTAAACATTCGCTTTTTAACTTGCGGTTATCTTGCTTGGATGAGCAACATAGCAGCATAAAGCCAAATTTCCATTTTAAACAACCGAAAAATTTTATATTCTGCTAAAAACCATTTTGCCAATATTTCGTTAACATTTAATTATTTTGTTATCTCACGTATTAAAACATTTTTTGGTTTTCATTCAAAAATTAATACTTTTTGTGGCATCGTTAACTGCCTTATTCTTACCATTTTTGAAATAATTTCCAAAATTACAGTTTTTCTGACAATTGCATCTTGTTTCTAACACTGGACTCAATGCTAAAGTGTAAGTGGAGGACAACATAATAAAATCTGTTCGAAAATTTGCTTTTTAAACGATAAAATTGGCGGTAGTAGAAGGTAAAAAGGAAAATATTCAAGTGCGGTATTTTTTTTTTTTTTTTTTTTTTTTTTTTGTCGCTTAGTGTACATATAAACATATACATAGATAGGTAAATTATGTTATTCCAATAGATTGATGCCTTAAAAGATAACTAAATAAATAAAAATTAAAAAATGAAGCGATAAGCTATTTTTAAACTTCTAATATGTACAAGAAATACTTTTATATTATACTAGGGAGCTCTGCCCCCTGCTCGCTTCGCTCACCAACCCCCGAATCGCCCACCATCCCACTTATTTTTCTTATTAATAGATGCAGAGCTCTTCCCGCCTATTTGCTGCTTTCATTTCACTGAATAGGAGTATTAATAGTGCATAACTCAAGACAAAAGCAGAAAATTATTATAAAAATCCCATATTTATTGTCAAATTGAAATATATTATATTTAGTAGTACATTATTTATTTTAATTTATTTTTATGAAAATAATGCTAAAAATCAGTTTTTTTTTTTTTTTTTTTTGAATAAAAAGAAATTCATAATATCTGGACCATTTTGCATTACAGCTTTAGTATATGACCCTGTTTATTTCTTTTCTACAACCATTGATCTGGAAAGCAGTACCCCAGTCGGTAGAGTGTTGAACTCAAAATTGGAAGATTGCGGGTTCGGTACTCGAACCGGCTAAAGACCGTCGTATACACTAATGGTGGCTGGTGTACGTAAAATCTGTCGTGGCCGCAATGTCCTCCATGTTCCCATCAAAGTTATACCTCTGGGGGGCCACCGAAGCAGGGAAGCCATCCTCTCCGCGTAGGATCAAAACTGTGATAGCATGTCTCGGGAACATCCCTAGGGGTGCGTCCCAGACCGTCGCCAATTATCCATAGCGCAGTAATGGTGCGACATCAAACCCAACCTACCTACCTACCTACAACCATGGATCATACTTTAATTTTCTCGTGTAAGAAAATTAATTTTCTAAAAGTAGAGAAAAAAAGTTTCTAAAAGTAGAGAAAAAAAGTTTCTAATAGCAACATTGACATTTATTTTCTTTTTTTTTATAACCATGGTTCCGGGTCGCGGTACCCCAGTCGGTAAAGCGCCGAGCTCGTAATTGGAATATGGCCGATTCGATACTCGAGCTGGCCAAAGACCATCGCGTACACTAATGGTGGCTCGTTCATATAAAATCCGTCGTGTCCGCAAAGTCCTCCATATTCTCATCAAAACTATACCTCTGGAGATCACCAAAGCAAAGGAGCAATCTCCTCCGTGGAGTATCAAAAGTGTGATGGCATGTATCCTTAATATCCCTAGGGGTGCGTCCCAGACTGTCGCCAATTACACATAGCTAAGTACTGGTGCGACGTTAAACACAATTTACTTACCTCCTACTTACCTCCCTACAACCATGGATCATATTTTAATTTTCACGCGTAAAATGACTTCATGACAGAAGAACAACGTCACTGGGAGAAACTTTTCTCAAGGTGGCAAATAAAGTACCTTCATAAAACTGCTGTTTTTAGTTAATAACTTCTTTAATAAAAATGATAGAAATTTCTAAGCAGCTGAAATGTCTTGGAGTATTCGGAACACATTGATACCTCTCATGACGCGAAGGGCCCTGCCCTCTACCAGAAGATGCTGTCGCAGACAAAAAAACTTGACGCCAACGACTGTAACTTTTTTTTAATATATAGAGATTATTAGAATTGATTTAGCGTAAAAATAATATTATGTTAAAGAACGGGGTGGTAGGATTACTGTGAATGACCACCATAAAAAAGATGTCAGCAATTTCACTGTAACTGCAGATTTCTATTGTTCATTTTAAATTACATTCCTTGGAAATTATAATAACAAGGTTCACAGATCATATTCAGGAAAATGTCTTTTAAAGTTAATCATTGCTATCCTTTCTTCTAAAATTTAATCAGTGATTGCTATTTTTCTAACTAAGAAAAGTTTTTATATCCCATTGTTCCACCAAAGAAATAACTTAAAAAATTTTATGACAATCGAAGAAGCTAAAAAATGCAATACATACGGTGAAGTAATAAATATAATTACTCTCTTCTGCATTTTCGTTCAAACTTTTATTTGATATATATGTTAAAGTTTTATTTAATTAAATTAAAAAAAAAAAAAAAATCTGAAATGACTGCACTGAACTTCCCAGCCATCCAATAGTTATTAGGAGTAAAAATTGAAATTGAATCACTGAATATTTCAGTAAAAAAGCAAAAGTAAAAATCATAGTTGATCATTTGAGTATTTCACTTCAAATTCGTATATTTCTACAATCGAACGTAATGCAATAGAATTTTTTTTGTGCTTCTTTTTAAAAGAATATAAATGGTAAGTACACAGTTTACTATTAAAAAAAAAAAAAAAAAAAAAAAAAAGTTTTGTCCCATTGTTTTGCCAAATAAATGACTTAAAAATTTTATGACAATCGAAGAAGCTGAAAAGTGCAATACATACAACAAAATAATAAATGTAATTACTCTGCTCAGCATTTTTGGCAGAGCTTTTTATTTGATATCTGTGTTAAAATATTATTTAATTAAATTAAAAATAAAAATAAAAATAATTCTATCGTATTAGAAAAAAAAAGAAAAAAACAGATTTTATATTTAAAAATTTGGTTCAAATTATTTAGACAATTTTCACACATTCACTCTTTGAAACGTGATCTTTGTCAATTATTACAAGTGACACGCTGTTATGTGATCCTCAAAATACCAAATTTCAATTTCCTGCAATTGTTAGTTTTTACATTATTCTTAAAAAAAAAAAAAAAAAAAAAAAAAAGGAAATTAAAGGGGACTAATGTGCAAGTTATACCTGACGGGACTAAAGTGAAAGTTGTACCTCAAGGGACTAATGTGAAAGTTGTACCTCACGGGACTAATGTGCAAGTTGAACCGAATGAACAAACTATTTCTTTCAACGAAAATGCCTACTAACTCTGGACGATAGGTCTAATATATCGTATCATATTATATATCGTATTTATCGTAATATAACTCAATACTTATTTCGCTTCCTTCTTCGACTCGTTTTAATACGCATTTTTTATATGCATGAGCAGCCCCCGAAAAACAAAAACATTAAATCATTAAATTCATTTTTTTACTTATTTTTATTTCATATTATTTCACGCGCACTTTTTATTTCCTAATTCAAAATTATTAAAAAAAACTTTTTCGATATCGCTTGTAACGATACTGATTATTATTAATTTTCTTTTCTTTTTCTTTCAATAATAATAATAATAATAATAATAAAGATTTTGATGAAATTCTGGCAAAAACAGAATTTAGTTTAGGACGGAGGACTATTAGTTTTCTTTTTCTTCCCAATTATAACATCGCTTTCAAATTATTCAATTATATTTTCGATAAATTTTAGATTTCGATAAATGTCCAACTATCGAAAAATGATTTCGACAAATGTCCAACTATCGAAAACGACAACGCAAAAATCCCAGATTGAGACTAATAGGCCCTCAGTCCTAATAAAAATATGAAGTGACTGCACTCGACTGTGTGTGTCTGTCTGTTATCAGCATATCACAAAAAACAAATTATAGCAGAAAGTTCAAACTTGGTATTCTAAATGTGTACCATATAAGGATGCTACACTAAACTTTTCGTTAAGATCAAGCAAATGGTTCATGCACAGGGACACTCAAGAGAATTCAAATACATTACGTCTATGTGGGAAATTAAAGGGTAAGTAGAGCTTAACATCTATAGACTGCGTTAAAACCATATGAAACAAATATATATATTTTTTTTATGCGTAAAAGTATGTTTCATGTAGAATATGGTATAGAAATCATCCACCGTTCGTTTACAGGGCTACACAAAAGAACTAGATTATAATGCGACAATACTTGAAAATTGATGTAAGTGTACTTTAGATTATGCTATGTGTTATTAATATAGGATTATGTTTATGTGCACCATGTGATGTGTGCATAACTTTCGGAATATACACAGGGCTACCAATATTTAAGCCATAACATTCTTTTTTATTTGTTAGTGGAAGTACTTTACTGTAATATACTATATCATATGATATTTTACCACGTTCAGGAAAGCTGCTCAATTGGTTTAAATCTGGAATTAAATTGGAATTAAATCCTCATAGCCATATGATAAATAATGTATTTTTTTTTTTTTTTTTTTTAAGATAAATATTCATCACTTGGTTTTTTGCATATTTACACGTTTAGAGGCTTCCTGAATAGCGAAGTCAAGTTTTATAGTTTGATCTTTGACTGTGTCTGTTAGAGTAAATTAAAAAAAATAATTTCAGGCGATTCAAATGATGTATTTTGAAGTTAATGCGTTTATTACTAGAAAAGTTTGTTCAAGATTGATAAGTTTCAAGGAATGAAAGTTGTCTGAAAAATTTTAAATGAACTTTTTTAACTTAATAATAGATTTGAATTCTATATAAATGTAGATACAATAATGAAACGGGGGGTTGAGGGGAGGGCGGTAGTCCCCCTCACATAGAATTATTTGCCAAATAACGCTGCTCCAAAGCCTAATTTCCATTGTTTTAACATAGGTTTACATAACAGTACTCGTTATCTTAACCCTTTGTGCTATAGAGTTTGTTGCACTATTTTTGTAGAAACGAATTGACGATATTAGCACTTTTTGACGATGCTTAAATTTCTTATATTATTATGAAGCAATACGCTGGTAAAATAGTGATAAAGGATCAAAGTCGTTGAGATGGTTGGCCGTGAACATTGCACTGTTAACACAATGACCCAAGATTCGATGCTGACGTTAAAATGTTTTATTTATCTTCAACTTCGTAACAATAATACTTATAATTAAATAATTCAACACCATAGAGATACATCAGAAATATTCTTTTGAAAAAAATCAAGATGATGTTCTCTTTCTAATAAAATGGATGAATGCATGAAAAGGAACAGGATGGACACGGGGAGAGAAGCAATCAAAAGGACGTCTTTACAGCATCAGAGAAGAGGCAGAAGTGATAAAATTGTTGGCTGGATACATTACACAAAACCACAGAATTATGATGCCAAGACAACACCCAATTTTTTAGTTACAGCTAATTTAGTATAACTTTTTAAAATATATTGGCGATTGATGTCTTAGCCAAAAACACGTTATCAATTCGTGAGAACACAAGCGAACTAACCTTAAATCTTAACCACAAGAATTTATCGTTAAATTCTTATTTACAGACTTTAGTCGAAAAAGAATACGTTATTTCTATTTTAAGCAGCATATGTGCGCTCTGTTCAATGTTCAAAAATGACATCAGGAAACATTTTATTCTGTTTTATTTAATTGAGATGAAACGAATTGTCCTCCACAGAATTAAGCGATTGAAACCTCATTTCTTGCTTTTATTATTATTATTATTTTTAAATGAAAGGAATTATTTTTAAATGAATGGCTTGCTCTTTTTGGAAGATTCGAGACCGCATATATTAACTCTCTTTTTATAAAGATAGAAAAGGAATTGGAAAAGGAATTAAATTTTGAAATGTAATACATAATTTAGAATATGTGATTTTCGATATCACACCCTTAATATCCAATCTGTACTTTTAGTGTTAAATTTCGGGGTAAGAGAAAGTCGTGTGAGTGACACACCAGATTATTTTTTCTACGATTGGTGGTAGATTCTTGAGGTGGTATATAAATTAATTATAACAGAGAAGATTATGAAAAATGCCACACAAAAACAGCGAAAGCACTCTATTAAATCCTTTCTGGAACAAAAATGGCTATATGTAACGGCTAAGGCTCCTATATATACAAGCTGGCGCATCAGGCATTTTGTTGCCTTAGGGTTGCCACATGTACCCAGCGCGTTTCTCTGATAAACGAACCACAAACATTTATTTTAATCGTCTTACGTTACTTTAGAGTAACTAATTTTATTATATTTCATGGTTTCAGCTAAGTAAACTATATGATATGGAAGTTTGTTTTGCGATAAACTGCAAAATCATTCAAGAAGTTAATATAAAGTATTCACAGACCTTTTATTACTGTGTATTTGAGTTTTGGCGACATTTTGTAAAAGAAACAGAAACCGCCCTAACAACACATCGTACATCCATAGGATATCCTCAGAATAAAATGGCATCCTGAGAATGTACTGTGAAAAAAAATGTGTTTTTAGAAATATTATTGTTGCTTATTGCTCTTATATTGACCGGATTAGCTTCAGATCAAGATTTCTTAAAATCATTATGCAAGCGATAAGGACGCCAAGCGGGAATGCTGTCCTCTTTGGAGTCAAAAAAAAAAAATGGCGGTGATGCGCCGGCCTATTATTTTATTTAGGGGCTCTAGTAACGGCTACTACTACGTCAAGTGTCATATAAAATGAGATTAAAGTGTGGTATATACTTTTTATTCTTAATACCTTTGACATTTCTTTTTTAAATTTGATTTTATACGCTTTTTTTTTTTTTTTTTTTTTTTTTAAGTTTTGGGATTAAGTGTTTTTGGGCTAAAACTTCGACTGGACTTATCTTCATATTCAAGTAAAATTGTGTTCGCTGCTTACCCATCATCCGCCGTTTGCAACGTATGGCAGAAATTAGATTTACTCAGAGATATATATGATGATTTTGATGAAAGTTTAAGGATTTAAAGATTAAGGGTTTTTTGGTGAGAAAAATCGATTCGATTTATTTTTTGGAAAATTCGCTTTTGCTCTTGACGCTTCATCCGCCGTTTACAACATATGGAAGAAATTAGGATTTATCGGATATGCATGTACGAATTTTGATGAAAATTTCGGGTTATAAGTTTTTTCGAAGGCGAAATCGATCGGACATATCATCTTCAGCAAAATTTGCATTCGAAATTTACATTGCTTTCTATTTGATAATCTCTTTAAATTAGATTATCCATAATTAGAAATTTTTATTTTGCTTATGCTGTTTTATGTACATACTTTTTTTTTTCATTAACCAAATCTATTTTTCTAACTAATGGTTAAGGAAATAGCAATAGGACAACAAATGCAATACAAAGCTTTAACTTGATTACCATGATATAAGTATTCATTGTGATTACATATTTAGAATGATATAATTAAAAGTAAATGTTCCATTATATTTTTCTTTTTCTTTATTTTCTTTATTTCTTTATTTCTTTCTTTCTTTATTTATTTATTTTTCTTTTTTCTTTTTTCTTTTTTTTTTTTTTTTTTTTTTTTTTGAAACTGCGTTCATACAAAAACAAGCACTAGTAAAACTAGTATGTTATGACCATCGTACAAGTTTTTTTTTCCCTATATTTTCCTACACAAATTCCCTCGATACAAATAATTTATTAAAATTATTTTCTGTAATAAATACAGGCGATTTTTTCACATAGAAGTGTAACACTAAATGTCCAAACAAAGCCGATTTTATGATCTACTAACGATATCTTTAAAACTTTCATAATGAAAAAAATCGATGTCTTTGTTTTACATTGTCACAGATCAATAATTCAATTGTTTGTTTAAAAGTATTGACGAGTTCTTTTGAAAGATACCCCACCTCTGGGTAGGGGCAGCATTGCTTCTACGTCTGCGAAGATTTTTTTTCCAAGTTGAGTAATACTATTATAAATAATTCTTTTTACTTTCATAATGATTTGTTTAAAATAATTCTCAACGTGCATATATATAGAAAATTCTGCTCTATACCACCGAGTTAAAAATTTAGAAAAACAAGATGCCACGCCACTGTTGGACGATTTACACCAAAAGCTGATAGGTAAGAATTTATGTTAAGGTGTAACTACGTACCAATTTGTGTGAAATTCTATGCAGTAGTTGATGAGATACAGTTGCCACAAATTCTTTGTCGCACACACAGACAGACATTTTCTAAAAATGGTAACATTGCATTCTATACCTCTCAAAACATTTAAATTCATAGAAAACCTGAAGTCGAAAATTTTTACGAAACCAATACTTTCTTCTATTGAATGTAGAAGAAAGTAATAAAATAAAAATCGTGATTATTGCTGCCTCCACGTCTCTCTAATGAAAGCGACTTCTAATTTTTTTTCTACTTCCGTTTCATTTGTCAAAGATTTCTTTTTTGCGTATCGAATTTCATTTTGTTAAGAGTTTCTAATTTCCTTATTACTTCATATCAGTTTGCCAGTATCATGTTTACATTGTTTAATACTAAAAAAATAAACAATTTTAACGTATAATCTGACCTCCTCACTCCTCTTCTCTCTCTCTCTCTTTCTGCCTCTCCCTCTCTCTCAATGATATGGCGACTTACTAGACACATTTCTAAGTTTCTAACATAAGTACAAAATCATTTTAATAATTCTTTTTCGTCGAATTAGTCAAAGCCGTTTGTTTCCTCCAATGTTTAAAAGAATCGCAAATTTCTGCTTTTATTAAAAAAAAAAAAAAAAAAAAAATCACAAATATTCGACCGGTTTAAACAAAAAATAAAAATCGACTTAAGTAGTGATTATTCACAGTCCAAAAACTTTCTAAATTCGAATCTCTAATTCAGTAGACATCTCTCATACACATAATGCAGAGGACGTCCCATCAAGCCACATTAACCCGTTAGCGCCCAGTGTCCTCATTTGAGGACAGCTAATAAAATTGCACGTATATTTTTTGTGGTTTCTTGGAATGATTTCTGCTTTTTAGCGACAGTTTATAGCGTCACTCTAAATGATCCCTGAAATTTTCATGTGCCTAATATTAATTATTATTTCATAATTTGGATAGTCATTTTATAATATTTCATTCGTCGCACATATATTTGCTTTTTGTGCAGGTATACTAACTTAAATCAAGTTGAATAATAATATATATTATAATACTTTACTTTCGAGATCTTTGTCAACATATGATAGGAAATTAATCGGTTATCTCAAAGTTTTTCTATCTCGAAGTTATCTCGCTAGAACACTAAACGTCAATAAATGAGGATAGGCTTTAAATTTAAAACTATGAGAAGAACTGTTTAAGTTAATATATTTTACTATCAATTTAGAAGTGAAATAATCAACTAATAATATTTTGCAATTCGGGCGTAACGGGTTAACAGAGATCTAGATGCAGCTCATTCATCCTAGAAGAGTAAGTAGAAAAATTGCTATGTCCAGTTAATGTTTAATATTTCGGACTTAATAAATTAAAATTCTGTTGATATACTTTTTTGATAAATTTATAAGTGTGACCTCCAGTTTATTCAGAATAATTACTCATTACCTAAGGTATTTTTTTAAATTCCGTTTTCACATTCAGAAAATTCACAGTCGTTAAATTAGTACTCACTTTTCAAAAATTGATTTTCTTTTCTCAATTTTTTAATTTTGACTTCAAAAATACGAATTTTTGCTAAGTGCATTTTTCTCATTTTTTAGCCGCATACTGAAGTATCAAAAATATAAAAAATCAACTTTTGGAAAAAGCCCTGCACATACCAAAGTCTATGTCAAGTTTTCAAAGTCTATGCGTCCTGCGCACACTTTGAAAACTACTTCCTTAAGAAATTGTATGGGTTGAAAAAAAAACGCATATATACATATGCATAAATATGTATAATTTTTTTACATACAAAAACGAAACATATAAACAATGTTTAATAAAATTTTCATTAAAAATTTGGGAAATTCAGCCGGTGGTACTTGATTTCTGGACACTCTTCAGAAAAAAAAAAAAAAAAAAAAAAAAAAAAATCCTTGCGGTGGTCAGGATGACTCATATTAATTTTATCTGGAATTGTAAAGATTAAAAAAAAAAGATACATTTTAGTAAATAAGTATAGCTCATGCTTTAACAAAAATTAAAAAATTAATTAATTAATTTTAATTTTTCGCATAGTTGTATGCAGAAACAGTACAATTTTCGATACATTTTACTCCGTGCATAGCCTTGTAAAATCAGTTGTAATAATAATAATAATAAAAAAAAAAAAAAGAAAAGAAAAGGGAAAAAAAAAAAAAAAAAGAAAGAAAGTAAAAGAAAAAAGTAAAACCTTCATTCAAACGTAAATCAATTATAGTTTGAAGAAGTAATTTTAATAAAATCGGTGCAGTAGCTTTTCAGAAATCGTATCTACCGATTTCAAAAATAGTGTTTTTATAAAAAAAAACTATTAAAATGTTAAGTGGGAATAAAAAGAAACTAATGAGGGGAATTTCCAAAGGCTCTCTCCCACACTATTACTCCGACTGACCTGAAACTTTAGGAAAATATTTTCGACATATTGTGCTATTAGATCAAAAATAAATAAATAAATTTGATTTTTTGAAATTTTAAAACCCTTATCATACAGTAGGGGTTCAAACTATTAGATTTTTTTTTTTCTAAAAAAAATGCCCCTTATATAGGCTTGTAACTTTAACATATTTTTATTTATTTACTAAGATTTGTGAATTCATAAGGGTTTTTTTTTCACAAAAAAGAATTTTCGTAACGTGATTGAAATAATTGGATCTTCAAATTAAATACGCGGCATGGGTAAAACCGCTTATGAAATTTCAACTCTGGAAAATACCTAAAATCTAGCTCTTTCTTTTGCCGACAATATACTTAATTTTTACTCTATTCAAATGAGCTTTTGACAAAAGTTGCTCAATATACCTAGTTTTCAACCAAGGTAATAAAAACTTTTCTATCTTTCGCGCATGCGCAGTAAAACAATATTTACTAATATAAAATATAAATGCTCATATTTCAACGAATATTACACGTGGGAATTTTATTTTTCAGAACAATATTTCTTTAATACTTTGTCAAATTTTTTGTAAATTTTGCAAAGTTTTGTGGAAATCTGTTCTAGTTATAAGCAAAAACGTTTTCATAAAAATTAATAATTTTTTTTAATTATATCTGCCTAAATAATTGCTCAAATCCCGCACCAAAACATACAAATATTGTACATAGTATGTGCAACAATGTGTTAAAGTTATAAGTCATTTGTAGCTTTTTATGATACAGAGTGATCCAAAGTATGTGCGCTCTTCTTCAATTTGTGATTGGTCCCCTATTTGCACTCTGAGCTAAATCGATAGTGGAAAATGTGGGTTTTAAAATGTTCTTTGCATGTCTGAAGTCTCGTGTCATTTTGTTCATTACTTTTTTAGAAAATCAAAAAAAAAAAAAAGTCTAATAATTTTAACACCCACTGTTTATCGCACCTGAAAGAGAGGACTCCATTTCTTCAAGTCAAGTGAAAACTCACTATGCGTAATCAGAAATTTATAGAGTGCATGCCCTATTTCTATCCTTCTGATTTCAAAAGTTGATTTAACACGAGACAATAATGCTTGTTACACAATAACTGTTGTCTTGGAAGTGATGTTTTTGTTGTCATGCAGACGCCAACAGAGTGTTTGCCTGGTGATAATTGAGACGTTGAACCAGTAAATCAAAACCTATCCTTTCTCTTTTTCTTTTTATAGCCATCCTAGTTGTAACATTTGACTCCCGTAGTAGTTTATTGTTAGGAACGAGTAGCAAAGTCTAATTCATTTTGACAAATACGAAAAAAAAAAAGAAGTGCTGTTTTATTTCACTGACTGATTATATTTACATGGTAGAATTAAAAGGAATAAGAAAGAAAAATCACTCATAAGGCCTAAACTGAAAACACATTCAAACATTAGGAAAATAATGTTGAATTAGATGATTTTGTGTATTCGTGTTATAGATCCTTGAATATAGACTAGTTCATTAATACATTTTGTTGCTCGTTTTATTATTATTTATTATTATTATATTTGCAAATATTAAGTAATTCTTTTGTTAAGAGCTGATGATCACTTAATTTTTATTGATTTGAAATCCTTAAATAAATTTTATGGTACGAAGTAAAGTACATTTAATTATTATTGATTATAAGTTTTTAAACAATTGCATAACTTTTATGTTACGAAGTGATATTTATTTAATAATTACTAATTGTAATGATGTAAACAATTACGTAATTGTTATGTGACGAAGTGATGTTCATTTAATTATTATTCCTTATTAGGTTTGAATCAATTGAGTAAATTTTATATTACAAAATGATATTCACTTAATTATTACTGATTATATTGTTGTAAACAATTAAGTAATTTTTATGTTATTTAGTGACTTAGGGTTATATACAAACGGAACACTTGCAATTTCGATGACGTAAATTTTGCAAGTTTTTTGCAAATACAGTCGACAGCAAAAGTAACAGAGCACTAGCGAAAATTCCTATGTAAAAAAAGTACACTTAAAGCAGATTTATTAAATAAATCCTTGTCAAATCCTGTTCTTAGTTCGTCTAAGAACATGATTCGACAAGGATTTATTTAACAAAACAGTGTTAAGTGTGCTTTTTTCATATAGGAATTTTTGCTAGTGCTCGGATACTTTTGCTGCCGACGGCAGTCATACATTTGGAACGTCTGCAAACGGCTTTGCAACTGGAAGTGTTTCATTTGTATGTACCCCTTAATTATTATTGATCATAAGGTTTGAAACAATAAAGTCATTTTTATGTTACGAAGTTATATTCACTTAATTATTATTGATCATAACGATGTAAACAATAAGGTAACAAGTATGTTACAATAACACTGTTCTGCATGAAAATTGGCCCAATACCATTCATGCAAATTTTTATGTAAAATGACCTCCTGAATCCAAATATGAAGTCCATTTTGTCCCATCACCCACCGTTTTTTTTTTTTTTTTTTTTTTTGGGGGGGGGGGGGGGGGACGCCACCCTATTTTTATCACTGTTCGACAATTTCATGATTATAAATTTGATTTAGAGAGAAGTAAAGGATTATTTTAACTGTTAAATATCTTCTGAGGATCTACAGAGGTGAAAAATTCTAAACACGAACATTTGTAGTAAGGGAAAAATTTAGGAAGGATGGGGAGGGGAGGGGGGGGGATTCGCCACTAAAAGTAGAAATTACATTCGTTATAGTTTTATTGATCTATTATTATTATTATTATTTAATATGCCTTATATATATATGTATATATTTAACAGTTAAAATAATATTTTCTGCTCTTTAAATAAAATTCTTGACTATAAAACTGCCCAACAGTGATAAACATTGGGAGAGGAGGTGGTGTCCCGCAAAAACGGTGGGTGATTTGGCAAAATGGGTGTCATATTCGGATTCAGGAGGTCATTTTACAAAAGAATAAGCAAGAATGATATCAGGGCTCGAAAAAAAAAAAAAAAATTCAGCGCAGTGAAATCAGCATGTATGAATGATAATAATCATACGTATAATGTATAAATTATGAAATACTTTCAAATATTATTAAAAAATTTATATTGTGTACTTTTTTTTAATTCTTTTTTTTATTTATTTACTTATTTTATTTTATTTTATTTTATTTTTTACCTAGGGTAAGTGCTCCAGCGATTGGCATGCCCCAGTAATTGTCATCTATCCCGAAATAATTAATAAATAAGAAAAATAATACAATCATATGTTTTACATATAAGAATTTTAACATTTTATGTCAAACACTGCAGCATAGGGTGCTAATAACTGGTAAAATGAATAACTAGCAGTGTCAAACACTGGAACATAGGATGCCAATTACTGATAAAATGAAAAACTGGCAGTGTCAATTACTGGAACATTGAGTCGGTGTCAAATAAAAATTCATAAAAAAAAATAATAATAATTGTTATCAAATGTATATATTTTAACATATATGTGGTTCTGAATGTCTTTCATACCATATGTACAAACTTAAGATTTCTAAAAATATTTTCTGATGACAAGAACATTAAAAACATCAGAGATTGCTCTCAAAGTGTCAATCACTGGTGCACTTACCCTATAAGCCTTAAAATAAAAATACAATTTTAGAAAGATTCGGCAAAATAAATCTTAATGTACATATACGAATGTACATATACAATGTACATATACAATTCTTACATATAAGAATTTTAACATTTTATGTCAAACATTGCAGCATAGGGTGCTAATAACTGGTAAAATGAATAACTAGCAGTGTCAAACACTGGAACATAGGATGCCAATTACTGATAAAATGAAAAACTGGCAGTGTCAATTACTGGAACATTGAGTCGGTGTCAAATAAAAATTCATAAAAAAAAATAATAATAATTGTTATCAAATGTATATATTTTAACATATATGTGGTTCTGAATGTCTTTCATACCATATGTACAAACTTAAGATTTCTAAAAATATTTTCTGATGACAAGAACATTAAAAACATCAGAGATTGCTCTCAAAGTGTCAATCACTGGTGCACTTACCCTATAAGCCTTAAAATAAAAATACAATTTTAGAAAGATTCGGCAAAATAAATCTTAATGTTGCAATACATGACTAAAGATAATTTTTAAATATGAAAATTAAATATAAAATAATTAAATATAAAAATATAATTTATATTAAATATAAAAATAAAAATAATACAATCATATATTTTACATATAAGAATTTTAACATTTTATGTCAAACAGTGGAGCATAGGGTGCTAATAACTGGTAAAATGAATAACTAGCAGTGTCAAACACTGGAACATAGGATGCCAATTACTGATAAAATGAAAAACTGGCAGTGTCAATTACTGGAACATTGAGTGGGTGTCAAATAAAAATTCATAAAAAAAAAGATAATAAAAATTGCTATCAAATGTATATATTTTAACATACATGTGGTTTTGAATGTCTTTCATGCCGTGTGTACTGACTTACGATTTCTAAAAATATTTTCTGATGACTAGAACATTAAAAACATCAGAGATTGCTCTAAAAGTGTCAATCACTGGTAACTTACCCTATTTATTTATACCGGCATTAGAATTTCTTGACTACAGATTAGCCAATCAAACATTTTGTCTCCCACTTAGTGTTTGTTGCTTATTAATCTCCAAGCATAAGAGAGATTTTTATGTTACGAAGGGAAAATTATCATGCATGACTCATAAATTATGATACAATTTCAAGCATTAATAGCGGTACATTAAATTATTTTAAGCATCTGCATTAGAATTTCTTCAATATCAGAGAGTGCTCACTTAATTATTATTGATTAATAGGTTTTTAAACATGTAAGTATTTTTTATACAAATCATACCTTATTCTACAAGGAAAATGGTATTGTGCACCTTAATAGTGTACACGATATAAAATTTGTTATGATATGTGCAATATAAAGACTTCGAAATATGATTTTAAAAACATTTCTCATAGACTATAACGCATGCAAATCCCTGACATAAAAATCATTTTTACTACAAAACATGCTATAGTTAACTTAAATAATATACATATATTTCGATGCATTTTGTAAATATTAAAGGAAAATAGAGTGTGGAGAGACGAACAGAAAAACAAAACAGTGCGTTAAATTATTTTGGTTGTCGACATGAAAACTTCTTTAATACAGGCTAACTATTCAGACATTTGCTGTCCACTTAGAGGTTGTTGTTTATTAGGTTCCATTCCTTTAAATGGTTTGACATTATAAAGAGAGAATTGTCAAGCATAATGTATAAATTATTAAACACTTTCAGCTATTGCATAAAGTACAGCACATTAAATTATTTTTGGTATCCGCATTAGAACTTCTTTAATACGTGATAATTCATCAGACATTTTTTTTCTTATTTAATATTAATTGATTTTAAATTTTTTAAATAATTTTTAATTTCTGAACATACATATGTGAGGAAAGTACTGTAATCATGACAAAAATCCGATTTCGAGACTTTTTTTTTTTTTTTTTCTACACGTTTTGAAGTCCCCTGAGTTAATTTTTGCTATTTTTAAAGTGATGTATGCATGTATGTATGCATGTGTGCATGTATGTGAATGAACACGATAGCGTCTAAACGCTTTGTTCGAATGATCTAAAAGTTTTTAAGTATGTTATAAGTCACTGTAGCACGATCCCTATTGATTTTGGTAAATCTATCACCTATAATATTTTTACAGGGACGAAAAAAAATCTTTATCATTATGACCTACAGATCCAAATTATTTAAAGTGCAATAGCATCTAAACGCCTTATTCGATCGAGCTGAAAATTTATACACATATTATAGGTCCCCGTCGCACAAATTGCATAGATTTTTCTGAATCTAGCACTTATAGTTTTTATTTTTATATTTTACAGGGATACAACGAAAATTCCTTTATCATTATGGCTTATGGGCTCAAATTAGTTAAAGTGCGATAGCGTCTAAATGCCTTATCTGACTGAGCTGATTTAAAACATATAAATTTATGTGCATCTTACAGGTCATTATCGCACAAACTGTATAGATTTTGTATATGAACTGTATTGAACTGTATAGATGTATTGAACTGTATAGATGAGTATAGCACTCATAGATTTTTTACAGGGACACAACGAAAAATTCTTTATCATTATGATCTATGGGCTCAAATTATTTGAAGGGTAATGGCGTTAAATTAAACAACATACTATATGTAGAAAAATACTCAAACACGCTACCATAATTACCATGTTTTTATTAACTCGCTTTCTTGTTTGTTTGTCCAGTACAAATCTTGCAATCGATTTTAAACTAACTTCCCGACTAGATAGACATTTGAAACTTTTAGAATAGCTCAGAACACGATGACAACGCAATACCTAGAAGCCCGATTTTCGAATTTTTGATTAGTTTACTTTTAAATAATTAAAATATGAAAATAATAAACCTCTAATAGCTTTAAAATTAGCCAATTAAATTTTAGCTATAACTTAATTGTTGCAAAAAAATATAATAATAATAATAATAATAATAATAATAATAATAATAATAATAATAATAAAAATAATAACAAAAATACGAGTTCATTTTCTTTCGGCATAAAAATAAATACATTTAATTAAACGTGAACATTAAAAAATTATAAAAAGTTAAATTATGCATCTCACAAAAATTGACGTCATTATCACTTTAAAAACTTTATACACATTGATAAAGTGCTAATATAGTTCTATAGCTATGATTCAGCTGAAAATTTAAAAACATGGTATATAAAAAGTTTTTTTTTTTTTTCTTTTTATCTTGTAATTATTTTCCTTTTTGTTTATTTAACAATCTATTTATACAACCGTTATAATTACTTAATGTTCGGAAAGTCGAGTGGTGTCATCCGAGATTTTTTTTCCTTATAAAGTGATGATAACGTACAACTCATTAAACACTTCAAACCATTATTTATGCTAAACAATATTATATAGTTAATTACGCAATTTATAAATAACAAATAATTAACTTAATTAATTATTAAAAGTCTCAAGATCCCTAACGCATAAAACATAAAGATAATTTAATTTAATTTAATAAACTATTAATTTTCTTTAAACTGTTTTAACTTTTATATACTATAATTTCTGTATTGTCCGGAACATAATTCAGTTAATTCGAACAAATTAATCCAAACTTTTTTAAAAAAAAATGTGGGAAATGAATGTATTATAACAAGTGTATAACACTGAGAAAAAATATATACCGCTTTCGTCTAGAATGAATAAGTGGTCATTTTCTAAATCCCTTAACTACAAATATAGATTTCCAAGCTATGCGCATAAGGTATTACTCCAATGAACTGAATAGACAAAACGATCGAGAATTTCTAGTCTACACATTTCTAGATGGTGAAACAATATTCTGAATATTCTGAATCTTTTGTATTGCGAGAGATTCTCGCTTGATTTTGTAGAATTGCGTAATAAACCAAGATTATAGTTGCTGAAACCCGCCTTTTTGTATTCGCATTTATTTGCAGAGATTTTTAAATAACTTTTCCCTCGAGAATATAGGCAAACGCTCTAGAATTCTAATAGAGATTTCTAGAACTCGTTTTAAAAGGGGACTAGAATTTATAAGGATGATATGGAACTAATAATAACAGGAGACTTGGCGTTGGAATATTAAAATCCGAATAAACTACTACATCAGAAACGCAAAAAAAAAAAAAAAAAAATGCGATGCATACAGCTGTTTCGGTAGCCTTAAGCGTACCGTCTTCAGTGCAAAAAGAACGCTGAATCTGGAGGAGTGTCAGTATATATATAGGAGAGGGGCCGAATTTAGTTCAACCAATAGTTCCACCTTTCCCGTAATCCTATTGATTGAACTAAATTCGGTCCCTCTCCTATATATACTAGCACTTCTCCAGATTCAGTATTCTTTTTGCACTGAAGACGGTACGCTTAAGGCTACCGAAACAGCTGTATGCATCGCAATTTTTTTTTTTTTTTTTTTTTTTTTTTTTTTTGGCGTTTCTGACGTAGTAGTTTATTTGGGTTTTAATGATATGGAACTATTTTTTCTAGAGCCACGATTTAGATTCTAGATGTCAGTTACAGAATTTTTTCTAAGTGAATGATGTTGTAAGAACAAGTGTTTTATTATTTTTTTTTTAATCGGCCTGCGCTCGCCTAATGATCAATTTTTACACATGTATTTCCAAATATATTTTCCCCTGAGAGTTCAAATTATTAAACATTGTCTTACATGATATAGAAAACAATGGATTTATGTTTAGCATCATAATGTTTATATTTATGTCTCCAAGAAATTGAAAAAGACACCGTAATCCTTTAACTCAAATTTTATAACTATATGTCTATTTATTTACTTATATTATCAATTTCTTGTAACATAATTGAATTTTACATATTAATTCATTTTTATTACTTTCCTCTGACGTATTAAAATTCTACATAGCAACGAAATGACGTGTTGGTGTTGGTGTTTGGGAATAAGTCCGATTGACTGCTCTAGGGTCCTAGGCTTGAAGAAGAGTGCCTTCCGTGAGGTCTTTCTAAGGGGGCCTAGCCCGTGTTTATGCAAGTTTCGGCGAAAAACACGAAAAACTCCGAACAGATAAGCAAACGAGCGCAATCTGGGATCGAACACGGCACCTCTCGGCAACGAAAAGAATTTATACTAAAAATTGAAATTCTTTTGTGTTATTTTAGTTTTGTTTCATGAATGAAAAAGTTCTAGTTAATCAAGTTTTATTTTCGACGATGATAAAAACTTATAAAATTTACTTTCTTTATTCCAATTTTTTTTTTTTTTTTTTTATATGACGTCATTTTCAGCGTTAGTTTCGGAAAATTTGGCTTTTTAGTATTAAATAAAAAGGTTGTTTGTTTCTTATTTAAATTCCTAGTATTTGATTTATCTTATTTATTTACCGCAAAATGATGACAATCGTGTTTTCCTGTGTAAAATAATATTAACAAAAATAATAATAATAATATTCTTAACCAAATAATAATTTAAACAAAAAAGAAATTATTTTTAATCGTTCAAAATAAAATACATCAAATATTTCAATCATGAAATTAAAACAAAAAATTATGTACATATAAAATAAGTTTGATTAAAAACAAAGAAAAAAATCCATTCATTTTTCATTAAAAATTTACAAAATACGATCCTTCCCCGTTCTTTACAGTATACGGTTATTTTTAATGATGGAATATATTATAAGAAATAAAGAAATATGAAACTATGAAAAATTAATTCAAAATTACGACTTTTTATAAGAAACTTTTTAAACTATTGGCGCCATCTATTGAAAGTAATAACAATTATATTTTCTAAGAGGATGAGAAGGCGTGTTTCTTTTTTATTTTATCTGCTAAAAACTAATACGCTGTGGACATATCATTTTACTATGCAAAATCCTGCAGCACAAATTATTTATTAAAATTATTAATTGCCATACTTATTTTTATTGGTAAGTACGGATGATTTTCATTTTAAAGAGGCATAACATTATTGACGAAAGAAAGTCAATTATGTGCTCTACAGACAACATCTTATAAAATGTGTTTTTTTTTTTTTTTTTTTCTTCTTCTTCCCTTATGAAAAAAAATTTTGAGTGACTCCACTCGACTTTCCGAACATTGAGTAATTAACAGTTTTGTAGATAAAGTAAAGAAAGAGGAGTTGGTAAACAAACAAGAGAGAGAACCATAATAGAGTGTTTGAGTATTTTTCTCCATATATTACACGATGTTTTATTTAACGCTACTGAACTTTGAGCTCATAGATCATAATGATAAAAAACTTTTCGTTGTGTCCCTGTAAAAAACCTACAAATACTAGATTCACCAAAATGCTTCTAGTCAGAGCAACAGTGATTCATAATATTCATATAAATTTTCAGCTCAATTGAATAAGGCGTTTAGATGCTATCGCACTTTTAAGATTTTGGTCCCATAGGCCATAATGATAAAGAATTTTTCTATGTGTCCCTGTAAAAAAACTATAAGTGCTAGATTCACCAAAATCAATAGGGTTCGTACTATGGTGACTTATAATATACGTACCAACTTTCAACTTATTCGAATAAAGCGTTTAGATGCTAGCGTGTTCACTCACAGACATACACACACACACATACACACGCACATACACACATCATCGTAAAAATAGTGAAAACGGACTCAATGGACCTCGAAACGTATAGAAACATCAAAATCTCAAATTCGGATTTTTGACATGATTACAATACTTTCCTCACTATAGTTTTCGGAAAGTAAAAATCAACAACATTGTTTTAATTTATCACAGATCTATGGTTCAGCCACTCGTTTTAAAATGCTGACGATTTCTTTTTAAAAATATACCATCCCGGGGAGGGATGAATTACTCCCACTCAGGGAAAAGTTATGCTCCTATATATGCATTTTTTCTCCTAGCTGACTATTACTAATATCGATAATTCTTTAAATTTCACAAAGACTGGTTAAAAATAATTTTCATGTGCATATTTATACAAAATTTTATCCTATATTGCCATGTTAAAAGTTATGAATAAACAGTATGTCAACGCCACCTGTTGGGCGATTTTCACCAAAGGTTAATAGGCACTAATTTAATTCAAAGTGAAACTGTATATAATTTTGTACGACATTATGTGCATTATTTCTTGAGCAACAAGAGCTTCCAAAATATTTTTATCACACAGACAGACATTTTCTAAAAATGGTCAAATCTTTTGTATAAATCCATCGAAAACGGGATATCGATATTTTTTTTTACGAATCCACTATTTTTTCCTGTTGTATAAAGAAAAAATTAAAAAATATCAAAAACTCTTGTAAAAAAGTATTCAAAAATTAATATTTTTAATATTTAATAAAATATTTCTTTACTTTGGACACTTTGATGTGAATATTTCTACAATCAAGATACATTTTTTTTTTTTTTTTTTTTTACTAGATCTGCAGATCAGTCACCTCAAAGCCTCATTTATATTATCCATTACTGAATTATTACTTTCCCTTATATTCAATACAAGAAAGTAGTTGTTTCGTACAGATTTTCGACTTTGGGTTTTTGAAGAATTTGTACGTTTTTAAAGGTCTAGCACACGATTTGACCAATTTTAGAAGTCTTCTGTCAAATATTTTCAACATGGGTATATTTCAAAAGAACTCGTCAATACCTTTAAAATGAATGGTTGAACCATAAATCTGTGATAATTTAAAACAAAGTTATCATTTTTTTTTCCTTTTTACAAAATAATAATAAATAAATAAATAAAGAGAGAAAGAGAGAGAAGAGCATTTTTTCAAATATGGCTGTTCAACATAAAATCGACTTTTATTTTTGGGCATTTAGTGTTATACTTATATGAGAAAAAGAATCGTCTGCATTCATCATGGAAAATAATTTTAATAAATAATAAGTTTAATAAATTATTTCAACTGAGCACACGAGGCATGTGCCCTGAGCAAGTAAATTTCATAATATAAAAAGTTTTAAATAATATTTATATATGAAATCAATATAAAAGATTCTATTAATTAGTATTCCTCTTTTTTTTTTTTATTGACATAAATTTGCGCAGCAGGTAAGTCATTTGTCATTGGAAGCTGATTATGTGTGTTTCAGAGAATGTGTACAGTTTAAAATAGTTTATAAGAGTTTTTTGAGAATAATTATTTCATTTTAATGTTATTTAACTCAATAAAATCTAACAAACTTGATTCTATTTTTTTTTTTAAATATCAAGATCCATGCTGCATTTTACATGAAATCAAAAACCATTTAACATAACTATTATTCCAAAAGGTTCTTATAGTAGTGTAATATAATAAATACATCTTTTTGTATTGCAAAATATTGTTTAATTTTAAAACAATTATTCAGTTTCATAAATGTATATTTAAAACCCGTTTTCTGATCCATTTTTATAAATGTTTATACCACATGTAATTATTCTATTATAAATGTTAACTAGCTGGAACCCCGTCGAATTCGACGATCATTTTATTGATCGTAATGTTTCAAAAAACGCCTCAACGTCGCATCATTATTTAAATGAAGTTCAAGTTAAAACATCTAATATAATTTACGACATTTCACTTAAAAAAAAGAAAGTCAGAAAAATGCTTATAAATAGAAATACTATATATGACATCACTTTCTACAAAATACAGTCAATGTGACGTCAAACTGACTCCAAATAAACAGTTGCTATCTTTTATTTTCTATTTCATTTAATACTAAGACTACATGTTAGCTGACCTGTTCGGCGTTTCCCGGGCCCATGGTAATAACCTCAAATGAACCTTAAATTAGTATGGTTTTACATCTTTAACTCGATTTTGTTTGAATTCCTATTTTTAAATAAAAGCATCGTGAATAAATAATCAGCTGTAACACAAAAATTACCTCGAACCGAACAAAACTCTGCCTTGTGATTTGGTGCCTTCGGCAGCGCATACGCCGGTCGCTAATAACATAAAAATAGTTCCAAAAATTAACCAGGAACCGAACGAACCCGCCCGGTGTTGCCCGGGCCCATGATACCTTAAATTAACCTTAAATTTGTATGATTTTATACCTTTAACTCCATTTAGTTTGAATTTCTGTTTTTAAATGAAAGCATCACGAAAAAAATAATCAGCTGTAACAAAAAAAAAAAATTACCTCGAACAGAACGAAACTCTGCCTTGTGACCCCGGTGCCTACGGCAGCACCATACGCGGGCCGCTAATAACATAAAAAAAATTCCAAAAAATTAACCTGGAACCAACCGAACCCGCCCAGCAATGCCCGGGCCCATGATAATAACCTTAAATGAACCTTAAATTTGTATGGTTTTATATCTTTAACTCGATTTTGTTTGAATTTCTATTTTTAAATGAAAACATCACAAAAAAAAAAAAAAAAAATCATCTGTAACGGAAAAAAAAAAAAAAAAAAAAAAAAAAACTCAAACCGAACGGAACTCGGGCTCGTGACCCGGTGCCTGCGGCAGCGTATATACAGGCCGCTAATAACATGAAAAAATTCTCAAAAATGAACCTTGAGCCGACCGAACCTCTGACTCATGTTACCTCTGCCTGTGGCTGCTGCACTGTATAGCAGGCATGCATGCTACGCACGCGTTGCAAAATCCACTTTCCTCCACCAGGGGGTTTCCTCCACCAGTATGTTGTATACGAACATCACCAATCGCCTTGAATTTCCAAGACTTTTCAAATAAGGTGTCACTGGTGGTGTCAACTGCAAAATCCTTCAGTTGCACTTTCCACCGCCAGGGGGCACAGCGTGTTCTATACGAACAACACCAACGGTAAGGAAATACCAAGGCCTTTAAAATAAGGTGTAACGTGATAGGGTCGACTGCAAAATCACCTTGTTCCATTTTTAACCACCAGGGGGCGCATTATATTGTATACAAACATCCCCAATCAGCATGAAATTTCAAGACCTCTATCACCAATCGCCTTGGATTTCCAAGACCTTTCAAATAAGGTGTCACTGGTGGTGTCAACTGCAAAATCCTTTAGTTGCACTTTCCACCGCCAGGGACGCAGCTTGTTCTGTACGAACATCACCAACGGTGAAGAAATACCAAGACCTTTAAAATAAGATATAACATGATAGGGTCTACTACAAAATCACCTAGTTCCATTTTTCACCACCAGGGGGCGCATTATATTGTATACAAACATCCCCAATCAGCATGAAATTTCAAGACCTCTATCACCAATCGCCTTGGATTTCCAAGACCTTTCAAATAAGGTGTCACATGGTGGTGTCAACTGCAAAGTCCTTTAGTTGCACTTTCCACCGCCAGGGAGCGCAGCTTGTTCTGTACGAACATCACCAACGGTGAGGAAATACCAAGACCTTTAAAATAAGATATAACATGATAGGGTCTACTACAAAATCACCTAGTTCCATTTTTCACCACCAGGGGGCGCATTATATCGTATACAAACATCCCCAATCAACATGAAATTTCAAGACCTCTATCACCAATCGCCTTGGATTTCGAAGACTTTTTAAATAAGGTGTCACATGGTGGTATCAACTGCCAAATCCTTTAGTTGTCCTTTCCACCGCCAGGAGGCGCACTGTGTTCTGTACGAACATCACCAACGGTCAGGAAATACCAAGACCTTTAAAGTAAGATGTAACATGATAGGATCTACAGCAAAATCACTTAGTTCCATTTTTCATCACCAGGGGTCGCACTATACTGTATACAAACATCCCCAATGGACATGAAATTTCAAGACCGTTGAAATGAGGTGCTACATGTGTGGGTCTGGAACGGATTTCCCTCTCAAACTAATTTCCCACCTTTCCCCTCCCCTCCAAATCTGCTTTCCCCCTTTTTCCCCCTTTAAAATCGAAAATTCCAAATTCGCCGATACTGATTTTTTAGTATTCGACTGTAGTCCCCATATGTACAATTTCTTCACCGTGAAGTAATTTGGAGCTTAGTTAAGCTCGTAAACGTGTTTTTAACCCGTTTCCCCCCCCCCCCCGGGGGGAAACCGTTCGACTTTTTTTTATTTTTCTCTTTTCATAGCACATCTACAGACCAAGACCTTTTCTTAGACACCTCAACCAAATTTTTACACCAAGTAGTTCTCTCAATATAGTGGAGACAGACAAAAACATGTTTCAAATTAATATATAGATAACACAATTGCCCTTATTATAAATTTCTGTGAAGACGAAAACTGGATTCTGCCCATGGCACAAAAATATCTAAGTCAGGCCCTGCATGATAATAAAACAGCACAACAATTAAAAATGCAATCGAGAGTAGGTATAGGTATGGGCCATCTTCTCTAAACGATGAATTTCTTTCTGCAAGAGAATGAAAACAGGAGAATGCCAAAAAAGTAGGATTAGACTGTTCATTAATATAACCAAAATTATTTACTTTTGAAGTTATCTAGGAAAACTCAATTTAATAATCTGGTGAGACACCTACATGAATTTATTTTGCTCGCATTTCAGATACTATAAAGACAGACTGCAGATTAAAAAGACTGTATATAAACCTACTTTAAAAACACTTACTCTACCCGTTTTTTTTTTTTTTTTTTTTTTTTTTTCAATTTTACCTACATTTATAACGAAGTCAAAGTTGTTATTAAATTTGAAAGTTTATTCTAAATATTCAGAGAATTTTCACTCGCACTCCAAATGACAACCTCGTATGAACATCGAAATACCAAATTTGAATTTCCTACAATTGTTATTTTTAAGTTATGCTGATAATACATATACATAGGGAAGAGTGGGGATGAATGGAACGCAGGATGAATGAGACAAAAGCAAAATTTTTATGTTTTGCAGGCACTAGAAACTTGACAATTTTTCTGATATATGGCAGTACTGAGGCCATTCATCAAGTGTAGTTTCAGAATTGTGCTGTCAATTGAAGGGCAGAAAAAAAGTAAAGTGTCTTTTTCTGCTGCCAGAGTAAAATTTTACTGATTCAATTAGATAGTAATTAAAAATTAACGAATTGCTTAAAGTTAATATAACTCATATATGCTGGAAAGGCATAATCTTTTATTGTATTTATGATATTCAAGAAGAATATTGGCAATTGTTCCTTAGGCCTATTTCATATTTTATGTGATCATGTGGTGGTAGTGGAGATGAATGGGACAGTTTGAATGGGGATGAATAGGGCATTCCCCACTATGTGCTAATTTAAAATTGTACACAAGAATTATATTAAAACAAATCGTGAATAGATTTTCAATACTTTTGCAACCTGTAGCTCAATAGTTATAACATGGAATTATAAAAGTAGCATGGATTTAGAGAAAAATAGATTGAAATTAATTGTTCTGATTTCTGTTTATAATAATTATGATTAAAAAAAAGTATAAGTTAGAATATTCAATGCAACTTAAATCAATAATATCAATAATTTAAAAAATAAATAAATAAACTAATAATAATTAGATTGATATCACAATTTCAATCAAGCTAATTAAATAAATCCTGGTGATTATTAATGTAATACAGAATAGAATGCTTACTTTTCCCGATCAGTCGGAAACAAAAATTTATCTGGATAATTTGTACTCTATTATAATGATTTATATTTTTCTAGTATCTTATTTATTTATTTATTTTTAGATTAGACCTTATTAGATTAAATTACCAAAGTATAGAGCACTAGGAACTGTGCGAACCAAAGGACTTTTGCCTTTTGATGTTAATTTGAGTCAATACATCAGCTTATGTTAATTTCAGTAAATTCATAGTGTGTAATAAAATCACATAAACCAATTTAACTTTAAAAATTTATTTACTTTCCATTTTGTTTTCTTTTCTTTGTTAACTCCAGTCCTGTCCCATTCATCCCAATAGGTGGGGGTGAATGGGACAATGCACATGCATGTAAAAAAAAATTATTATTAATTAAAAATGATAACTTTTTATTAAAGTTAGTATGTTTATATGTAGCTGATTACTGAAGTGTACTTATGAGCAATGTCATAAAATTCTAAATTACATATGGTGAACGTTATTAATAAAAACATGAAAAATGTCCCATTCACCCCCACTCTCCTTTATATATCAACCACTAAAAACGTGACTTTCACAGTAAAGGGACCTCAAAACGCATCATTATAACAAAAAAAAAAAGCACTGAAATTTAAAAATTGAACTTCAAACCCACTTTGTCTACCTTGTGGGTATAAGAAATTAATTATCGTTCCTCAACAATTTTCCTGAACATGCTAAAATGTTATAAAGCACAGCACTTTCATTAATTACATTCTATAGAAAAGAGGATTTTCGTTTAATTTTTTCTAACCCTGCACATCGTTTATAAATTAAATATACCCCACTTTGTGTACTTTAAATTTAATCCCATAAGAAAAACAAAATACATAGCACAACGTGAAATATATTCCCAGTAATTTCCAAGTACAGTCGGCAGCAAAATTATCCGAGCACTAGCCAATAATTCCGATGTCAAAAAAGTGCACTTAATACTATTTTGTTAAATAAATCCTTGTCGAATCATGTTCTTAGACTGACTAAGAACATGACTCGACAAGGATTTATTTGACCAATCACTAAAAAATGTTTTTTCGGATTCAGGAGAACTCAAAACGTGTAAATATAAAAAAAAAAATCTATTTCGAAATTTTGATTAAAAACAATACTAAAAAATATATAAAAATAAATAAAAACCTACAGTGTAATGACAATGAATAAAAATACTTTCCATATAAGCAATAGAAAATAATAGAATTTAGAGATCCTTGCTTGTTTCTACAGACAAAACAATTCAAGAGGGCTTCTATTGTAATCACAGAGTAAATATAGTAACTAGAGAGCGCACCCCTATTGTGTCATCCGAATGAAAGTGCCTCGAAGATGAAACACGTGAGTTTAGGCATTTGGCGATGAAGGGGTTGCTTGTTAACGCCAGTTCCATTGCTTTATCACAGTTATTGGCGTGAGTGTAATACTCCTATGCGGCAAACGGATGAAAAGAGAGAAAAAAAAAGGATACGTAATAGAACATTTACTGATACTGATATGTTCAATATAATTATAATTACTATTATTTTTTGTAATTATCACTCGTTATATTATTCTTTAAATATGTTTGCCTTTATTTATTTATTTATATTTTAATATAGTTTATCAATAAATAAATAACATCAAACAAACGTCGCCGCTTTGTTTGCAACACTCGTCCCTACTTTGTTCACCTGACGAAGTGTTTTTTTTTTTTTTTTAACCTGAAACAATTGTTGCCAGTTTGTTGCAATTTATAGTATTTTTTTTTTTTTAAGTTTCGTACTTTTTAATTTAAAACGCTAGTTCTGTGGTGTTTCTTAATAACTCTAACTATGAACTTTCTATTTTAAAAACTTTGTAACTTATTCAAAATTTAAATTTTTATTTTTAAATTATTATTATTTTGTTCTAAATTTTTATTTTTGAAAAAAAAAAAAAAAAAAAGAAAGTTTCACACAAACAAGCATTATTGTTTTCTTATAGTATAAACACAGAAATTAAAGATAACAAATCTATGATGGGGAATAGTGAAAAAGTATAACTACGTAAATTAATGTAAATACTCAATCTTTTTAAATATCAGTGACGGAAAAATATGTCTTGTAAACCTAAATTACTAAAAAATTTCATTAAATGAATAAATAAAATATCTTTAATAAATTCAATTTAATGCTAACCTCTACAATGTTCTTTTTTTCTTTTCCTTTTTTTTTTTTTTTTTTTTAAGTAATTTAATAGATGTTATATAACTTCAACAAACGTATTTCTTTTAACATATTTTCAATTCAATTGTAACAAGATTTTTTTTTTTTTAAATGAATAAAATATTATATATATATATATTAAAATGAAGCATTGCAAAATAGCATTTTAGCATAAAATACAGTAATAACATTTCTAAATTAATTTTAGCAATACAAATTTAGTACGCACACATACACACATGTATTGAAAATTAAAAAGGATTTTTTTTTTTTTTTTTTTTTTTTTCAATATATCAAACAAAAATAATAAGGAAAAGTACTTTTTATTTTATATTTTTATTGTTAATTTTATGATTATTTGGAAGAAAGTAGAGCATTTCAGCGACCGGAAGAAATTTTCTCTTGGCGACAAACTCTATCGCCAAGATTCGATAGGCATTAAATCTTCTAAACTACAGATTAATTAAGCGTTTTTAATAATTATGCATGGAATACTTTGACTGAGGATGACAAATGATTCTATGCTCTATTGTTTCATACATATATGACTTTTATTTTGGGGTAAAATCTATCGAAAACATCAAGGACATTAGCGACTACCATATAAATCAGTGCTACAGTGATGCTCAGGGGAAAGTGTTTTGCCAGAAGTCACGTGACACAATCTTCCTCCCGCAAGTACCGTTTTATTGCTCTCTCTAGTTCCTATACTTACTCTGTGATCGTAATACAAATGTTCGTCAGGTTATAATGTAGGCTAATACAAGTGTTGGCAGATATAATTACTACAACGATTTTTACTTGCATTACCTGATTACTGTAGGTAATGAAAGTATTGTAAGTATAAAAAGTGATTTTTTGCAATTAGTCAATGTGTGTGTGTATGTGTATATACGGGTGGGGAATTTTCTAACTACCATATCTCAAAAAAAAAATAAAGATTAAAAGACGAAATTTCAGAATTACGGAAAATCCGGTCTTTAAAACAATAATACTTTACTTAAAAATAATAATAATTTGTGTATTCGTGTTTAACCACTTTGTGTGTTGCCGGCGTATATATAAGCCAGCGTCATTTACAGCATCGACTACTAAGGGTAAAATTTAAATATTTTAATCACGAATAAATAAAATCAATTTATAAAATAATATATTTTTTTAAAGGATTGTAAAAAGGCAGGGTTTATTGTTCAAAGTAAGAAAATACACCAACTGCAATGTATTAAAAATAGATTGAAATAAAAATTACACTGAAGAAACACTGATAATCTTCCATTTTTGGAATTTAAAATGAAAATTTATATAGTTTTTGTCTCTATTTGTATTCGATATGATTTGTCATATTATAATCAACTCATGGAAATATCACACTCAATGTAGACATTTAAATTATTAAGCTTTTAAACTGATATCATACAGCAGGGCGCGAAATTTCCACTTGCCAGCTCGCCACTGGCGAGTGGAAATTTTACTGTGGCGAGTAAAATTTCGGTCTAAATGTATATAGAATTCTTACACAATACGGTTCTAAAAAAAAAAAATAATAATAATATTATAGTTTTAAAAAATTAAAGAATACGCTTTTATAGAAATGTGAACTAAAAAGCACAAAATATCTATCTTAGTATTAAAATGCAGGGTAAGAGAAAATCGTGTGAGTGACACACGGTAATATTTACATACATTTAAATCTTTAATTAAAATAATTTAGAATTAAACAAAAACCATTTTTAAAAAATCTCCCCTGACTGCGCTCGAACGCTAGACCTTTAGGTTCGTAGCGCGGAGCTATACCTCAACGCCACGACGTTCAGGCTGAAAAAGACTTTTTTTACAATATAGATTTTTTGTTTGCTCCCAGAGTGGTTACAAACATACAAACATACAAACATACATACATACATACATACATACATACAGGTGAAGCTAATAAAAGCGTGTTAAAAAAAGATTTAAAAACGTAAAATCATGCTAATCTTAGGTAAGGTGATCAGACATCCTCTTCTTAAGAGGACAATCTATTTTTTCAATGCTCTGCCCTCTTGAACGAAAAAACATTACAGGACTAAAACGTCCTCTTTTTTATGTTTTTCGTCGTCTGTCAAATGAAAAGGATTTAGTCCTTAAATTCAAAAATTTCGCAAAACTGGGAAGCTCAATCGGCTGTTGGCTGTATCGAACGGTGAAACACTAACTTTTTTCTGCGTTAGGTTCGCAAAAGAACAACTTTCTAATAAAATTGCCAAAGCATATTAAATTTTATATCTAATCATATTCTTCGAATCATAAAGAAGTAAATGTATTCTCTATATTTGTACGGTTCTTTGATCCAGAACACGGTATCACTACTGAAATTGTCATGAAATCATTAAGAAGGTGGTGTTCTGGTCTATACGCGGTGGGTTGAAGAGTGTTCTCACTTTTGCATGAATAAGGATTCCTTAGAAAAATTGAACCACCAGTGACCGAGAGGTTCTGTCCTCGAAGCTGGTCTACGTGAGTCTTTGGGTTCGATACCCGGTCGCGCTTGTTGGCTTAGCCGTTACGAGTTTTCCGTGGTTTTCTCCGAAACTAGCGTAAATATGGGCTAGGACCTCTTAGAAAGACCTCACGGAGGACTCTCCTACTCAGACCTAGATCCTTAGTGCAGACAATTGGCCTTAATGATGACACTATACCACCACCTCACAAAAATATGCAAAAGTTAGTTGAATTCATTTTATGTCTTCCTGGCAAAAACGCTCCCACAAAGCTACTGTTTTCTTCAATGAACAAAATGTAGACACGTGATAAAAATCCCCTTTATATACCTACTTTAAAAACTTATTAACTACTAAAACTAATTTAGGTTATACTTGTGAGAACTTTAATAAAATGTTGATAAAGAATGACTGTTCGTTGAAACAAATCGTTTCATCTGCCGAATATTAATTTTATTTTTTCATTTGCCAATTTTATTTTATTTTTATTATTTTTTTATGATTATGATTTTAATAAAAACAAAATGTCTGCCAACTTTTTTTACGTAACTGTAACACACACACACACAAAAAAAAAAAAAAAAATTAGTATAGCAAAAATTAATAATATAAAAAAATCTATATTGTCCAGTGACACCTATAAAAATTAGGGAATTTTCCTCTCGTATCCGTATACTATTAAGTTAAATTAAGGTGTACTGCTCCAAATTCATCATTTGAGATTAAAATGGTTTTTATATTCATTTTCATTCAATTTTGTGTACTTTAAATGATCACTTTTTCAAAATTGAATGTCTTCTGTTTTCTTATAAAATAAAAGACATTTTGTAATTTCTGCTCCTTTTCCAATAAAAAATTCTGGTCATCTTATGCGTAAAAAATAGAGTAAGTTAATCATATTTTGTGGCGAGTAACTTTTTTTTTTCAGAGAGTTTAATCTAAGTTGAAATTTCGGGCCCTGTCATACAGTTACAGTAATCTTATGAAGTGTATCTTGACAAACAGCTCTACATCTAGATGAACAACCTCTTAATAAAATTTCCTCCTTTTCACATAATAAAAATCTATAAATTATCAAATCTGACAACACAACTTTAAACTATGACGGAATTCTTTTATTGTCGCGCAGGCGATCAGACATTAGAAGCTTTTCGCATCAAAAATATTCTTAAAAGAAAATAGTTTTATTGTCGTGCAGACAATCCAAATTCCCAAGATTTGCTCATCAAAAGTATTTTTAAAAAAAAATTCGCGTTGGTAAACGTCTCTTTAAGTTGATAACTGATCTTCACATCCGGCAGAACTTATTACCGTGACGACATCTCAATCGCGACAGATCAAACAGCCAATTTATCAGCGCTCGGCGTAAGAAAAATCCCAATAAAAAACATCACGCTAAGTCAAGTTGAGTTGAGGGAGATGACACATGCATGGGGTCAAACATAAGATGGAATTTATGGACAGATCGTAGTCTACAGATATGACATGGGGAAAACTAGGTTTATACCAATGATACAATTTAGAAGTGAAATGAAGTCAAAGTCATGTACTCATAAATTATCGTGTTTTCATACAAACACACAAACTGCAGCTTAATTCTAGTTCTAGTGACATAATTAGTCTGAATAATTATTATGTAGTAATGAAACTGTTGACTTCCATAAATTGCATTCTTAGAATTCACTGAAAGATAGTCGTAAAATGTAATATTTAGCTTAAACAGGGTCAATGATAACTGTTTTTACAAATAGTTAAAAGAATGTAATTACTATTTAGTAGTTGCTTCAAATAGCATTATTATATCTTTTTTAGAACTTCCCAACGTAGTTGTAATAGTTCATTTGTCTGTATTTATTTTTTAAATAATCTGGTGTGTCACTCACACAACTTTCTCTTACCCTGAAATTTAATACTATAAATACAGGCTGGAGATTAAAAGGTAAGATAACGAGTACTGTTCTGTAAACCTATGTTAAACAATTCAAATTAGGCGTCGGAAGAGTTTTATATGATAACTAGTTCTGTGTGAGGGGGGGCTACCGCCCCCCTCACCCCCCGTTTCGTTACTGCACCTACATTTATATAGAATTTAAATCTCTTATTAAAATTAAAAGTTCACTTAAAATTATTCAGAAAATTTTCACACTCAACAGTCCTTGAAACTTTTCAATCTTGATCAAAATTTTCCAGCAACAAACTTATATTAATTTCAAAATACAACATTTGAATCTCCTAAAATTATTCGTTTTTAAGTTACTCTAATAGACACAGGCAAAGATCAAACGTTAAAAAACTTGACTTCGGTAATCAGGAAGCCACAAAACGCGCAAATATGCAAAAAACAGGCGATGAATATTTAGCTTAAAAACATACATTATATATCACATGTATGTCTATGAATAATTCATTTCAATTCCTGAGCAGCTTTCCTGGACATGATAAAATATTATAGTAAAGCACTTCCACTAACAATAAAAAAGAATGTTATCGCTTAAATATTTGCAGTCCTGTATATCTTTTGAAGATTATGTACAGACCACATGGTGCAAATAAATATAATCCTATAGTAATAATACACGGAACAACCTAAAATACACTTCCATTAATTTTCAGCTATTGTCGCACTATTATCAATTACTTTTGTGTAGTCCAGTAAACGAACAGTAAATGATTACCCTACCATCTTCTACATGAGACATGTTTTTACGCATATAAAGAATATATATCCATTTCATTTGCTTAAGTGCAGTCTATAGATGTTAAACTCTACTTACCTGCAATTTCTCCCATAGACGTATTTGAATTCTCTTGGGTGTCCCTGTATACGAACCACTTGCTTCATCTCAACGAAAAGCTTTGTGTAGCATCCCTATATCATACATTATTTAGAATACCAAGTTTGGATTTTTGCATACTATTTGTTCTTGAGATATACTGATAACAAACACAGACACACGGAAACACAGACACACACACACAGACCATTCGCTAAAAACATGATTTTCGTATTCAGGGGACCTCAAAACGTGCAAATATAACAAAAACTCGCGTTCAGAAATTTAACCCTAAAACAATACTTTCTCTACCTTATGGGTAAGAGAAAGTAAATAATCTGGTGTGTCACTCACACGACTTTCCTTACCCTGAAATTTAATACTATAAATACAGGTTGGAGATTAAGAGGTAAGATAACGAGTATTGTTATGTAAACCTATGTTAAACATTTCAAATTAGGCTTCGGAAGAGTTTTATATAATAATTATATCTGTGAGAGGGGGTCTACCACCCACCTCACCCCCCGTTTCATTAATGCACTTTCATTTATATAGAATTTAGTTCTGTTATTAAAATTAAAAGTTTACTTAAAATTATACAGACAATTTTCACACGCAACATTCATTGAAACTTAGCAATCTTGATCAAATTTTCGAGCAACAAACTTATATTAACTTCAAAATACAACATTTGATTATCCTAAAATTATTCGTTTTTAAGTTACTCTAAGAGACACAGACAAAGATCAAACCTTAAAAAACTTGACTACGGTAATCAGGAAGCCTCAAAACGTGTAAATATACAAAAAAACAAGTGATGAATATTTAGCTTAAAACATACAATATTTACCATATCTCTATGAGGAATTTATTTCAATTCCAGAACAGGTTTCCTAGAAATAGTAAAATATTATTAGTAAAGCACATCCACTAACAACAAATAACTAGTGTGTTGTGGCCACCGCATGACTTTCTTCTATATTTTCCTATACAAATGCACACAGTAAAAATAATTTATTAAAATTATTATTTTAAAAAATTATCTTCTATGATAATGCAGACGATGTCCATATTAGAGAAGCAGTATAACACTAAATATCCAAAAAAAAGTTGAATTTATTCTCAATATTACATTTTTGGTTAAAAATGAAAAAAATTGATAACTTCGTTTTAAATTATCGCAGATCGATGGTTCAACCATTCGTTTTAAAGGTATTGGCGAGCTCTTTTGAAAGATACCCATCATGAAAATTTACTCACCTCGAGGGGGGACTCCCCCTCAGGGGGGAGGCGAGGCTCCCACATACACAAAAAAAAATTTTCCAGTTGACTATATCTATTACACAAAATATATATTCGTTTCATTTGGTTTAGTGCAATATATAGATGTTAAATTCTACTTACCTGCGATTTCCCCCATAGACGTAATGTATTTGAATACTTTTGAGTTTCCCTGTACACGAACCATTGGCTTCATCTCAACGAAAAGCTTATTGTAGCATCCCTATATGATACACATTTAGAATACCGAGTTTGGAATTTCTGCTACTATTTGTTCTTGAGATATGCTGATAACAGTCACACACACACACACACAGACCATTCGCTAAAAACATCATTTTCGTATTCAGGGGACCTTAGAACCTGTAAATATAACAAAAACTCACTTTCGAAAATTTGACCCTAAAACAATACTTTCTCTACCGTAAGAGAAAGTAAAAATGCTTTAATGAGTAGTACAAAGTTATTTTTGTGTTTGTGGCTTACTGTAGCATTTCGCCATTAAAATCGGTTTATGTAACATTTATGTTTTTCTTCTTCTTCTTCAGGCCACGTACTGAGTCACCAAAGTATTTAATTATGAATGAAATTTTAAAATTCTATTTGAAAAATAATAATCAATTCCGCATTATTTTCAATTTATGTTTTCTTTCTTTTCTCTATAATAGGTAATTATAATTGCCTTTTGCCTCAGTTCAGAATATCGTAAAAAAAGAAAAAAATTGAATCAGCATGTAATTTAGGTTAATCAAAAAGAAATATTACTGAAAAAGGAATATATTAAAGTATAGCTCTGATTATTTTCTACAAACGCTTCATTATGATATGTGCAATATGAGAAGCATTTCTATAAACCATATTTTAATACCTTTACTGTACACAAATCTTAATGAAATTGAAATATGTTATTCAAGTTCACTATAGGATGTTTCCTGTATAAAATGGAGTAAATACCACCTCTGGTTTGCGTACAGAGACACTCAAGAGTATTCCAAATCATTGCATTATATGAAAGATATTTCTATAAACCAAATTTTAATAACTTTACTTTGCACGATAATGAAATTGAAATATGTTATTTATATGCACAAAAAAATGCTTTGTATAGAATATAGTATGATTAGCATTAGATTTACAGGTTCACACAAAAATATTCAGTTACATTAAGAGATATTAATAAAAATTTGCTAGAATTGCACTTTCATGTACATTAAGCATTTTTAACACTTCCTAAAAATTTTTAAATGTGAATATTTCAATTTGTATATATGTCTCTCTGATTGTCTGTCCGCCTGTCTGTCTCTCTGTTTATCTGTCCGCGCTCTAACTCATGTAAATATTTATGGAATTTCTTAAAACTGATATATTTTATTCAAGTTCACTATCAGGTGCTCACTATTGAAAATGGAATGAATACTTCTACTAATTTCTGTACAGGAACATCCAAAAGTATTCCAAAACATTGCCTTCTATAAGAGGTACTTTTATAAACCACATATTAAAACCTTTACTTTGTACAAAGCTTAATGAAATTGAAGTATGTTATTCGCATGCACAAAAGAATGCTTTGGATAGAATATAGTATGATTAGCATTAGGTTTACAGGATCACACAAAAATATTCAGTTACATTAAGAGCTATAAATAAAAATTTGCTGGAATTGCATTTTCTTTTACATTAAGCGTTTTTAACGCTTTCTGACGATTTTTAAGTGTGAGTATGATTTCAATTTATGTATCTGTCTGTGTGTTCCTCTGACCGTCCGTTTGTCTCTCTGTCTATCTATCCGTGCTTTAACTCCCGTAAATATTTATGGAATTTCTTGAAATTTATATATGTTGTTCACTATCGGATGTTCCCTATTGAAAATGGAGTGAATACCTCTACTGGTTTGTATACAGGAGCACCCAAAAGTATTCCAAAGCATTATGTTCTATGAAAGGTGTTTCTATAAACATATTTTAATACCTTTAGCTTTCAAAAATCTTTATGAAATTCAAATACGTTATTCATATGCAAAAAAGGATGCTTCTATGGAATATAGTGTGATTAGCATTAGATGTACAGGGTCACAAAAAATATTTAGTTACATTAAGAGCTATTAATAAAAATTACTGTAATTACATTTTCATTTACATTAAGCGTTTTAACACTTTCTAATAATTTTTAAGTGTGAATATGACTTCAATTTATGTATCTGTCTGTCCGACTGTCTATCTTTCTATCTGTCTGTCTCCCGCCGCCAGCGTCTGTAAATATTTTTTAGAATTTTTTATAAATGACATATATTAACCAAGCTCACTATGGAATATTCCTTATTTAAAATGAAATTAATGGGTCCTGTACAAATAGGTTGTGTACAGGGAGAAGAAGAAAAAAAAGCATAGGCATTACATTCTAGCACAGGCATTTTTAAAATCACATTTTAAAAAAACTTTCTATTGTAAAAATCATAAAGAAATTGACAGGTATTGTTAATATTCTAAAATAATGTTTTGTACAGAATATGGTATAAGTAATCTTCAGATTTACAGGGCTACACTAAAATATTCAGATATATTAAGGGCTGCAATTATAATCCAACGCTGCATTTTCTTTTACGTTAACCCTTTTTAACACTTTCCAAAGTGTCTAAGAGTGATTTTAAATTCAATTAGTCTATCTGTATACTTTTCACTTCTTCTGTCTGTTGTGTGATAATAAAGGCAAAGAATATTAAAAGTTATACGATACAACAAGTACGTACAGTTGGAAAGTGTTACTAATCAATGCGTACTACATAATTTTTCGTTCTTGTTTAATTTACAACAGTATATTTGCTAATGGATTGGTTTTTTTTTTTTTTTTTTTTTTTTTTTTTTCATTTTGACATCAAATTAAACTTTATAAGATATCGTAGTATTTGGAGTGGAATTGCCATCACTGTACAGTCGGTAACAAAAGTATCCGAACAACAGCAAAATTCTTATGTAAAAAAAGTAGAGTTAATACTACTTTGTCAAATAAATCTTTGTCGAGTTATGTTCTTAGACTGACTAAGAACGTGATTCGACAAGGATTTATTTAACAAAACAGTAATAACTCTACTTTTTTTATATAGCAATTTTCGCTAGTGTTCGGATACTTTTGTTACCGACTGTTTAGTCGACCGGTTAAAATAAGTAAAATATAAGAAACTACTTGATAGTAAATGCTATGTATAGTCTGTATAGTGTTGTTCAATGCAATCGCAATTTAAATATGAAAAAGGTTCTGCGATATATATATATATATATATATATATATATATATATATATATGTCCATTTAGAAACAGTTGTCCGATAAATATTCAAATTAAGTCCAACGGGAAAGGCGTTGATTTTCTCCGACAATAGTGACAAGGATTCCAGAGACAGCGGATGAGGAAGACGCTGCCGAAGGCACCGGGAAACCAAAGCAAATTTTTGAGTGATTTCAATAGATTTTCTTTTAAATTTTTATTTATGAAGTGAAAATATTGATTTTTTTTATAAATATTATTATTATTATTTTAAATATATTCAGACAAGCGAAGCGCGCAAAGCCTGGTTAGTATATATATATATATTATCATTTTAAGAAAAAAAAAAAAAGCATTTTGTCAGATGTCAGCATAGAACTGACTTTCATTGGACATTTAGTTTTATACTTCGCTGAGATGAAAATCGCCTGCATTCATCATGGAAAATAATTTTAACAAATATAATTTTTACTGAGTAAATTTCTATAGGAAAATGTAGAAGAAAATATTGTGGTGGCCACAACATACTTCTTTGTGATTATCTTTAGTTATAATTTATCATTTATATATAATAATCATTCATTAAACTATATTATTACTAGTTTATTGATTGAAATAAATAGATTTTTATTGGTCATTCGTTAACAAATAAAATTTTAAATTAGTTTATACTACACCGCTTTCATAAGAAATAATATTTTTTTGTTATTAAAATTGTGTAACATAGAATTAAGTCAAGGTTAATTTATAACGCAAAAAAAAAAATACATGAAAAAATAGCTGGAAACTGGAGTAAACAAGCATCAAAACATTTTCCAGAGTGTCTTAAGAAAGTCGCTAGGAAAAGTAATAAACATGTCTGTAATGTAGAACGGATTTTTCTCAATCGGATATTCATAATGTAAGTTTTAATTAGAACTGACAATTGTGTCGTCTTATATATGATGCGCTCGATAACGTTGGAACAGCAGTGGTGTCAAATATGCCATATCATAAATACACACTGAATCTCAATTAACTTGTATATGATAAGAAGGTTTAAATAAGAAACGAGCAGACGATTATAGATAAAAGTATTTATCATTGGTTGAACTTTTAGCAATAATTGAATGGCATTTTCACTCATTTAATTTCCATTCCATCGTGCTAAAATTAAAAGAATTAACAGATAAACCATATATTGATTAGTCATGGTGTGATAATATCAAAGATATTTTTATTATTAAGTTGTCGGTGCTAATTTTCTTTTGTTTTGAATTCCTGATTCGACTTGATTCGACTATTTCATTTTTATTTGTTTATTTTTTTATTATTATTATTATTTAAGGTTGTTGAATTTAAATTAATTTGGATAAGAAAATAAACAGGAGAATTAGGCATAAAGATATTTATCTTTTATTAAGCAATGTTAATTGAAATTTTCTTTCTCTATTCTGTCTTCAGTCAGTCATCTTCAGAATCTGTCTTCAGTCAAAAACTATTTTAGAAGTTAAGAAAGTATGATCGATTGATTTTTTTTTTCCCTTTTAAAGTCATATAAATTTAATTCGCCATTTTTCTATCAGATGACTGAATTTCAAGTAAAGAAGATCTCAAAAATAAAATTTCAAATGGCATTGAACTCTCAGCAGTACTACGCAACCCGAATTGCACAGTTTAATTAGAGATTGGCTGTGTTTGAAAAACTCATTAATGGAACATATGCACACATGCGCACAGCATTACTACGAATATATCGGGGAGTACCAGAATAAATTAGACTGGTATAAATTCTGGCATAACTAAATTTATTTACGTGAAAACTTGCCTGGCTTTAAACATAAGCAATCCGCGTTTGTAATGATTGATAGATGGCGCTTTTTCAGATTTTGTTGTTAGTAAATATAATGGCCACGTGTATTTATTTTTGTTCTATTTGTATTACTACTTAATATTCGTGCTATAATTTCTCCGCCATTACATCATGGAAAATTGATTGCTTTTGGAAAAAATATTTCAGTTTATTCAACGTTCGATCGGAAGTAGATTTTTAACTGAAGCTGAACAAATATTAGTTTCAAATCATCTGATTAATTTTTTACTTCCATTAGCCGAAGCAACTGAAATTTTAAATTTGTCATTTGGAAATAAATGGAAGCTTAATTCTGAATTTTTTTATTTTTGGAGTTACACTGTGGCACACACCAGTAAGTGTTATCTTTTTTACCGGATTTATTCATTTTTATTCAATAAATATATGTGAAACTAAACATCGGCAAGCAATGGTGTCTCGATGAATTCGAAAGCTATGCATGTTAATTGTAATTTCACCTTAGCCCACCAGAAGGCGAACATTTCATTACAATCGCGGACATAGATAGATTGATAAACAAAATACAACATAATAATGTAAATAATCCCCGTTATTGTTCGCAATTCGGATTCAATATAAGTGATTACTACAACTTTGACAACTCGCCACTATTACATCTTTCTTTAAAGCTCGTTTTAGTTCTGAAAACAGGATTTTTTTTTTTTTTTTGCATTTGACTTTATTTCAGTTCATCTGCTGCGGGAATTTGCCCCCAAATCAAGTAATCCAGAGGATTTACAGTCATTTGCAAAAGTTTAAGACCAGTAGCCGATTTTCAATATTTTAACATATTGCATCATTTGCGCAGATTATTACGTCATCTGATGTGCTGATTGCATCAGACGCATTCTGCTGCTATAAATAAAGGTGCCCGGCATGTTTATCGTCAGTTGTTTATTGGATTTTGCCATAGACAGTGCTGTTGTGCAATTATTGTAATGGGTAAAAAACCTTCACTTACTATCACAAAAAGATCAGAAATATTGACCCTGCATAAAACTGGATTTTCTGAATGTCAAATAAGTTCGAGGGTAAATATGGGCAAGACAGCTGTTCATCAAGCTATTAGTAATTTTAAATTTCGGGAAAATTTGTGAACCTTAAGAGAAGCGATCGCCCTAGAAAAACAAGTCAAGTGGTGATCATATGATAAGAAGGATGGCCGTACGAGATCCAAGAACCTTTTGCAATACGATTAGACATTCTCTGGCTGTAAAATGCACCAACGTCAGTTTGAGTATTATTTCAAGACGTTTGGCCAAAGATTTTGGTTTATAATCCCATAAAACTGCAAGGAAACCTCGATTTAGTCGAAGTATGAAAAAGAAACGACTGACTTTCGCCAATCAGTATCAGAATTGGACAGTAAAACAGTAGAGTAAGGTCCTATTTTCGGATGAGTCAAGTGTGCAGCAATTTTCTGCACGTGCTACAAGTGTTCACTGCCTAAGGAGAAAAGATATGGTGAGAGATATACGATTCAAACTGTGAAACATCCTAAAAGCCAAATGATATGAGGTGCAAAGACTGTGTCCGGTACCGCTAGTCTGTGTTTTGTGCCACCTAAACCCACTATGAACGGAAAGTGGTACCTTAATTTGATACGTGAGAAGTTGAAGCTTCACATGCGTGTTCATAAATGCTCAATTTTCATGCATGATGGGGCTCCGCGTCACAGGGCGAAAATTGTCAAGAAATAACTGAGGTCACAGAAAATCTAAGTGCTTGACTGGCCCGGGTTCACGTCATTTGAAAATCTCTAACTCTACCAGTGGGCGTTTCTTTCGCAATTTGTGTGTTATTTATTTCTTAAAAATATACCCAATATTCATATTTGTACTGTCAATATACTATGGATATAAATGTTTTGATTAGAAAGAGTATAACTATAACGTATATCCATTTGTAATATAAATGTCAATACAGAAAATTTTGTTCTGAAATATTTCAACCAGGGTTGCCAGATTTGGCCCTTTTTTTATTCAATAGTCACCAATAATTTTTATTTGTATCGTTTGACTAATCACTTCGAAGATTGATAGTTTATTTTGTATATCAAATGTCATTTCTCAAAATTATTGGTGACTATTGAATAAAAAAAAAAAAGGCTAGATCTGACAATGCTGTTTTCAACAGGGGAAAATAACGCCCACAGGCGGACCTTACTGTGAAGATGACAGAAACATGCGGTCACGAAAGTGTTAAAAGAAGATTGAGTAGGCTGATATGTTTTTGCTTGCATTTAGTTTTATCTCTTCTATTTAAGCAGCCGACAGATGCTCAAAAAAACTTGAGCATCATACTTTAAAGTATTGCAAAACTAAATAGTTATACGATAACATTTAAATCCATTGCGATAAATTTCTCATAGAAAAACATCATTCTAGACTCTAGTGGTAAATCCCATCAGAGGTGTGGCTTCTGTCGATTGTGCCATTCCTGAATATTGTTCAATTTTTGATTCTGTGGATAGTCTCCATAAAGGTGATGTGCCGTCTCGAATGGTTTGAACTAGACCAATAACTTATGGAAGTTAGGTTTTGGTACAGTCCCAAGCATTGAACAAACTCATCATCTCGTGTTCTTACCAATAAGCTGTGAAATCTCAGTTAATATAAAATTTTGAATGCGCAACCTCTCTCAAACAGCAAAAGCGCAAGCTCTCCCATTTTGGTAGGAAAGATTGCGCAGAGTTTTATTAAATAACTGCTCATCTTTAGAGGAAATCGTGGTGCTTGTATCGTTAGTCTAGGTCAGTAGGTTATGAGCAATTGTTTAATTAAAAAATATTTTTTACTATCAATGTATTGAAATTCTTGGGAAGGATTGTGAAAATTTAAGCATTTATTTTTGAGAACGAGGTAAAATAACCACGTTTTATCTTAAACTGTTGAAGCAATCAATATGCAAATTCAAGTCGGTACTTCTCTATTGGTGTTGTACAATCACCTAAAATTTCAATTCACCCACTCTACTGTTTCCCTCCGATCCCTATGCGCAATCTCTTCTACCGCGTGATCTCTCCTAGCTTTACCTTGCATTAGCATAAATAAAATATTGGCATAAATATTTCAAAATATAGAATACTAGTTAGTTATAGGGCGACTAAGGCGCCCGTTGAAAAATGATCATTTCATTTTATTTATTTCTCACTTCAAATAATTCATTTGCTAGCAAGCCCGTGCGAAATTTTCGTACTTTATTTATCGCTTCGTTACCTTTAAAATTTAAAATTATTATTATTATTATTTTATAGACGTCATTTTTTCCTACGCATGAGCAAATGTGAAAGCGTAAAAAAAAAAAAAAAAAAAAAAAAAAAAAAAAAAAAAATGGCAACAATTAAAAATTTAAATGTCTATTTTAAAGCTGGTATTTTCCTATTTTAATTAATTTTAAAAAATATAATCAAAAATTCGTTGCAGATAGGGTATTAAATGATAGGGGCGATTTTTCTGAATCCGTCGGATTAAACAGCTTAACGATTTTACAATTAGATTTTTTAAAATTAACTAAAGCATAAAAAGTAGGTAGCAACTTCGTTTGCCCACAAACAGAGTCCAAGGAAACATCTAAAGCCTATCTCTTAAGGGGACTCGACTTCTCGTCTCTGAAAGCCAATGTTATTCTATGGGAAATTTTGCCCCATTATAACTCATTAACTAATACATATTTTTAAATACCGTTTTCACATTCAGAAAAGTCACAACTGCTTAACAATTTATCGCTTTCTAAAAATTGATATTTTAATTTTTAATATTTTATTTTTAAGTTGAAAAATGCAAAATTTCACGTTGTGAAAATTCGTATTTTACAACCTCAAAATAAAATATTAAAAATTTTAAAAAAATCAAATTTTAGAAAGCGATAAACCGTTTAATAGTTGTGTATTTTCTGAATGTGTAAACGGAATTTAAAAATATGTATTAGTTAATGAGTTATAATGGGACAAAATTCTCCATAGAATAACACTGGCCTTGGCTTCTGTTGACGATAAGTGGAGAGTCCTCTCACTGATGAGTGTAACTATATACGCTGATATTTGTACCATAATTATTGACGACAGAAATGCGGTAATACAGGTCAGATAGCATTACATTGTTATGAATTCGTAAATACTGATTTTTAAAAAATTATTTATGCTAACACTTGGTTTTCTCGCAATGGTAGCCTTAATTCAGTAAAGCAATTTCTACAGTACCGTTTTAACATTGGAAAACATTGGAATCACATTATTTGAAGGATCATAGCAGCTTTGTTTACTAAACATTAGTTTTCAAAAATTCTAGTTTCGAATCTGTACGACTCATATGTAAGAATATTATCTTAGTGCAATTATCTAAGGTTATATAGTCAAGTGATCCCCAAAAAAGAAAATTAGCGAAAATTTGTTTAGATAATCTTAACCGATAAATGTGCACAGTTTTATAGAAATGTCAATATTTTTTCGGTAATTACTTATGAACCTACAGTCGGCAGCAAAATTATTCGAGCGCTAGTAATAATTCCTTTGTATAAAAGTACACTTAATACTGTTTTTTTTTTTTTTTTTTTTTTTTTACACAAATCCTTGTCGAATCATGTTCTTGGACTGATTAGAAACATGACTCGAGAAGGATTTATTTAACAAAGCAGCATTAAATGTACTTTTTTTTTTTTTTTTTTTTACATAGGAATTATTGCCATCGCTCGAATAATTTTGCTACCGACTCTAAGACCCACAAATATAAACAAACAGTTCCAATTACTATATTTAAAAATACATAGTATATTATTATGTACAGTTTTCTCACTTTCAAATCAAAACTAATCAGCACAAACATGTTTTTGCCATATTAAACAATATGTCCGAACGAAAATTACATAATTTTACATAGGGTCATCTACAGTCGGCAGCAAAAGTATCCGAGCACTACACTGTAAAAAATGCTGCAGTAAAATTACGGGCAAAGCCCGGCAGCCAGAGATTCCAGTCAAAGCCCGTAAAAATACATTTAGACGATGAATGATGTATCGCCAGTAATTTTACGTTGTGATGAAACATACAACCAACCTGCAAAAAAAGTAGCATTGACCGTAAAATCAAAAGTTAAAATTTGAGTTTCTCGTATGCTTTAAAAAAGTTTCTTGCAATTATTACACATGCGTGCAGGGAGAAATCCACAACACTAAAAAACTTATTTACTTTCTTACACGCAAAAGCTAATTTATTAATTTTCATGCGAAGCAAACCGTCTTGGGTAGCCCGGGATTCGAACTCACAATCACCTGTGTCAGATGCCAGCGCTTTGCCAACCGCGCTGGCATCTGACCGCTGATGGGATCACATCAACCGCTGATGGGATCACAGTGACTTTTCTTTACAAAAACAGATAAAGTCAACATCAGAACTGACTAATTGATAAATCTTGTCATAAGCACAAAAAGACTTCTGGAAAATTTTTTAAACCGATTTACAGCACAATGTTAAGTAACAAATCTTCAATTATTTTTACAGAACTAGCTATACAAATTTACAGCAACCTATGCTGTATTTATGTTAAAAAAAAGTGCTTTATATTTACAGAAATGTTTTACAGGGATTAAATTGTTAACGTTCAAACTATGCATAAAAATTATTTTATTTTAAGACTATTTTAAAATCTAAATTTGCTATTTTTGACAAAATTAAGAAGTCAGTCAATTCTCATATTGAAAAAACAAAAAAAGATTTTTTTTTTTTTTTTTTTTTTTTTTTTGTTCCTATAAAGACTACGATACTGAATTTTGTGAAAGAAAATCTAACTATTTTTCAAAATCATTTTTATTTGTAAACGGACTGGATTGGATTTGGGAATAAGGCCGACTGACTGCTGTAGGTCCTAGGCCTGAGGAGGAGTGCTCTCCGAGGGGTCTTAGCCCGTATTTACACAAGTTTCTGAGGAAATCACGAAAAACTCCGAACGGGTAGGCGGACGAGCACGACCTGTGATCGAGCCCGGCACCTCACGTCTACCAGCTTTGAGCGCAGAACCGCTCGGCCGCTGGTGGGCCTTTTTTATTCGTAAACACTAGCACTAAAGAGGTAGTCTTATTTCAAGGTTCTCATTAGAGGTAAATAATGGGTGACAATTTCTCACGCTTTTTCAAAAACAAAATGAAACTTTTGAAAACTATGTGAGATCTCTGAAAGTTAACCGAGACGCAGAATAAACTTTGAATAATAATAATAAATCTTTTATATAAATACAGAGAATTTGTATCTCCAATTAATACGATTTTTTTCATGGTTTTCGATTTTTATGGTTTCAGTAGTGGGTGCAAAGAAGAAATAACTAGAGCCTAATTCTTTTTCATCCAAACAGGTTTTCATTATAAGGCCGATTTCACACTGTGTTTATGAAGTGTTAGGCGTATTTGCACTTTTTAGAATAGCAGAAAAGGTTTTTTTTTTTTTTTTTTTTTTAAAGCTGTATTCCATTGAAGGGAGCCCACCAGCGGCCGAGCGGTTCTGCGCTCAAAGCTGGTAGACATAAGGTGCCGGGTTCGATCCCAGGTCACGTTCTTCGGCCTAGCCGTTCGGAGTTTTCCGTGGTTTTCTTCGAAACTTGAGTAAATACGGGCTAGGACCCTTTAGAAAGACCGCCACGGAGGGCATTCCCCCTCTGGCCTAGGACCTATAGCAGTCAATCAGCCTTATTCCCAAAATCCAAATCCATTGAATGAAGAAAGGACTGAAGTATTTCGAGAGCAGAACCTGCTAAATGTGATGTAATGTACGTATCTGTTGGTCATATTTAGATAAAACGGCTTTGTTTTTTAACAGTGAAGATCATACATAATAATCATAAGACTTACCTTCAAATGGTTAATTACATATTCATTTCATATTGAAATAAACTTTATTTTAGCATATTTTAAAAAATGCATTGTGGAAACAACATTAAAATTTTCCGTTTTCTAAGGCTTAACTAAAGGGTTAAGAGCAATTAGAATGCTGTATGCTTAAAAATAATAATAATAATAATAATAATAATAATAAAATGCGTTTGGTGGATAAAACAATTATTAGGTTGTAGTTTTTGTTTTAGAAATCTGGCTTCAAATCAAGAAACCATTTTAGCTTTCTTTTTTAATGTTTTCGTGTTAATAGACAAAGAAAATCAATTTCATCAATATCAATTACTCAGTTTCAGTCAGATGAAAATTTTTTAAATTAAATTATGGAAACAATAGCTTATTAAAAACAATGGATATTTCTATGCGCCATGCGTGCATAATTAAACACATTCAATTAGTATAAATAACAATCATAGTTTCAGTTTGAAAATGAAAGAAAATGGAATTATCTCTTGATGTCACTGAAATGATAGCATTTAAAGAGATTTTCTCATAAGAAAATGGTTTGGTGAAAGATAAGAGCAATTTACGTAGATTAACGGCTATTTCTCGTAAAAATTCAAAAGATTATACTTTCGAAAAATCAATTTACGGGCTACGACCGTTTAGCTAGCAAAACGGTCATTTCCCGCAAAATTATACGGTTATTTCCTAAGTTATGCTTCCAAAACATAAATTTACGAATTATGACCGTTTAGGTAGCAAAACGGTCATTTCCCCTAAAATTATACTGTCAAATACCGTGATTTTACAATTTTTTTTTACAGTGTAGCAATAATACCTATCTAAAAAACGTACACTTAATACTGCTTTGTTAAATAAATCCTTTTCGAATCATGTTCTTAGTCAGTCTAAGAAGAACATGATTCGACAAGGATTTATTTAACAAAACAGTATTAAGTGTACTTTTTTTATATCGGAATTATTGGCGTACTTTTGTTGCCGACAGTATGTAATATTTTCAAAAGTTCTGCTTTACAGGTGTGAAAAACTGCGTAATTAAACTTTAAAGTTCAACAGGAGTGGAAATTTAGCATGGATACATCGCTTTGCATAGTGCAAAACTGCACACTAAAGGGATAAGTTTTGTTGTGAGCCACCGATCGTGAACTCTTAGCTCATCCGTCTAACACATGTTACATTTTTTTTATATACATAAAAAGAAAGTGTTGCATTCGTGAAAACATTCGACCTCCGGTTTTACTCCAGTTTCCTGTTTTTCGATCTCCGGCTGTTTTTAACGTTCTGAAAAGTTCTGTACTGTGTGTATGCTAGCAAAATTTTGCGGACGCTGTATATCACGAACCAATGGACGGAATTTAAATAAACTTCATATTTAGTTGTTCCTTGGCTTGAGTCGTTGCTGATTAGCTTTTAGGATTTATCACCCAACAGGGGACGCTTTTGTGCTGAGATTTCCTGCATAAAAGGAAAGGCGATATCCAGCTTCTATGATATATAAATGCACTAAATTTGGTATATAAAATATATATATATATATAAAAAAAAAAAAAAAAAAAAAAAAAAAAAAAAAACTTTCTTATTCAGTTTGGAAGTACAGTCGGTAACAAAAGTATCCGAACACTAGCAAAAATTCCTATATAAAAAAAAGAGTTAATACTGTTTTGTTAAATAAATCCTTGTCGAATCATGTTCTTATAGTCAGTCTAAGATACTTTTGTTACCGACTGTATATAGGCTGATTGACGGCGCTGTCTCTGCCATTTTCCAGATTGCTTTATCTCAGCATCTACTGATGAAAATTACACTAAATTACTTAAATAAAATGTTAATTATGAGCAGCCATGTTAATTAAACTTTTGTTTAAATTTTTGTCTGTTGTAACCGGTAGATGGTATTGTTTTGTATAATGATATAAAAGAAAATTTTATGATGGCCAAAGCCTATTTGTCTAAGCCTGTATTTGGAAAATTACTCTCATTAATTTTGTTGTGTTCCGTGATATATTCTGTAGTAAAAATCTAGCTCTGCACTCTTCTCTTTTCAGGAATTCCCCTGAAATAAATATTGTAAATACTAATTAAGGATTGTTTCATTGACACTTAGCCTACATTAATCCCGTGCAAGGAACATTATCATTCTCAGTTTTCTAATTCACAGAAAATTTCATTATTTAAATGTTTAATTGTAACTATTTATGCACATTTTTCAAGTGAAATTTCTAACGTTGATTTTCTTACACTCTGAGGGACAAAAAGAAAAGCTACATTGCAGAAAAATTGACTTATACATTTTCTATTAGTAATAACTTCAAAACTAATTACTGAAACCAAAAAAAAAATATAAATAAAAATCTGGTGTGAAATAACCACACGACTTCCATTACCAACTATTACATGTATTATATGTACATTAGGAGATAATGTTATCAGAAGACACAGAATTGACCTAATGAAATAGACAACTAAAAATTTTCTGGTACGAGAAAGTTCATACACGTGTAAAGACATATAAAACAGAGTTTACACAGCGATTTTTTTTTTTTTTTTTTTTTTTTTTTTTAACAACAATTTCCGAGATCTACAACTGATCTATCTGATCAGGATGACTATTAATTTTCCTGTGATAACCTAGTAAAGCATGAGAAAGCATATCTGAAATGGGTTTAAGTAACGATTTTCAATAAAATCGTTAGAGCCGCTTTTGAGATACCGACTTTTACCAAAGCTTGACATAATTAATTGTTAACCAGAAAACGGAAATTACGTGCAAAAGGATATTTAAAAGAGGGTTAATATGGCAAGTTTGAAAAAAAAAATCCTACAGCCGTTTTGAAAGGAACGCACTTGCAGGACTTGAAATTCAGCTATTTATACAGGACGCCTATCAATTTTCTTGAACTAACTAACTATATCATTCGAAAGGACATCTAATAGAGAGTTAAAACAGCAATTTTGAAGAAAATTGTTAGAGCTGTTTTTGAGATACGGACTTACGGCCACACTTCCGGTATCGGATGTACCACTTCCGGTTTCCCAATTTTCACCAAAATTTGGAAAATTCATCTGTACATCAGACCTGTTTCAATTCCAAATTTTCGTTGTTCAATCTTTATTAGTTGTTCGAGATATAACAGCCAGAAGATTCTCCACATACATACACACACACGCACACACATACACTGACCTATTGCCAAAAACCACTTTTTTGAACTCAGGAGACCTCAAAACATGTAAATCAGGTGAAATCTCGATATCGAATTTTCGGACCGAATACAATACTTCCATTACCTACGGTAGTCAATGGAAGTAAAAAAAAACTGTGACGTTTGCGTAATAACAAAGAGATAAAATGATACCTATCATGATACATTTTCAATTTAGTAATTCCCTTTATTACTCTCTACGAAGTATTAAACTAGTTGGCATAGGTGGACTCTGCTCAGTTCCCCATCATATTTATGTTCTCATAAATTTCTTGTACAGGACATATTACTAAGAGAAATGAATTTGACCAAAGCTTGATACAGTGACAGAATGAAATTCCCGTCTAATAGGCTATCCACCGTTCACTTCGATATATCTATATATTAATTTGAAACGTGTTTTTGTCTGTCTCCACTAAATTGAGAGAACCGCTAGGTGTAAAAATTTGGATTATGTGTCTAAAAAAAGTTCTTGGTCTGTAGATATGTTATGAAAAGAGAAAAATAAAAAAAGTCGAACGGTTTCCCCCCTGGTTAAACACACGTTGGCGAGCATAACTCAGCTCCAAATTACTTCACGGTGAGAAAATTGTACATGGGGGGACTAGACTCAAATACTAAAAAAATCAATATCTCCGATTTTGGAATTTTCAATTTTAAAGGGGGGGAAAAGGGGGAAAGTAGATTTGAAGGGGGGGGGAATTAGTTTGAGCGGGAAATTCGTTCTAGACCCACACATGTAGCACCTCATTTTAAAGGTCTTAAAATTTCATGTCGATTGGGGATGTTTGCATACAATATACGGCACCCCCTGGAGGTGAAAAATGGAACTAAGTGATTTTGTTGTAGACCCTATCATGTTACACCTTATTTTAAAGGTATTGGCATTTCCTGACAGTTGGTGATGTTCGTACAGAACACACTGCACCACCTGGCGGTGGAAAGTGCAACTAAATGATTTTGCAGATTACACCACCGCGTGACACCTTATTTGAAAGGTCTTGGAAATTCAAGGCATTTGTTGATAAAGGTTTTGAAATTTCATGTTGATTGGGAATGTTTTTATACAATATAGTGCGCCCCCTAGTGGTTAAAAATGGAACTAGGTGATTTTGCAGTAGACCCTATCATGTTACACCTCATTTTAAAGGTCTTGATATTTCCTGACAGTTGGTGTTGTTCGTATAGAACACGCTGTGCCCCCTGGCGGTGGAAAGTGTAACTAAAGGATTTTGCACTTGACACCACCATATGACACCTTATTTGAAAGGTCTTGGAAATTCAAGTCGATTCGTGATTTTCGTTTTGCAGCGCGTGCGTAGCATGCCTGCTATACGGTGCCGCAGCCACAGGCAACGATAACACGAGTCAGAGGTTCGTTCGGTTCATGGTTAATTTTTGAGAATTTTTTCATCTTATTAGCGGCCTCCATATACGTGCCGCAGGCACTGGGTCACGAACCCGAGTTCCGTTCTGTATGAGGTAATTTTTTTTGTTACAGATGATTTTTTTTTTTTTTTTTTTTTTGTGTGTGTGTGTGTGTGTGTGTGTGTGTGTGTGTGTGTGTGTGTGATGTTTTCATTTAAAAACAGAAATTCAAACAAAATCGTGTTAAAGATATAAAACCATACAAATTTAAGGTGCATTTAAGGTTATTATCACGGGCCCGGGCATTGCCGGGCAGGTTCGTTCGGTTCCCGGTTAATTTTTGGGAATTTTTTCATGGTGTTAGCGGCCCGCGTATACGGTGCCGCATGCAACGGCGTCACAAGGCAGAGTTTCGTTCGGTTCGAGGTAATTTTTTTTTTTTGTTACAGCTGACTATTTTTTTTCGCAATGCTTTTATTTAAGAAAAGAAATTCAAACAAAATCGAGTTAAAGATATAAAATCATACAAATTTAAGGTTCATTTAAGGTTATTATCACAGGCTCGGGCATTGCCGAGCGGGTTCGTTCGGTTCCAGGTTAATTTTTGGGGATTTTTTTATGTTGTTAGCGGCCCGTGTACGCGCTGCCGCAAGCACCGGGGGTCTCAAGGCTAAGTTTCGTTCGGTTCGAAGTAATTGTTTTGTTACAGATGATTATTTTTTTCGTGATGCTTTCACTTTAAAAACAGAAATTCAAACAAAATCGAGTTAAAGGTATAAAATATTACAAATTTAAGGTTCATTTAAGGTATCATGGGCACGGGGAACGCCGGATGGGTCAGCTAACATGTAGTCATAGTATTAAACGAAATAGAAAATAAAAGATAGCAACTGTTTATTTGGAGTCAATTTCATGTCACCATTGACAGTACTTTGTAGAAAGTGGTGTCATATATAGTATTTCTATTTATAAGCATTTTTCCGACATTCCTTTTTAAGCGAAATGTCGTAAATTATATTAGATGTTTTAACATGAAATAAATTTAAATAATGATGCGGCGATTTTTGAAACATTGCGGTCAATAAAGTGATCGTCGAATTCGACGGGTTCCAGCTAGTTTATCTTATTCTAATTTATTAATTTATTTTATCAGGGTCAATTCCGCTGTTTAGTTTTCATGCTACTATTTCCAGTGCAATAATCCTCAAAATTCAGATTTATATGAAAAATTTACAATTTCGGTATGTTGATAAAATCGTAAATTACGAATAATTTACGAAAATTTCCTATTAGAATATTTGTACTCAATCATGTTCAAACAAATATCATAAATGTAATTTTGAAGTTGTCTAATGTATTTGCGATCCTCAAAATGGAAGTTTATGCTCAATTTTGCCATATTCTGACATGTTAAGTAAAGTGTAAATTCCAAATATTACGAATTTTTTAAATTGAAAAAATCATTGTCTATGATATTCATGCCAGTATTCTAAATAATATTTCGAAAGTGGTTTGACATCTTTACGATGAAAATATCCCTCAAGATTGACGTTTGTGTGAAATTTTGCTCTATTCTGCCATGTTAAGAAATTCGTAAATTTCCAATAACTTACGAAATTTTTATATTCGAAAATTCATAGTCATTAATATTCATGCCAGCGTTCTAAATAATATTTCCAAAGTAGTCTGACATCTTTACGATGAAAATATCTCTCAAAATTGACGTTTATGTGAAATTTTGCCCTATACTGCCATGTTAAGAAATTCGTAAATTTCCAAAAACTTGCGAAATTTTCAAAGTAGTATATTTATAGTTACTGATGTTCATTCCGGCATCAAAACCGATATTTTAAAACTGGACTGACATTTTTACAGGAAAAAGTTTCCATTTAATGCACGTTTAAGTGAATTTTTGTCCTATTCTCCCATGTTAAGAAAATCGTAAATTTCTCATAACTTACGAAGTTTTTTAATTCGAATGTTGCAAATGAATAGGGTTCTTGCCAGTATCGAAAGTAATATTGTACAACTGATCTGACCTCTCTGCGATTATTTGTTCGTGAGATATCGTGTTAAAAGACTAACAAACTAACGGACTAACACACTAACACACTAACGGACTAACACACTAACAGACACTCTACAGACAGACACCATACAAATTTTGTCATTTTCGGATTCCTCACACCTGAAAACGTATAAAAAAAGTCAAAAAACCGAGGTCGAAATTTTTCACGATTACCTAAGTTCCTCATACCTATAGTATGATAGGGAACTAAAAAAAAAAAATAATAATACATAAATCTTTCGTTTTAAACATAATATAATAAACATATACCTTGTAATCTATTATGATTATAAAATGAAATCAACACGTTATATTTTAATATAGGAAATAAAACAATTTATTTGCTAGATCTAAACAATTACTGAATAAAACAAAACCAAAAAAATCATGCGGTACGCATTGGTTATTAACACTTTCCAACTGTACGTACTTGTTGTATCATTATAACTTTCAATGTTCTTTGCCTGCATTATCACGCAACGACAGACAGAAGAACTGAAAGGCATAAAAATAGACTAATTGTATTCATAATCACTTTTAAACATTGTTGGAAAGTGTTAAAAATGGTTAATGCAAGTAGTAGGTACCCCACTACTGCGCAAAGGAGGGAAGAAATTCTTCGGAGATCATTGCCGTCCGGTGCCGTGAAAGCATAGACCTTATATAATAGACCACGCATCCCTCCTCATTATCTGTTTGCAACATGAAATAGCTTCCCCAGCGAAATTATCACGTGATGTAGACCAGGAGAGAGAGACGAGAATGAATATTTTGGGATTTTTCCATAGGAAAGAAAGTAGTTTAGAGTATTTTAATTTCTGTATTGTACACATACTTTTTATTTAAGCCTTTAGATTTACGCATCGTTGGAAAGCTAAAATGTCATAGATTAATTATAAAAAAAAATTCGTTTGTGAGAAACCATTCTGAAGGGGCGAAATTTTTGTTTGAATTCTTACAAAAATAAGTGGTTTCTTGTGGAAAAATCCCCCTCAACTCCATGTCAGGTGACATACGGTGCTGACCGCAAAGGATGAAGGTTTCAGATTACACCCTCATGTTGAAGACATTCACTATAATGGGAAGTCCTATTGGTGGCGTAGTCTATATATATAAGGTCTATGCGTGAAAGCATAGACCTTATATACTAGACAACGCATTCCCCTTCGTTATTTGACTGCATCATGAACGAGCTTCCCCAGCAAAATTGTCACGTGATGTTGGTCTAGAGGAAGAGTGGAGAATGATCACTATGTTATTTTTCTGTAGGAACGAATTTTGTGTTTTTTAATATTTTTATTGTGCACGCACTTTTTATTTTAGCATTTAGATTTACACATGGATGGAAAGCTAAACTTTCATAGATTAATTACATAGAAAAAAAAATTATGATAAATCATTTTGCAAGCGAAAAAATTGCGTTTGAATTCTTACTTCAGTCAGAGAAGTATGAGATTATGCTTGCATACGGGAAAAAAGAGAGAGAGAGAGAGGAATCACCCCTAGGCCAAGATCACGTGACTTCCGAGACTCAGAACAAAGGATGGAGGTATCAGATTACACCCTCATGTTGAAGACATTCGCTGTAATGGTCAGCCGTATTGGTAGCGTGGTCTAGTATACAAGGTCTATGCGTGAAAGTGCAGGGGGTTAAGGAATGTCCCCACCCCCACCCCCTTTTCCCTCCCTTAATCTCCCGTGACAAAAAGTTTTACTCTTTTCCCGCCGTGAAAGCAGATGAAGGGATGATCAGTTATCCCAAATATTTACTTAATTCGTTGCTTGCAGCGTCAGGTTAAGACATGAATTTATAACGTGTTTAAAATGTGATCAAAGTGAAGGAAATACATATATGTACAATATTAAAGTGGCCTTAAATTTATTTTTCACATCAGTTTTTTTGCAAGGGGAGGAAAAACTAATCGTTATATTCAGAAATTTAATTCATCAACCTGGAAATTAATATTTGATAGAACGGAGTAGAAGGCTGATTTTTACCAACTATGGGAAAAATACCAGAGCCGGGAATCGAACCCCGGGCCTTCCACTTAACGCGCGGATACTCTAACCACTGAGCTTCCCTGGCTAATAACCAGCTCGGCACTTCTCACTTAATTTACGTTGGCTAGGTCACCGAGTCTGCATTAGAGCATCCGCGCGTTAAGCGGAAGGCCCAGGGTTCGATTCCTGGCTCTGGTATTTTTCACATAGTTGGTAAAAATCAGCCTTCTACTCCATTCTATCATAAATTAATCTCCAGGTGTATGAATTAAATTTCTGAATTGAAATTTCGTGGCCGTTTGGAGTTATGCCATATTCAAATTTGTCACTTAATTTAGCTGCTTTAATGCAGACTCGGTGACCTTGCCAACGTAAATTATGTGAGAAGTGCCGAGCTGTTTATCAGCCAGGGTAGCTCAGTGGTTAGAGCATCCGCGCGTTAAGCGGAAGGCCCGGGTTCGATTCCCGGCTCTGGTACTTTTCACGTAGTTGGTAAAAATCAGCCTTCTAATCGTTATATTATTTGAACAGATTTTATTCTTGAAAATGTTTTCTTGTATTTTTTGGTAAATAATTACGACTTCGATGCTTTAAGGGCGATGAATAAAAAAGAAGAAGATATCTTAAATAGCCTGAAGGAAATTCTTAATGCTTTTAGAAATGATGCAAATCATTTGAAAAGTGTATGTCAGAAAATATTTAAAAGTAAAATGAGAAAAGATACTGAAGGTTACGGCTTATTAGGGGTAGCTAATGAACTTTTTTCAGGCGGAATAACGTGGAGCCGAATTATAGGTTTTTTTGTTTTTGTTGAAACACTGGCTATTATATGCATTAAATTTCAACTATCAGAATCAGTTGTGAACAAGATATATAAAAGTTACTCTAGTATAACAAAAGAACAACTAGAAACATAGATACAAGATCACGATGTCTGGTAAGGTATCTTATTTTTAGCAGTGACAGAACAAAAAGATTTAATGAAACTAAGTTGGAGTAATTATTTTTTGGATACCACAATTCGAATGATTGATATTTTTAACTATGTAACAATAATTTTAAAAAGAATTTTCTAAAAATATGATACAATATAAATAATAGTTCTCTGATTGTATAATACACTTAAATAATTTCTTAATATTACTTATTTCTATTTAAATTAAACAATTTCATAATCACTAATAAACCGAATCAATTTTCATACAAAAAATAAGAACTTGCATTTTTAAAGGTCAATGAATTTTGAGGTACATATATAAATAAAATGCATGTTATGGCTTTATTAATATGAAGGTTAGCATTCGACCTGGTTTCGTAGCTCTCCGACACACGGAAGCATAGACCTCGAGTTTTCCATGGGATTCTCGATGGAATCATCGCCAACCCCCCCCCTCCCCTCACTAAAAGAGGTAAGTTGATTTCTGCTAGTGACCATAGATATAGTAATATATATAGATCTATCATCCCTATGATAACGTGCAAAGATTTTTGATGCCGAAAAAGTTTTTTGGCATCAGCCATGAGAGAGTATAAAACTCGGAAACAATAATGGAATAGATTGTTGATATATATTGAAAATGCCGAAATACTGGACGGCTTTTAATTGTAGAAATACATTTATGAAAGGAAGTGGAATAAGTTTTCATAAGTAAGTTAAATTTAACAAATTTTTGAAAAATATGATTTTTTTTAATCAGTTGCTTTGTTATTATTATGGTTTAAATACTGTTTTGATTTTTAATGGAATACTTTTTTTTTAATTTTAATATTTTCTAAGTTTTTATATTAGTAAGTACTATCGAATTTTCAAAATTCTTTTAAATGTAGTTAGCAGCGGCAGAGGTAAAGCCCGCTTGTTTTAATATATTATAACTAGTATTACCATAAGACATTCTTCTATATATAATCTTATACAAATTTACGCAATACAAATTATTTATTAAGTTATAATTTATTAAAGATATTTTCCAGGATGAATGCAGAGGATTTTTTTCTTAAAGTAGTATAATAATAAATGCTGAAAAAAATCATTTTTGTGCAGACATGAAAAGACATACAGTCGAACCTCGTTAACATGAATCTCAAGGGGGATCAAAAATCTGTTCATGTTATCAGTAGTTCATGCTATCAGTAACTGATCGTCATATAACTAAAGTAAACTTCATTTTTACGGGGATTGTGGTAACAGTTCATGTTAAAAGTAATTCACGTTAACGAGGTTCGACTGTATATATATGTATATTTAATGTTAAAAATAAAAGAAATAGGTAGTTTCGTTTTAAATTAATACAGATCTATGGTTCAGCCATTCGTTTTAGAAATGTTGACGAGTTCTTTCTAAAATATCCACATTGAAAATTTACACAAGCCTCGGGAGAACAGCACTTCCCTCCCAGGAGGAAAGCAATGCTCCTACATGCGCACATTTTTTTTTTTTTTCAAGTTTATTACTACTATTATCAATAATTCATATAAATTTTACATTCATGCGTTAAAAATAACTCACATTATGTACATTTATATGTAATTTTGTCCTATACTGTCATGTTAAGTACATAGAAAAAAAAAATAGGATGACAGCACCACCTGTTGAGCGATTGATTCCCAAATCTAATCAGCACCAGTTTAGGTCAAGGTCCAACTGCATACAAGTTTGGTGGAATTTCGTTCATATTAGGGGCTATAATTCGAAATTGCTAGAATTGCATTTTTAGTTGTGTTAAGCGTTTCTTACAGTTTCGAACAAGGTTTATTATGACAAAAATATTATGACATTAATTAGTTTTTCTGCCTGTCTGCTTGCCCACCTGTCCGCGCTCCATTTCCGAGTAAACCCAATTTCTGCTATATGTCGTAACTGGCCGTTAAAGGGTTAACGCAAATTTTCTTGAAGATAAAGATATGTCCAATTGTTTTAGCTCTCTAAAAAAAAACTTAACCCCAAAATTTATTCAGAATCATTAGATTTATTTCCGAGTAAACATAATTTCTATTATATGTTGCGACTGACCATTAAAGGGTTAACGCGAATTTTCCTGAAGATGAGGATATGTTCAATCGTTTTAGCTCTCTAAAGAACACTTAACCCCAAACTTTTATAAAAATCGTTAAATATATTTTCGAGTAAAACCAATTTCTATTATATGTTGCGATTGTCAGTTAAAGGGTTAACGCAAATTTTCCTGAAGATGAGGATATGTGCAAACGTTTTAGTTCTGTTAAAAAAAAAAAAAAAAAAAAAAAAAGACACTTAACTTTAAACTTTAATCAAAATCGTTATATCCATTTCTGAGTAAACTCAATTTCTACTACATGTTGAAGCTAAGGATGTTCCAATTGTTTTAGGTCTCTAAATAGCACTTATCCCAAACTTTCATTAATATCGTTATAACCATTTCCGAGTAAACATAAATTTCTACTTTATATTGCGATTGGCAGTTAAAGGGTTAACTCGAATTTCTCAAACGATAAGGCTAAGTCCAATCGTTTTTTCGACCCAAAAAACTCTTAAACAGACAGAAATAGTAGACGGAAACTATAAATTTCTTTAAATGTCGTTATTCCATACAAAAAAAAAAAAGTCCCTCGCTGATCAATCTATGTCTTATTACAATTCTATACTAGTGACTATGTAGTAACAGCGATTCAGAGTTATTCACAGATCTATTCTGAGTGACTGTATTTTAGGGAATGATCTCTAAGCGAATGAACATTTTCCGTGAGCTAGCGAAGATTTCTGCTCTGGAGTATTTGATGTTATTTGCTTTACTTCTGTGGGACAAGTAACTGTTTTTTGGACTGTTTCAGAACATTCATCGAATAGTGGCTTTTGTTGTACGAGTAACAGTTTAACTGTTTCCAGAATACTCGAAGAATTAACACTATTATTGGACTGTTTTTGAGAATATTCGTTTTAATAATAGTTTTGTTGTACAGATTCGAGAAGTTCAAAAAATATTGCAAAGTATGTCCCATACTAAAGCCGTGTCGAAAATAATCGCCAGTTGAAATATATTTATTTAAGCGTTTCAATTATTCAATTAAAATGAAATTATTTAAGTATAGTGGCCAGTTAATCAGGCAAACCTGCTGGTACATAATTATCATGGTAGCTGTATTATTATAAAAATGAAAACTACTATGGAAATTGCTATACAATTATTAATTTAAAGTAACAGAAGGGGGCCCCAAAATATGTTCCTACGGCCCTGCTTTTTATCACAATACAATTCCAATATGAAGAAAACTGAAACTTGCCTCGGGCGGTAGAAAAAGTAGTCCAACCAATCAGAGGTTGACTCGCTATTGTCGCCTCTCTCCCTGTAGGCTCTCTAGTTTAAGTTGGAGATCTACGTTAAAAATACGTCTATAGACGTAATTCGGACACCATGTGTGGAAAATGCTTTCGGTTTCCAAAAGAACATCTGCTAGTTTGATGCGAGAAGCGCATGCGCTGGCTACGAGAAAAAAGAATAAGTTGAGTGTTTACTCTGACTTCGGCGGGATGAGCTGAATTACGATGGTATCT